>CM071867.1:36405652-36416903 GCA_036759665.1 Gynandropsis gynandra
GGGGGCAACTTGTCTAGATCACGTGTCTATGCCTTGAGAGAGGGTAGATATCATATTAGGATCGTCTGCCTTAGATAGCTTAAACTGGGATTGCATGATAGATAGATTGATTGTCGGTTTCGGTAGTCTTGTGGTGAAACTGGATTCCTAGAACTTTTGTCCTATCGTTAAGAATCAATTCATTTATTTACTTTCAGTATTTCATTCTTCCACCATATTTGTTCGTTGGCAAGTTTGATTCATAGTTCGAGTTTAGATAGTGTTGCGTAGTCTCTGTGGGAGCGACACCTAAAATACTACACACGTGTCATGCACTTGCGGGTAGTTTAGGTTATTTTATTTAACTTTGAGAACGCATCAGCGTTTCGCGTTGTTCTTCATCAGGTGCATCTGAGCCTGCATGTCGTGCATCCATGTTGTGTAGATGCGCAATGTATCCTTTCACCGCCCTCTGTATGAGCTCTGCAAAAAAGTTATAAAGTTTTAGTTTTATAACATATATATATATATATCTATAACTAATAAGTTGAAATATAATGTAATAAAAAACTTACTATAAAAGTGGGGCACCATCGCTGGCGCACAATTTCTGGCGTAACTTGCCAGGAATAATATAACTCGTCCTGTAAAGACCCTTGGATAATGATGTTTTTTTTTGTGTTTGAGTACATCATCCACATCAAACCTGCAAATCAACATTAGAAAGTTAGATAATATTTATAACATATAATAATGCAAATGAAAATAGTAACTTTTTTTACCATAACGTCCCAGCAGGACATTCGGGATCGATAATCGGAAGGGTTGGACGCCCATCGAAATCATCAATCATGGAATCAATATCTACCATATCATCATCTTCATCAAATATTAGCGGTACCGATATTGTTGAAGGAGGACGATATGGTTGTAGTGTTTGTGGGTGTAAACCGTCTAGCTCTCATTTTTTTTCTACGGATTGTAAAAGTGTTTGTGGGTGAAATGTGAGTTTGAGAGGATTTTGAGATTGTGATTTGTGTTGAAAATGGAACTGTTCAACGGGTTTATATATATAGAAATTTCCAACGGGCATCCGTTGGGAATTCCAACGAATGTCCGTCGAAAACACGTAATCTCAACGAACGCAGTAATTGACGTGACGTGCTGCATTGTCAAAGGGCATCAGTTGGAATTCCCAACGGATGCCCGTTAGGAATGCGTGTTCCCAAGGCAACAGACGAATAAATGGCAGCTCATCTCCCTTCGCAACGGGCATCCGTTGCAGTTTCCAATGGATGCTCGTTGGAAATTCTGCAGACTAAGGTAGGCATCATTACCTATTCCAACGGGCATCCGTTGGCAATTGCAATGGATACCCGTTGCAATATTCTAACGGTCATCCAATTACAATTTGCCAACGGATGCCCGTTAGAATATTTTCGACCGTTAAGGTTCCAACGGATACCCGTTGGAATATTTGTAACGGGTGTTCGTTAGAAATTTCCAACGGATGCCCGTTAGAAATGTTGAAAACTTATAAACTTTTTCTAAGTGTCGGGGGCGATTTCGTGTTTTAATGGGCATCCGTTAATATTTTCAACGGATGTCCGTTGGTATTAGATAATTCTAATTTGTAATACATCAAACATTGTTTATATAACCTGTTCGATTGTATTAACATTTCGATTGTTCGATTACACATCATATACATTACTACACATCATGGATGTTACACGTCATTTACATTATACATCATCTACATTTATTACACATAATAGACATTATTGTATTTACATTTCTTCTTCAGTAGATTCATCGATGGACGAGTCTTTCTTCGATTGTTCATTGAATTCATCGCCCTTTTCGTCTTCAGCATATTCCGGTTCAACATCTTCATAATCGCGTATGAGTTCTTTGTCTATGTCATTTCTCGCGAGAATCTCCTCGCGATCTGTATCAATTAAACGAATCAGCTGCATATGATCGGGTTGCAACTGATCTTCTTTATCATCAGAGCTTATGATCCCTCGTAGCTTGATCTTTACTACGGCCCACCACTCATCTCTTCAACGTTTCAATGTTGTTGGATATTGCACGTAACATACTTGATCTGCTTGATCTATTGTGATGAATGGATCATACTTACCATATTGTCGTGTCGGATTGACGTCAATTCCTCCCCAATGGTTTTTTCGTATTCCACGTCCTACGGTTGGGTCAAACCACAGACATTTAAAAAGCATCACCTTCAACCCAACGAGACCGAGATATTTCACTTGTATGGTTTGGTGCAAAATGCCATAGAAGTTATCACCCTCTATATCACTATTAACGCAAACACCATAGTTGTATGTGCTTTTATGTTTTTCGTTTTCGTATGTGTGGAACGTGTAGCCGGAAGTAAACAAGATTGGCCAACACATGAAATTTCATGCGGGACCATTAGCCAAATCTTTTAACCACGTAGGAAGTCTTTCATCAGAACATTTCACGTTTACGTAGCATAAAAACAGATTAATACTTTTATATGCAATTAATTATAATAGATGTGTACACGAGTACTTACGTAGTCTCTCAACCACGAGCCATAATGTTGAACTTTCATGTTTGTGAGTTCATTTGCATTTAGATGAGGATATGTACCAAGTAATTCTTCATCAATTATCTTGAATAATGAAAATACGTTACATTTTAATACATATATATATATATATACATATATATGTAAAAGATTGAAATTAGTATGTACCAGTACTTAACTTTCGAACGGTAATAACTCTTGACAATTTAGTAGTATATATGTATGAACATTATTATACTCCTCAGGTGTTAACCAATATTCATCGGATTTACCTCCTATACGTCTAATCGGTGTAAACATTTCAGAAATGGTGCCAAACTTCGAATTATATTAATACAGATAGTTTGTGTGATCATCCGTTGCACGTCGTTCTTTCGTTTGAATATGCGACTCGAAATAAAATGTGCTGAAATATGTGATTTCTTCCAGCAAGTATTGTTTGACAATAGATCCTTCGGCCACTGCTTTGTTTTTTGCTTTTTTCTTTAAACAAAAGAAAAACCTTTCGAAAGGATACATCCATCTGAATTGAACTGGCTACCGTGTATTACCGCATCTGGTAAATGTATTGGTAAATGCTTCATGACATCGAAGAATGAAGGTGGAAAAACATTTTCCAGTGCACATAATACTTCAGAGATATTGTTTTTCATTACTTCCAAGTCATCACTTTTTAAATTCCTCGAACATATATCTCTGAAAAATATGCTGATTCCGCATAACACATCATGAACATTCCGTGGTAAGAGCTCAACAAATGTAATTGGAATGAGCCGCTGCATGAAAACGTGAAAATCGTGACTTTTCAATCCAATCAGCCTCAAACCAACAATATCCACACACCGAGCAATGTTCGATGCATATCCATCGGGAAACTTAACGTCCTCTTTTAACCATTTTAATAATGTTGTTTTCGTCGGACCAGACAATCTGAATACTGGGACAAGTGACCTTCCATCTCTTAATTCCAACTCAGACCGTCGGCATATTGACTTCAAATCTTTTCTTTATTGTATATTATCTTTGGTTTTACGCGCCACATTCAAAGCAGTATTTATGATGTTATCGAAAAAGTTCTTCTCGATATGCATAACATCTAAATTATGACGTAATATCAATGATTTCCAGTATGGTAGTTCCCAAAAGATACTANNATTCTTGTAAATCACCCATTGTGTTCAATCTTTCATAAAGGATTTGTGTTCTGGTTTGCATGTACGGTGCCTTTTCTTTTTGTACCACGTTCTTCCGAAAATGTTTTTTATCTTTCCGGAAAGCATGACCACGAGGAAGAAATCTTCTATGACAATCAAACCAACATGGTTTCTTACCATGTACTAGTCGAAATGAATCTGTATCCTCCATACAATAAGGACATGCTAATCTTCCGTGCGTGCTCCATCCTGATAACATACACTGACGTCATAAGCAAGGATTCCTTCGTTCCACAACTGTCGTAATTCATGAATTAAGGACTGCAAAAAGACATCGAAACTTTTCTTCTGATGTTCTAGTCCTGGAATCAACAACGTCAGAAACATTACCTCTCTTTTCAAACACATCTCGGGAGGCAAATTATACAGAGACAAAATCACCGACCACAGAGAATATTGACTTCTAGACTGTCCATAGGGACTAAAACCATCCGTGCACAAGCAAAGATAAACGTTTCTCGTTTCATAAGCAAACTTGAGAAATATTTCATTGAAATCTTTCCAAGCCTTACCATCCAATGGATGTTGCATTATACCTTCGGCCGTTGAGTGTTCTGTGTGCCATCTCATTGCCGCAACCGTCTTTTCGATTTATATAACCTTCTCAACCTGTTTGCTACAGGCATATAGAACGTTTTCTTGTATGGTACATATTTACGTGAAGATGGTTTTTTAGGCCGAAATCTGCTTGCACCGCAAAACTTGCATTCCAACAAGTCTTTATCATTTCCCCAAAACAATATGCAACTGTTTCTACAAATATCAATTTTCTCATGTGGCATTCCCAAATCTTTTAACACATTCTTTGTTTCGTAGTATGTCTCAGGAGCTTGATTATTTTCTGGTAAATATCCCCGCATTGTTTTGCAAAATTAATCCATGCAATTTTCAGTCACATTGTAGTTTTTTTAATACTCATCAATCTTGAAGATAAAGATAAATGAGACTGACCTTCACGACAACCTTCATATATAGGTTGTTTCACCGAATCCAATAGGTTGAAGAATCAACGTGCATCGATGTTCGGCATCTCTTCATGTGTTTGTTCATTAACAGCTCTAGAAAAAGTATCTAACACCATTTTCACATATGGATTGATTGTTGATGCTTCAAAAACAACTTCTTCATTTCGTTCTACTTGTGCATCTTGCACAATATCTCTAACACCGCAATTTTCACCGTGAAAAGACCAAATTTCGTAATTTTTAACGAAACCCACCTTATAAAGATGTTTGCAAACAATTTCTTGACTTCGATACTTCATGTTTTTGCATCTTTTGCATGGACATAACATTGTTCCGCGTTCATGACATAAAGGCTGCATCGACGCAAAACTCATGAATTGATCTAATCCGTGTAAGAATTCTTGCGTAAACTCTTCGGTTATAGGATCCTTTCTTCTATACATCCACTCTACAAAACTCATGAATTGCTCCAATCCGTGTAAGAATTCTTACGTAATCTCTTCGGCTATAGGATCTTTTCTTCTATACATCCACTCTCTCGATCTATATATATTTCGATTTGAAGAAGACGACATTTTTTTGAAAATATTTTTGTTATTGATAATTTGATGCACTCTTTGGTATGATCTAAATAGTGAACATTCCAACGTACATCCGTTGGAAATTGCAAAGGATGTCCGTTGGAGGTTCACGTGAATTTATTTAAACCGGTGACCTCGAAATTAACAATTTCAGTGGGCATTCGTTGCCAATTGTAATGGACATCCGTTGCAAATGCCAACGGATTCCCGTTGAAATCATATTCTACGGATTAGTGCCTGTTGAAAGTGCTTACAAATCTGTTATTTTTGCATTTTACAATAGTTAGATCTTGCGAATTATGATTTTGTAATTATAATTGATTTCATGTCGATCTCAAATGGTGAACAAAAACTGAAATGACACGAATATGCAATCGAACTCAAGCGGTGAACAAAACCGAAATGACGCGAAATATGCAATCAAAAGTTAAACTACAACTGCATTAAGTTCTCTTTCAATTACACTATAACATATTTTAACAATAACCTAAGGAAAAAACATTTAGGAAATGGCTTCAACTTAGAGGTAAAGTGTTGAACTCGACTCGGATCCGCTCCGCCGAAACCTCCGTCGTCAAAAACTAGCATCTTTACGTCTATTATCGAATTCAAAAACAACCCTTATAAACTGCATCACCGTCGGGAATCCTTTGATCGCCATCTCGGCGATGAGACAATTTATAAAAGTTGTTTTGGATTCAACAATAGATATTAAGATGCTTGTTATTGATGATTTGAGGCAACCCTAGGTTCCGATATAAATAGTATATATTCCAACGGATATCTGTTGGCAATTGCAACGGATGACCGTTGCTCCATCACAGTAATTTATTTCAACCATTTTACAATATCAACGGGCATTCGTGGCAATTTCTAACGGGCACCCATTACAATATGCAACGGATGTCCGTTGTAATTCTTTTCTCGATTTCTAACTGGTCTTCCAGCGGAGATGGCCTACGGATTATATCCGTTACAATCCATTAAAAATCGCGACGGATTTCAACGAATATAGCAACGGAAAGAATCCGTTACAACTCGGTTATTTGTAACGGATTGCAACGGATGTAGGTCCGTTGAAAATATCAACAAATCTATTACAATCTGTTGTTAATTGCTTCCAACGGATGGATCCATTGCCCCGTCCGTTGGAAACAACAAGTTTTTTTGTAGTGTATTGATCGCCCTAGCTGCACAAATGAATGGATGTTACATCAGATGGATGTCAAGTCAACATTCTTAAACGCGGAAATAACAGAAGAGGTGTTCATATAACAACCTCAAGGCTATGAAATCAAAGATGCAGAAGATAAAGTCTATAAATTGAAAAATGCACTATACGGGTTGAAGCAAACATCTAGGGCGTGATACAGTAAGAATGATGATTTCTTTCTGATTGAAGGGTGCACACGGAGCCACTGCGATGCACATGTACACCTAGAGGTCAGTACGTGATATCCTAATGCATCTACGTGGATGATATAATTCTGACTGGAAGTAGTGCAGAGTGGATAAAAATGTTTAAGACTAAGTTGTGCCAATCATTTGAAATGAGTGATCTAGGGAGGTTGAGGTGCTTCCTAGGCTTTGAAATTAACTACACAAATGAGGGGATTTTTTTGCATGAAAACAAATATGCTATGCAATTGGTTGAGAAGTTTGGGATGAAACACTCTAAGAGCGTTAGCACCCCCTAATGCATGTTGGAAAGAACACAATATCGGGTAAGGAACTTACCAACCCACTGCAATAATGGAGCATGGTCGGTGGGCTCCTGTACCTTGTTGTGACTCGTTCGGACCTCATGTTCGCAGCCTTATCTCTGTCGAGGTATTTGTCGAAACTTGCATATGCGAATATGTTAGATGCTAAGTGAGTTTTCAGATACATAAATGGGACTATGAACTATGGATTATATTTTAAACATGTGGAGCATTCTGAACTAATTGGATACTTAGACTCGGACTTGCGTGGATACAAGGAAGATATGCGAAGCACTATGGGGTTCTGGTCTAGGCAGTGCGGTATTTTTGTGGGAGGCTCAGAAACATGCTGTGATGCATAGTCTACAACGGAAGCGTAATACATTGCTCTGTGTGCTACCACAAACCACACAATATGATTTAGATGCATGTTCGAGGAGTTTGGTTTCAAATTCGAAGGAGGGATTCCAATCTACAGCGATAACACTTCGGCCATCGCAATAGGTAAGAACCCCGTTCAACATAGATGAACTAAATACATAGATATAAAGATGCATGTGGTTCGAGAAGCGGAGAAGGAGCAAAAGATTACCTTGCTTCACTGATCCGGAGAAGACCAAGTTGCAGATGTTTTGACGAAGGCGTTGTCAACGAAGAAGCTCGAGGACCTATGGTTAAGGATGGGTGTGGTGCCGAGAAGAATCGAGAGGAAGATTGAAGGCTCTGACTCTTCTCAGGCATCGGCTAAAGGAAAAGCACGATCAAGGAACCTTAATTTCGTTCTAGGGTTTGAAGAGGAACGAAGGGATCGAGAAATGGGGAAAACATTCTCGACCCAGATCAAAGAAAAAGAAGCAATGGGCCATCAGATGAGTCTTGGGCCTACAACATCCCACACAAAATCAAAGGAAGAAGACCCAAAGCTAAATGAATACCTGAAGAAGAAGCCCACGACCTAGTTGCCTTCTCTGCCTAAGAAATCGTCAAGCCCGTGAAGCCCATGAAGATGAAGAGAAAAACCTGCAAAATTTCAGAGATTTAGAATGGCTAGAATGCATATTTTGGCCAATATTTACTACCTAGATTAAGTTGACATTTTGTAAGATGAACCTAGAAATAGTAACTAGGTAATATATGGTTTTGTATGAATATTTTATATATATGAATGGTAGAAGGTGGTGAGGAGTATCACCACCAAAATTAACATAGAAAACCATTCTTCAAAATACCAAAACTAGTTTACTTCTTTTCAGCATATCATAATCACAATCCAAAGTTCATCCGTGCATTTTTACTCTTTCAGTTTGCATTATCAACATAGATGAAGGAGTTCATGAGACTACCCAAAACTAATCTAATGAGCAAGGCATAAAACCAACAAATATTTTCTAATTTATATTATATATGATTAATTTGTATTTATATTAAATATTGTAATATATATAATATAATCAATTTTTTATTGATTTAATTTAAATTTGTTTTATTATTTTGAATTTTTGTTTAAAATATTTTTAATCTTAAATTTTATAATTAATATTCTACAAGATTAATTTTTATTAACGTTAAATATGTTAAATTATTTAAGCGTAACTTGTAAATAATAATAATAATAATAATAATAATTGATAACACTGAAAGTGTATCAATATTAGGATAGGTTTTAGAGTCATTTTTGCTTATATTCTTTGTATATATGTACTTATCCGATATGATTTCGAGCTTCACACACCCGTTTTGTTGGTTTTCAGGTTTTTAGGTGACAAGGCCTAAATGAGCTAAAAATGAAGGATTCCTGTTCAAAACCACCTGAATTGAAGAAATATCTACTCAGAGCCAAGCCGGGCACAAAGGCAACGAGATCGGGTAGTCTTACCCGATTGGGCGCAAGAAGAATACCCGCTCGGGCGTTGATCATCCAGTTTGCCCCGAAAGTTTGCACGACTCGGGCCGCTCAACCATGCGATCGGGTGATGTATACCCGATTGGGCACCAGACAGTTACATGACCAGGCGAGCCTCTGCACGACCGGGCAACACCTGTTCCCGAGCGGGCCGTGTAATCCGCAACAACCTAGATCTAACTTTCAAACGAGCGGATTTAAGGAACAGAATAGATCTAGGGCAAAGGGGGCGACGGACAGGGCAAGGAAAGGCTGGAAAAAGATCTGGAAAGGCTCAGGAGGCATCGGAGATGAAGAGAAGCATCAATCCGTACACCGGTAACACAATAGGGAAGGTTGAAGCATCGAATTCCTTAGAGTTTATGATGTATAGGACTTTGTTATCTTCCTCTTTTGTTTCTTCAATGAGTGAGTAGAGTCCCTACTGCGGGTAGGGATATCGGATTTGTGTGTATGAACGATGTTTTGCGTTAATGCTTAGTTTTATTAATTTATTCTTGATTTACGGTTCTACGCTTAGCATTATCATTCCTACGCTAGTGCTGACCACTCAGCAACATAGGATTTCGAACCTTGCTGGAAGGTTAAGGAACGAATACGGTCCGCTAAGTTGTAGATTAAGATCGGCTAATGAGAATCTGACCGGTCGGTTAGTCATCTTAGGGATAATGATTGCGTTCATAATGCTGCCATGATATGTGTTAATCACTGCTGGAAGGTAGGGTTGCATGTATCCATGGTTAGGAGGTTTAGGCTTGGAAGAATCACTCCTCACCCTAGGGCATGAATTTCCCGTTGTCAAGAATATGTTATAGATCTATGATCCTTAGTCGTTCATCTATGCAATTCCCGGTATCCCGTACACCCGTAGTGTTTGCCATATCCAGTTTTATCCCTAACCTAGTTTCGTTGTCACCATTAGGATTAGTTTTAGGATCACATCCCCTGCTATCTTTTCCTATCTTAGTTTAGTTTTGTTCTTAGTTTAGCTGCTTTAGTCCCTAGAGATCGACCCTGGTACTACACGATCCGTATTCTTGCGGTGAAGTGGTTTAGGAAAAATATAACTCGTGTTAAACCCACACCAAGTTTTTGGCGCCGTTGCCGGGGACTAAAAACGGCTTAGACTAGGAATGAACTAGATTAAGATCTAGTCCTTTCCGGAGTCTTTCTTTGTTGGTTTGTTTTTTTTTTTTTTGTGTTTGTCTGTTTTTCTTTTATCGAGTCTTTTCTTATCTACCGCGGATTTACGCTAGGTGTTTTGTTTCTTGTTGTGCAGGAAATTTGCATGAGAAGCTCTACCCAGAAACTTCTCATCTACGATCCCGAAGTCGAACGCACACTAAGAAGCCTGCGCAAGAAAAGAAGGGTTGAAACGAGAGCTAGTGCAAGCAATTCGGTTGATAACAATGGCTGCTGCCGACGAGACTTATGGAGCATACACCGCTCCTAAGCACACGCAATTACTTTCGTGCATGGCCCGCACGATTGATACACAAGTTGAGCTGCAACCAGCTTTTATTCAGATGCTCAACAATTCGACTTTTCGTGGAATGGAGAACGAAGATCCGAACTCCCACCTTACGGATTTCAAGATGCTATGTAGCACGACTAAGGTTAGAACGGGAGCCACTCGAGAGGATCTTTATCTGATGGCGTTCCCATTCTCTCTCAAAGATGCGGCACAATGTTGGCTCTTCAACTTGCCAGCTGCATCAATTACGTCATGGGAAGATATGGAACAAAGTTTTATGCAGCAATTCTTCCCGGATCACCGAACGCTTCTCGCAAAGAGTCGTATTAATCTTTCCTTCAAGAAAGAGGCGAGACGTTACATGACGCATGGGAGCGATTCAAAGATTACCAGCGAATATGCCCACACCACGGGATGGATAAGAAATATCTTATCACCAATTTCATCCAAGGACTCCAAGAAACCACCCGATTCATGATCATGGCAATGGGTGGTGGTTCCCTAAGAAACCTCACGTTTGATCAGCTCGAGAACCTAATCGAGAGCATGGCTAGGGAAGGAGGTAAGAAAGTGGGAAAGTACAATCGCAACTACCCATCAAAGACTGCAGTAAATGAGCTTGGTATCGCCAACCCGGAGTTAACGGATTTGAAACAACAAGTTGGCGAGATTCACCGGATGATTGCTGGACTACATGTGGATCGACATGACTCATCCGTAGGCCAAGGTATGGAAGAAGTGAATTATGTCTCCAATCGGGGATATCAACAAGGCTACATCAAGAGCCACCCCAACCTCTCATACGGCAACATAAACAACGCAGCAAATCCGCAAGACTTTCAACCGCGGAT
>CM071867.1:36440415-36450457 GCA_036759665.1 Gynandropsis gynandra
CAAAAAAGAGTGGGATGTGGCCTTTCTTCTTAACACTATCTATGTATGGAATGTATAGCAGCGACCCAAGCTATAGACATTAGTAAGAGGCCACTTTGGCATCGATGACAATATCATCCCGCATCGAAGATTTTATATTTATTTACATCTTTGAATATTGCTAACAATTGTGAGTTTCAGTATAAAGTGTGTGATGTTTGTCTTTGCGCAAAACAAACATGAGACTCTTTTCCATAAATTTTATATAACACTACAATTAGTTTTTAGTTAATTCATTGGGACGTGGGGACTAGTATCGAATTCCATACTTTTGTGGAGAAAAATAAATTTTGAAAATTGTGGATAATTTCTTTTGAGGAATTTGGGTATATTTGATGACGAGCACAACAGAAACATCGATACACCTTCGTAATTTTATGTCCATGGTTACAAGAAAATTTGAAATTCAAATTCAAAGTGTTCGATCAAAAGATGTTACGAGCATGGACAGCGTCCAGGAACCTGAGCATGAAGAGGATGCCTTAACATTACAAGAAGGTCCCGTGACCCGTGCAAAGGCTAGAGAAGAGAATGCCTTAACAATACAAGCAGGTCCCGTGACCCGTGCTAAGGCTAGGAAGCTCACGGAAGCTATGAGAGGACTATTTGCAGCCATGCGGGTTCATGATGAGTGCTCGACTCCGCAAGAAAACTTCAACATCCGAGTCGTACTTCACGCTGAAGATCATCTTACAACGATCAATAATTAGGGCAAGTGTTTTGTGTGTCCTCTTTTTCCACCATTAGTTTTTTCCCACATGGTTTCCCAACGGCGGGTTTTTAACCAGGCCATGAATCACTTACGTCTTCCAAATTGTTGATCCGAGCCTTCATACGTCGATCGTATCAAAGCACATTACCGTTACATTTTTTATTTTAAATTTCTATTCATTAAATCAACAAGTCTTGCATGGCTTGCATTTAGAACTTTAATTGTGGCATTGAAGTCTTGCATGGCTTCTTCTCTTTTTATGTGGTCGGCCGCCCCCTTGTAAAGGACATCTTCCATTTTTGAATTTCAAACTTTCTCTTTTAGAATCTATCTTATTGGTGTGTAGTATCCAGCAAAAAAAGTTCGATCTTCTTGGTGTGTCATATCCAACGAAGATGATCTTCGGTATATCGAGAGTCTATCAGAACTCTCGTGCGACCCATCATTCCACATGCCTTGTGTAGAAGAGTCTCTCGGTTCAGCTGCAACAAGGACTATCCCTTGAAAACTTACGATCTAGAATGTCGATTCAGCGAGAAACTAATCAAGTGTTATCAGAGCTCGCTCTAGAAAAAGGTATGTTCATCTTTTCGATTGATTTGTTATTCATTGGCCGTTCGTTAGACCGTTTGAGCTGCGTGTATTGGCTGCTCGATTTGTGCGTGTATTGTTCGTCGTTTGTTCGTTTGTACCGCGTGTGTTAGCTGCTCGTAGTGCTGCGTGTATTGTTTGTTTGTTGCTCATTTGTACTGCGTGTGTAGGCTAGTTGTTTTGATGTTGTGCGTGTGTTCGTCATCTACAATGGGAGAAAGCGGCGAATAGGGGTGTGGGAAAACATGGACAATCCGCGAAACGACCTTGCTGGTCTTAAGCTCAAGATCCCTATGTTCCATGGTAAAGCTTATCGGGATACGTATTTGGAATGGGAGAAAAAAATCGAGCTCGTGTTTAGTTTCCAGCACTACGCCGAGATCAAGAAGGTTAGGGTTGCTGCAACGGAGTTCTACAATTATGCTTTGAGTTGGTGGGATTAGTTAATAACTTCTAGGCGATGTAATGGAGAGGAGCCTATAGAAACGTGGCTGGAAATGAAAGCCATTATGCGTAAACGGTTTGTTCCGAATTATTATTACTGAGAGTTGCATGGGAAGTTAAGAAAACTCACTCAAGGGAATCAAACCGTAGAAGAGTACTATCAAGAAATAGAGTTTCTGGTGTTGAGGGCTGACATTTCGGAGGATATGGAAGCTCTCATGTCTCGGTTCTTCGGAGGATTAAATCCGAAATTCAGGATAGTTTGGAGATGCAACATTATGTTGAAATAGAAGAGATGCTACGCAAAGCGATTCTAATCGAGCAATAACTCAAAAGGAAAAGAAATGCTCATTCTAACCTTGGGGCTGGAAAATTCAGCTTTCAAAGGGATGAAAAGCCGAGTTATCACAGAAATGAAAAGTCTTTCCCAACAACCAAAGACGAGGTAAAAGTGGTTCCAACGGCTCAAAGAGACAAAAGAAAAGCCGAGGCCACTACATCGAGAGCTCGGGATGTGAAGTGTTTTAAGTGTCAAGGACGGAGTTATTATGCAAATGAATGTACAAACAAGAGGGTTATGATTATTCGTGAGGATGGCGATATATTGAATCCAAGGATGAAGAATCTTTATCTTCGACCGAGGAGTATGAAGAAGAACCGGTTAAAGGGGATATGTTGGTAGCACGAAGATCTTTGAGTGTGCAAACTAAGTCCGAAGAGCAAGAACAACGAGAGAACTTGTTCCATATGCGCTGCCTTGTTCAAGGGAAGGTGTGTAACTTGATTATGGACGAAAAGAGTTGCAATAATGTAGCAAGTGCTACCATGGTCCGAAAACTCGGTTTGAAGGTTATAAAGCACCCGAACCCATATAAACTACAGTGGCTCAATGAGAACGGTAAAATGAACGTGACCAATCAAGTGATCATGCCTATAACCATTGGAAAATACGAGAACGAAATCTTGTGTGATGTTCTTCCAATGGAAGCGAGCCATATCCTTCTCGGTAGACCGTGACAATCGGATTGTAAGGTAATACATGATGGTTTTATTAACAAGCATTCGTTTAAGTTTAATGGCAGGAAAATGGTTCTTATTCCTTTGATGCCAAAAGAAGTGCATCAAGATCAAATGCATCTCAAACAGAAAAGAAGAACGCGTACTAAAGTCATCGAACTTCTACGCTAAATTGGGTGAGTTCAAGAAATATCTTCACTCTAATCAATCGGTTTTGTTATTCGTGTTTAAGGAATCTCTTTCGAGCTTGACTAATCTTGAACCCGTGCTGCCAAGTGAGATCTTTATTGAAGAATTATGAAGATATCTTTCCCGAAGACAAACCTACAGGATTACCTCCAATACGCGGCATCGAACACCAAATAGACTTCATCCCTGGAGCAACACTTCCAAATCGGCCAGATTATCGTACCAACCCGGTTGACACTAAAGAGTTGCAAATACAAGTGAAGGAACTCATGGCAAATGACACATTCGAGAGAGCATGAGCCCGTGCGCCGTTCCCGTCTTACTCATGCCAAAGAAGGATGGCAGCTAGAGTGGGTGTGTTGAATATCGAGCAATCAACAATATCACGGTGAAGTATCAACACCCCATTCCTAGATTAGATGATATGCTTTATGAATTGCATGGGTCTAGGATATTCTCTATGGATTGTGTTGTTGGCTTGCCTAGAACTAGGACTGGAAATGATTCAATCTTTATCGTTGTTGATAGACTCTCTAAGATGTCACATTTCATAACATGCCACAAAACGGATGATGCATTGCATGTAACAATCTGTTCTTTAAGGAAGTAGTTAGGTTGCATGGGATGCCTAGGACGATAGTTTTGGATAGAGATACGAAGTTCCTTAGTCATTTTTGGAAGACTCTATGGTCTAAGCTAGGAACTAAGTTATTGTTTTCCACGACGTGTCATCCGCAAACTGATAGTCAAACCAAGGTAGTAATCGAACCTTAGGAACTTTTTTGCGTGCATTAGTTAAGAAAAACTTGAGAACGTGGGAAGAATGTTTACCGCATGCTGAATTTGCATATAATCATTTTGTACATTTTGTTTCTAAGTATTTCCCGTTTAAAATCGTTTACGGGTTCAACTGCACCTCAACTTTGGATGTAATGTCATTACCTTTGAGTGAACAAGTTAGTGTGGATGGAGAAAAGAAAGCTAAATTGGTACAGCAAATCCACGAGAAGGCAAGGAAGAACATAGAGGAGAAAAGAAAACTCTATCCAATGCAGCAAACAAGGAACGAAGGCAAATGATTTTCGAACCCGACGACCAAGTGTGGATTCATTTGCGAAAGGAGCGCTTCCCGAACGAGAGAAAATAAAAGTTGATGCCTCTAATCGATGGATCCTTCATAGTAACCAAGAGAATCACCAACAATACTTATCAACTCGACTTGTAAGGTAAGTATAACGTGAGTTCCAATTTTAATGTTACTGATTTGATGCCTTTTGTTGCAGATCAAACAAATTTGATACGAGCATGGACACCGTCGAGGATCCCGAGCATGAAGAGGACGCCTTCAAATAACAAGAAGGTCCAGTAACCCGTGCTAAGGCTAAAGAAGAGGACGCCTTAACAATACAAGCCGGTCTCGTGACCCGTGCTAAGGCTAGAAAGCTCAAGGAAGCTACGGAGGACTACTTACAGTCGTGAGGGTTCATGACAAGTGCTCGACTCCACAAGAAAACTTCAACATCTGAGTCGTACTTCACGCCGAAGATCATCTTACAACGATCAACAATTAGGACAAGTGTTTCGTGTGTGCTCTTTCCCACCGTTGGTTTTTTCCAATGTGGTTTTCCAACGGCGGGTTTTCAACGAGACCATGAATCACTTACATCTACCCAATTGTTGATCCGAGGCTTCATACTCGATAGTATCGAAGCACATTACGGTTACATTCTTTTATTTTAAATTTCTATTCATTAAATCAACAAGTCTTGCATGGCTTGCATGCATTAGAACATTAATTTCGGCATTGAAGTCTTGAATGGGTTCTTCTTTTTTTATGTGGCCGGCTGCCCCCTTTGTAAAGGAGATTTTCCATTTTTGAATTTCAAACTTTTCTCTTTGAGAATCTATCTTGGGTGTGTAGTATCCAGCAAACAAAGTTCGATCTTCTTGGTGTGTCATATCCAACGAAGTCGATCTTCTGTATATCGAGAGTCTTCTGCAACCTCGTACGACCCATCATTCCACACACCTTGTGTCGAGGAGTCTCTCGACTCAGCTGCAACAAGGATTATCCCTTAAAAACCTACATTCTAGAGTGTCGATTCAACGAGGAACTCATCAGAAAATAGAACAGAATTCATGTATCTTCAGAATAATTTTATCAAAAAGTAATTTCACATGAAACTTCATGTGTTGATACACCACAACAAAATGGAAAAGTTAAAAGAAATCACCAACATATAATGAAAATTGCTAGATCATTATTTTTCCAAATGAATCTACCAATTGAATTTTAGGATGATTGTGTTTTCACCACGACTCATTTGATGAATCAAACTCCCACACAACTTTTGGGTGGTCGTATACGTCATGAGATTCTACATGGTGCTCCTCTTGATTATTTCCACTACGAGTTTTTCGATCGTTATGCTATGTTCGTAATCAAAACACTAATCGGAATAAATTTGCGCAACAAAATCTTTGATTTATATTTTTGGGAATCCACAAGGAAAAAATGTTAATAGATATACAATCTAGAACGGGGTATTTTTTTGTTTCAGGAGATGTAGTCTTTTGCGAGACTAGGTTTTGTTTTCTGCATCGTCACCTAAGGAACAGACTGTATCCACTTTTGAAGCCATCACTAATTGAATCAAACGAATATTCTTTTGAAAGCTCTTCACATGCCCCTTCTCATGGTTATGAAGTTACTTTTAATCTACCATCTGCTACTATTACTCTGCCTACTGAATTACCCGGGAACCATCACTAGATGATACAACACAACTATTAGGTCGAGGACATCGATCTTATCTTCCTCATCATGTTTGCATGATTTTGTAACAAACACCCCATCTGTATCTACACCGGAACATACTAATTCATCTTCATGCTATCCGATTAAAAACTACATCTCTTGCGCACATTTTTTTCCAAGACACATTGTGTTATTCGTGTCGTATCACAAGTCACAAAAAATCATGCTCTTATCAAGAAGCTTTCCAAGATGAAAATTGACGTTCTGTCATGGAGAACGAGATTCAAGCTTTGGAAAAGAATAATACGTGGTCGTTACAAACGTTACTTGTCGAGAAAAAGGCAATTGGCTGAAAATGATTTTTTAAAATCAATTTTTGCTTGAATGGAACGATAGAATGATACAAGGCACGATTGGTTATTCTTGGAAGAAAACAAGTTGAAGGAATAGACTACTAGGAGACATTTATCACTGTTACGAAGCTTGTCATAATTCGTTTATTTCTTTCGGTTGTATCAGACAACAATTAAGAGGTTCATCAAATGGACGTTTGTAACGCTTTCTTACATGAAGATTTAGCAAAGAAGTTTATATGAAATCCCCGACAAGATTTTATCTAGTTGATTCTAGCGAAGTGCGTGGCATTCAAAGTCGTTGTATGAATTCAAACACGCTCCCAAATGTTGGTTTGCAAAACTCAATACAACATTTAAACAATATGCCTTTTGGCCTCCGACGATCTTTTGGAGTACCCATTAGCATACCAACGGTCGATTCGAAGACTATCGTACTTGTTTGTCATGCGACCAAAATTATCTTTTTCTATGGATATTTTGTCACAATTTAGGGATTCTACCTGACGTGAGCAATCCGGGTCGTTCGTTACCTAAAAAACAATATAGGCGAAGGAATCTTCCAAATTGCAACATCATATTTCATATTTATGCATGATGTGATTCAGATTGGGCAGTGTGTCCTCTTACTCGACGTTCTTTGATAGGATGGTTTATTGAACTCAAATTGTCACCTATGTCTTGGCGGACTAAGAAACAAAATATTGTTTCTCAATCATCAACAGAAGGAGATTACCATTACATGGACATGACTACATACGAACTTATCTCGTTAAAAGCTTTGTTTTTTGAATTAGGCATTCAACATCCACAACTGTTGTGTTGTATTGCGATAACCAAACGTCGTATTAGTGTCAATTTATTTTTTCAAGAGGGTACCAAACATATTGAAATCGACTATCATCCAGTATAAGATACTATCAAATGAGGATTTATTGTGACTCAACATGTTTCAACTACACAACAACTTTTGACATCTTTACGAAGTCTTTGGGCAAGATAGAGTTTCACTCTCTTTTGTTTTTGACAAATTTGGACTTTCATTATTTATACACATTAATTTGAGAGAGGATGTCGAGAAAAATTTTAACCTTTCTGAGTCTAACTTTCGATTTATCTAGGACCTAATTTTCTATTATATTGGATCTAATTTCTCATTCTTTTGTTTAAATATATCTTTACAGAAAATATTTTTACAATGAATGAAATCATAACACAAAACTCATTTTTCTCTTACCAACTCAATCTGAGACATAATTTGAAAAATAAATATATGAAAAAATATTCATTTATTTTTTTAACTAAAAAGTTCAGAAATCATTTTGAGATTTTTTTAAATGATGAGATGTCACATCATCAATCACAATATTCACATACATTTCATTTCACATTATGTTTTAGTACATAATAAATATTCTAACCAACTTTATATGTGGTATCCATACACATCTTTTCAATTTGTCTTCGAATGAAATATTTCTCTCGTGTGTAGGATAAAAAAATTCCAAAATAATGAGAAGGTATGGTACCACATAAATCTAATGAGATGATGTCACGTATGCAACCACACTATTCTCGTTTGAAATTGTATTTTAGTATACAGTAGATATGATGTATTATAGAGAAAAACACTCAGTAAATATAAGATTTTATTTTTTACAATGGGACAATGTTTGCAATTTTCTTTTTGAAAAAAATCAAACTAAATTGCGGTATGGTTGACATATGATGCCCATTATAATTTTATTGATGGGCCCATTCTAAGGCCTTTATTTTTTTAATGGGCCGAGATGAGGCCCAATGCAAAAGGAAAACCGATTTGACCAACATGATTGAACTCAACTAGTTCCAAAGAACGGGAAATGTTGCGAACACAATTTACATGTCACAAATTGAAGTTTATATGTTTCAATTATCACATTCTCTCGTGGCTTCAATTTTGGTCGACGACAACTTATATCATTCTTCATCACTCCTAATCCTTCGAGCTTAGAATAGACTGAAAATTTTGAGAAAATAAAATATTAGGCATAAAAAATTAAGCTAAAATCCCAATCATGAATTTGATTATAGATAACTATCATATTACTTCATAACAAAATATATTTTTATTAACATACACAAAGCAATTGATACGGTGATATATACATTCATGGATTAATTTGATCAAGATAATATATAACCTATTATGATTACTTCAAAATCAAGCTATAAATAAATAAGTCAAGTCATCTTTCCATTTACATGATATATAATTAATATTATTATAAAATAAATTATTATTTTGGAAATAATATGATATTTTATAGATAAAAAGAAAAGAAAAAAATCATTATAATTATTCCATTTTAAAATAAATTCATGTCATGTTATTATATTGTTGTAAATGGTTATATTTATAGGAAAACAAAAGATGTGGTATGTGTGAAATAAAGAGAAATTACCTTCAGTTTGGGATAAGGAAAGTTGGCTCTTGCAGAAACTCTGCTTCCGAAGCTAAATTTTGATTTCTTATCGGTGGGTCTAAGAATCTGGAAAGAACACATTAGGTCTTCATCAACACTCATCATGGCTCCTGCATTGTCGAATTCCCCGCAGTAGTTCGGAGCCGAGAATATCGTCACGAGTTGCTTGTTGGCGAAGAACTCAAATCCATCTTCGACTACCTGAAATTTTGAGGTCTGTAACGTATGTGTCGACAGGGAAAAATGGTTGCTTAGGGTACAAGGAACATCACAAAACCTGGTGAGCGCGACAGATGAGGTCAAGATCAAGCCTTTTCAGAAACTCTGAGACAATGTCAGAGCCAAAGGTATAGGAAACGCCTCGATCATTGGAACCCCAACCTTTTATTATGTCTTTGTCAGGATCGGACCATAAGAGATCACAGAGCAAACCGCGGTCAGGAACATCAGTTGGTCGTCTAATGTCTCTTATCTGTCTTAAGCTACGCAGATCGGGAGAAAGGCCGCCGTGCATACAGAGAATCCGGTCGTCTATAAGAGCTGCAACGGGGAGACAGTTGAAGCAATCGGTGAAAATTCTCCAGATTCTGACGCTGAAGCGTCGTTTGCACTCGTCGTAGAAGCCGTAGATGCGGTTGATGGAGGAACATTCATGGTTTCCTCTGAGAAGGAAAAAGTTTTCTGGGTATTTGATTTTGTATGCAAGAAGAAGACAGATTGTTTCGATGCTCTGTTTGCCACGATCAACGTAATCTCCGAGGAACAAGTAGTTTGCACGAGGAGGGTATCCGCCATATTCGAAGATCCTTAGAAGATCTGAGTACTGACCATGAATATCCCCTGCATCATCATCAACAATGGTTTTTCTTATGCCACTAAATATCGATTCAAATGCTTGTTTTGTTGGAAATATTGTGATGATCAGCTGATGAATTCCTTTATCTCTAAATCTTGATTTTATTAACTATCATTCTCATCACATCAAGAACAAGAAACTTAAGAGAATTCTGGACTGCTGCAGGAACATACATCCAATTGGAAAAAGCAAACTTTTTCTGCAATTAAGATTCCATTCAGATGGAAACCAGACGTTTCCACAAGAACAAGTGAATGATGTTTCGAGAGAAGAGAGAGAGTACCACAAATTTTGACAGGAGCTTCAAGCTCCAAGAGATTTGGCTGTCTCAAGAAGATGTCTCTAGAGACAAAACAGAGCTGTCTGATTTCAGTTTCAGACAACTGAACCATCTTGCCTGGTTTCTCCCTGGGTTCAAGCAACCTGCTGATCACCGAATTCAGAACAGCTGCATCCATCATCGGTAAGTTATCCTTTCTTCTCCAACAAGAGAAAATAACCCTTCAAATAAGGATAATGGAGGTCCAAAAAACTTGACTTCGTATTCTTTTATTCTTGCTCTTTCAGAAAGGAACGGCGAGTATTGTATTTCAGACAACTTAAAGCCGCTTTGAAGAA
>CM071867.1:36502651-36529845 GCA_036759665.1 Gynandropsis gynandra
TCTACACGAAGTATGACCATCTGGGTAGAGAAAATAAACTACAGACGTGAAGCTCCGATGGAGGATGAAGGAAGTGAAGCACGTTTGTGGTGTTATTTTTTTTGTGTGTTTTTTTTAAAAAAATAAATAACCGAGTCTTTAACCTAAATACTAAGAAAATTAAAAACCAACAGCTGGGTTGCCTCCCAGAAAGCGCTTATTTAACGTCATTAAGCTTTGACGTCTCCATTCCTCATGTGTGCGCGACGGGTGGATCGGAAAGGGAAATAGAGTTTCCACTTTCGATCGGTTGAGCGGCTTGGTAGAGCTTAAGCCGCTGTCCATTGGCGTTGAACGTGTCACCCGCATCACTCCATAGTTCCACGTCTCGTACCTGAAAAGGATCAGACCAACAAGGCAGTAGGTGGCCCGAGAAAGGCTTAGGATCAGCTCGAGGCAGAGACTCCATGAATTTTGTTCGTACCTGAAAGGATCAGACCAACAAGGCAGTAGGTGGCCCGAGAAAGGCTAAGGAACATAAAAACCAAACAAAACCGAAGTGGTAGTGCTCGATCTCCAATGCTCCTCGCTTGTCTCCTCGCAAGAATCTGCTCTATCTTCTCCTCAATTGTTCTCCAACGTAAGCTTATTGTAATGACGTCTTTTTGCCTCCTTTTAAGCCTCCTAAGTCGGTCCAATTGTTGCCTAAATTGCCCCACGAGTTCCCTTATGTTTTAAGTTAAGTTTACTTAAGTTTTGAGCAGTTACGGGCCGCGACCCGCTCGGGTAGTGAGTGTGCCCGCTCGGGTGCGGCTAGGGCAACTCGTGCAGATTGTGCTGCTGGAATGATGCCCGATCGGGCATGGCATGTGTGCCCGCTCGGGCACAAGGCAAAATGGTCCTAAATGCTTGCCCGAGTCGTGCTAAATGGTCCACACAATTGGCCGTAGGTTTTGCCCGATCGTGCAAGGGTTGTGCCCGACCGGGTGAGGCTTTTCCATGCTCAATCTCGTCCCGTGATGATCCCCAAAGTTGCTTCTTAGCTCCGTGCATGTTCCTTTAGCTCCAAAATAGTCCAAATACGCGTAAAAACCTGTAAGAACATGAAAAGAAATACGCGTAAAACCTGTAAGAACATGAAAAGCACGAAAGCAAGTAAAACGGATACTGAATCATACGTAAAACATCATATATGTATCAAAAACGTCTCCTAAATTGTGCAAGAAATACATATGAAAACAAGATGATCAATGGACGTGATGTCGTGTGATATCTGATTGCCATAAAAGCTTGATCAAAGCAGTCAAACAAGTGTATAAACAAGTTGATCATGGTTTTTGTGCATATCATATACCACAAAATATAAAGAGCTGCGTCAATAAAGGGCATGGTAGAAAGACTTCAAAGGATGATATTGTGGCAAAAATGTTATTCAAATGTGCAACAACATACATAGTGAACGAATTTGAAGTGCTATTGAATGATTTGAAGGCCTGGTGCAAAAATGACTTTTCTGACTTTTAAGATTGTTGTGACCTTTGCGACCACTTAGACCTCTGCGACCCTTGTACCCTTTTGCGACCCTTTTACCTCTGCGAACCTTGTGCCTCCGCGCCCATATTACCCCTGCAACCCTTTGACCCCTCTGCGACCCTTGGACCTCTGCGACCCTTGGCCTCTGTGACCCTTATACCTCTGCGACCCTTTGACCCCCTACGACTCTTGTACCTTTCCGACCCTTTTACCCCTTTGCGACCCTTATACCTCTGCAACCTGTGTGACTGTTTTAACCTTTGTGACCTTTGCGCAGGTATCCTAATGTTGCAAAGTATTTGGAGAAAGAGGAACTTGATCCCGTTAAATGGGCAAGATGCAAAATTAAGAGGGAAATGTACAACTTATTAACCACTAATGGCACCGAATCAATAAATTCAACGTTGAAGAAGTTAAAAACGTCTTCGATTCTAGGGTTTTTAGATATTTTTTTGGGAAAGACAATGGAATGGTTCAATAGATATAGGTTGGAAGCAGCTACCAGTGATGATTTTCAATGGTTAACACCTTATGTTGAGAAACCGTTACATGAACGGTTTGGACAAGCATCCAAGTATGATGTTATTGAATTGAACAGTGTGAGTGATGAGTATGAGGTGAGAAATGAGATGGGTAGAAGATTTGTAGTCTTCAAAAAAACGTGCGACTGCAAAATATTTGATGTGGATAAGTATCCATGCAATCACACAATTGCAGCAGCAAATAAAAGTTGGTGAAGGTCACAAGATACCAGAACTATGTTCAACATACTACCTTCGGGATACATGGCGTTTGGCTTATCGAGAAACTGTGTATCTGGTTCTTGATTGCAGTGATTGGGACATTCCTCCTCAATATTCTGAAGTTACGGTTCTACCTCCTATGCTGGCTGAGAAAAGGCAAAGTGGGAGGCCTAAAGAGAATCATTATCCTTGACCCGATGAGGCTCGGAGAAATACCCTATCTTCGTCGAGACAAACGGATTCAAATGCCAACATCACTGACAATGTTTGGAACGTGACAACAGAGACAACACCAACTTCAAAAGAAAAAAGGGTTGTTAGTATGTAATATTATATTATTTGTATTATTTTGATTAAAACTTTGTGACTTTCATCATTATAATTCGATAAATTATTCATTACAATTTGACCCATGCGACCCTTTGCCGACATTGCGACTGTTGCGACCATTGCGACCGTTTCGAACTTTTTGACCCATGCGACCATTGTGACCCGTGCAACCCATGTGGTCATTGCGACCCTTACGACTAGTCTTTTCAACGGACTACTGGTTTTTCCAATGCAAGCTATATTATCGTGAAAGGTATTTTCATGGAGTATCATTCCAATGGCTAGTGATGTCAGACTCCTGGCTTTTCTAATGCAAGCTATGCTTTTTATTTTACCAGTGCCACACTCAAGACCATTGCGACACGTCTCTGTTACCCCTATATTAAAAGGTTCATCAAATTCTCTAAGTCTCACCATCACACCCATTTGAGATGAGAATGAATCGGGAGAATCTCATCTTTCTCCTCTCTTCGTCTAAGTCCCTAACCCTAAATTCTTTGAAAAATCTTTATTACCTTTGTGACCTTTCTAACCTTCGTCACAAAGGTCACATGGTGAACGCATGACATCAAGTTGTCTAAGTGTTACTCAAGGTCTTGGTAATCGTCGGACTCGGTCTCTATGCAAATACACACAAGAACTTACAACGTGGATGGAGGACATTGTGCGGTACTGCATTACATAAGGTCTTGGTAATCGACGGACTCAGACATCATGCTTTATCTGCGGTACCTAAGGTCATAGTTGGAGGTCAACTTGGAGAAGGCGTTGAGTCACACACGACTCTCTTTACGGGGGAGGGCTCCGATGTGTCTCTAAACTCGGTAGATTTGGCTTTTGTGACATTTGAGACCTTATGTAACAATTTTTCCTTTTCTTTCAACTTCGGTCTTTCCTTTTTTGTAACCTTTGTGACCTTTGAGACCTTATGTGATATTTGTCAATCATTATAGATAAATCTATATTTAAATATTGAGAATGTGTTTTTTGCATATGTTGTTCGTAATTACGTGTAATCCATAAAATCGTTGATCCTCAATTGGATTAAATTAGAATCAAGTTTAAACGGAACCCATCCGACTCATGCGACCCAATATGACCCCTTATGCGACCCTGAATTGGATTAAATTAGAATCAATTTTAAATGAGTATCCATCTGACTCATGCGACCCCATATGAGCCCTTATGCGAATTGGATTAAATTAGAATCAAGTTTAAACAGGAACCCATCCGACTCATGCGACTCAATATGACCCTTGTGCGACTCAGCCGACCCATGCGACCCAATGCGACCACATGTGATCCATGTGCGACTCATGCCACCCATGCGACTTGTCGTTTTGCTGTCATTCCGATCCATGTGACTTGTTGTTTTGCAGTCAGACTCCTGTCTCCCGACCTATGTAACCGTAACCCTTCATGTGACTTGTCGTTTTACTGTCAGATTCCTGTCTTCGGACCCATGTGACCCTTCCGACCAATATCTATAAGTTAACGTCTACGTCTTTTCTCTTAGTATGCGTATCTAACTTCAATTTCTATTAAAAATATTTTTGACCTTTGTGACCTGCGTGACGCCGGTGACATGGTCGATGCAGGATATCGTGCTATCTATGTGTTACTCAAGGTCTTTGTAATCAGTGGACTCGATCCCTATACAGGCACTGACGAGTTGCGGGGTGACCTGGGTGACAGTGTTGGGTCACTCTTGAAATGTGACTGGAAGACGAAGTACATGGCAGGAGATAACTCTGGACTGCAATACCAAAAAAAAAAGCAGAAGACTGGAAGACGGAGTACATGGCACGAGATAAATATCGACTCAAATGCTTGTTTTGTTGGAAAGATTGTGATTATTAGCTGATGAATTCCTTTATTGATAAATCTTGATTTTATTAACTATCATTCTCATAACATCAAGAACAAGAACCTCTAAAGAATTCTGGACGGCTGCAGGAACATACATCTAATTGGAAAAAAAGCAAACTTTTTCTGCAATTAAGATTCCATTCAGATGGAAACCAGACGTTTCCACAAGAACAAATGAATGATGTTTCGAGAGAAGAGAGAGAGTACCACAGATTTTGACAGGAGCTTCAAGCTCCAAGAGATTTGGCTGTCTCAAGAAGATGTCTCTAGAGACAAAACAGAGCTGTCTGATTTCGGTTTCAGACAACGGAACGATCTTGCCTGGTTTTTCCCTTGGTTCAAGCAACCTGCTGATCACCGAATTCAGAACAGCTGCATCCATCATCGGTAAGCTCACCTTTCTTCTCCAACTAGAGAAAATAACTCTTCAAATAAGGATAATGGAGGTCCAAAAAACTTGAATTCGTATTCTTTTATATTTGCTCTTTCAGAAAGGAACGGCGAGTATTGTATTTCAGACAACTTAAAGCCGCTTTGAAGAATATATTCCTTCACTTTTCTCCAAACCATGTTTTAATCGACATTCTTCCTCTTCAGCATTTCATAAACCCAAGTTCTATTTTAGTTCTGTCAAATGACAAACATTTTCAGTGTTCTATAATTGATCCCGAACCAAACAATTCGAACATTTTGAGATGTGTAACGCAATAGAATAAAGGTGTACGCAGTTTTTTGCGGGTGAAACCATCATAATCGTCGAATCCACTGGAATCATTTTCAGTATGACTAAAGAAGAATCTCAAATCAGAGATGTTTTCGAGTTGAACGGCTCAGGAGAAGAGCAATTTGAAACGACCAATCCTATTGGACGCCCACAAACAAATGTTCTTTCTCCCACAGGATTAAGGTTTTCAAAATCAAAATGGTTATTAGTGTCTGTCTTGAGAACATATTCATTCTTGCAGCTATGGAACGTAGAGAGATTTTGGAATATATATCTGCTCCACTTTATCTCACAATGGGAACTCAAAAGAAAGATTCCAAAGCAGGCAAACGACCTTTAAAGGCTTGTAAAGCACATCATTTCACAATGGTAAGTCTTTCGCTGAAACAAGCAAAAGACTTACCATTCATCTCAAGGTTCATATACAAATACAGAGACTGATAGATACAGATACAGTTTTTGCATCATCAGTCATACACAGTAAGCTTAGTGTATTCTTCTCCTTTAATGGCTAAGAACATGACACTTTCAGGACTCACAATTCCACCTTCCTCCAGAAACATGGTCAGCAGATTCTTTGAGAAACCACTCACCATAGCCACACCCTTCTGCTTTGCCACCACAGGTGTAGCCGAAGAGTTCCTCAGGTTCCAAAATACCATTTCCGGGACTTTCTCGTAACCCTTCTCTCTGTACTTCCTCTGAACAACCTCGTAGTCTGTCTCCCACTTGTCCTTTGCGCGATTCTTGGCCATTGTCTTTCGTTCCTCGTATGTCAGGTCATAATTTTGCTCCAAGTTGCTTTTCCCTGATGCATCATCAAACTCCATATCGCTGAAGACAAACAGCCGCTTGATCATCTCATCATCGGTTAAATTGTTCTCCACTGCCACATCTAGGATTCGATCAAACACCTGTTGGAAATCCGTGTTCATTCCCCAATCCATTTCTCTGATAAACGTGGTCTTGTCCCTCAGAGTCTCACCTTCGATCAGATGAAGCTGTGGGTTTTCACTAAAGGTGATAACTTTCCCTTTCCACGGCTCTTCGCTTAGTTCCGAGACCAGTAAACCGAGTGCAACGCAAACCTCCATTGGCGTCCCCGACATGCTTCCTGAGACATCACAAACAGCCATGCAATTCTTCAGCTTACCCTTCTTGGTCACATCATCCACCATTCTTGCCCACTGAAGCTCAGCAACTTCAGCACCCATACCACCGTCAACCAACTGGCTAAGTATCTGGTGAGGAAGCAGCGCCCCAGCTGCTATTTTCTCCTTCCCGGATTTTACATTCTCTAAATACTCTGCAAACCTCTCCTTATCGTGCTCCTCGAAGAGTTCTTTGTAGTTTTTCATAGCCACAGAGGCAACCCTACTATACTTCAACAAGCCCCACTCGTTTGCACTCATAAACACCTCGGGCAATTCGAGAACTCTATGCAAAGGCACAAGCACTTGTTTTCTCAATCTATCCCTAACTCGATAAGCATAATGTGCTTCTTCAACACCCTCATACTCCTCTCGAGGAAAAATCCTCCTGCCAATAGCCTCACATATCAAAGTAGACTTATCGTAGGAGGAATCAACAGAAGGACACCATTTTGAGGCTAAGCTAATCTTATTGAGCTCATTCGAACACAGATACTTCAAATCCGATTTCAGCATATCGGCAAACAAATCCGCAATGCGATCAAATAAGAGTCTGTAACTAGCATCGGAATTATACCTCTCTAAGGCTCGCTTCGCCTTTTCGAGTTCTCTCTGTTTCCGAAGAGCCCTAGCTTTCTCCTTACCGATCGGACCACAGATTTCCTCTGCACTTTCCAAGATTCTTTCCTTGATTTCCTCGGAAAGTTCCGATTTTCTCTCGCTTTTCTTCTTGAATTTCCTCTGGGTCTTCTTCCTCCAAGTTCGATTCTCACCCTTCTCCTGCTGCTGCCCTTCCAGGATCCGATACAGAACCTCGGGCAAATCCTTGAGATATCCGAATTCGACGAGAGTCCGAAGATTCAAAGCTAGGGTTTTGGGGTGATTCTGGAAGATCCAGAAGGCCGCCGTGTAGAATCCCTCCTTGTCGGACTTGCCGGTCCCTCGAACTCCTCGGAGGTTGCAGACGAGCTTTAGAGTGGTCAACGGGTCGTGTGCCCAGGACAACGACAACCGTTGGATAAGCTCATCGGGCGGCGTATCAGGCACGATGTGAAAGAAGAAATCCAGGCATGGGTTGCCGGATGAGAGAAACGTCGGCGACATGTTTTCCGTCAGACCCACCGGTGGTTTCCCGTCGAGACTCAGCGTTGCGGTCTGAAAAAGCATACCAGGCATATCGGAGGCGATGTTTCCCGCGGAAGAGGTATTCGGGTTGATCGGCTGTTGGTTGCCGGCGACGGCCGGTGGGCCCAGAAGAGTAGCAGAGGAAGCCATGAAAGAAACGTGGCAACTTGGTTCTCGCTATTTATACGTGTAAAATGGGTTGGGGATTTTCATTAAAACAGATTATATGATAAATAATTTTTCCTTTTTTGAATAAGAAAATAATTATTTTTAATCGTAGTCGTGGAGTAGTGCGTATTTATTAAGTATTTTATTATGTCCATACGTTACCTATATATTTTGGAGGTTTATACCATGTGAAAGCATTATTTACTTTCCTAACCATAAACTCATTGTTAACAAAAATTTTAAAAAATTGATTCGGTGGAATATAAATGGATATGATCAGTAGAATAATTTATTAGTTATCATATTTTTGTTTTAATGATGATACAATATATCTTTTACTTTATAATTAATAAAGTTTGCTTTTATTTTCTATTCGTTATACATCATTCTAAACACATATAAATGATTCTTCTCCAAAACGTGGTTTGAATGTGGTACAATGCAACAACTGACCACTCGAACAATTGATTTTGAACTACAATATTCTTTGTATATGATTTTAGAGTATTTTTGCATCTTTTCCTTACTTTTTCATTTTTTTATAAATTATAAGTATAATATACGAAAAGAGAGCTTATAAAAGAGATATTAATTCATATACAAAAATTAGAAAAGAAAAACATAGATACATAGAATATATATATATATATATATATAAATCTTCTCTATGAGTGAAACTAAATGCTAAGGTAACACACGTCTACAAAAAGAAAACAATTCGAAAATAGGATTATAGAAAATTTGAATCCAATTGCAATTCAAATTTCGTGGAATACCATATAAAATTTCTGGTTCTAATATCACGATGACTGCATTTTTATTATATATGATGAAAAACATTAAATCATAACGGAATATATCATGTAGGATTGATTAGAGATCATATATGTAAATATCTGTTTTGAAATTTTTTTTAAACTGGATATCACGAATATCTTTGATTTATTAATTTCCTTGTATCCTGTAAACATCTTTGTATATATTTTCATCGGATGAAATAGAAACTCTACACGGAAAAATTCTCTTTGTGACATGGAAACTCTAATTACCAGTCGACATTTTCTTCTTTGAATCTTCCTTTTGTTCTTAACGATGAAATAGAAACTCTGATTATCAGTCGATTTTTTCTTCTTTGAATCTTCCTTTTGTTCTTAACGATGAAATAGAAACTCTGATTATCAGTCGATTTTTTCTTCTTTGAATCTTCCTTTTGTTCTTAACGATGGTTGCTGACGGGACTTCCGGCACCAGGAACGTGATCACCGACGGGACTACCGGTGACACCAACTACTCTACGTCTAGAGCTGGCGTAAATGCAGTTGCGGCTCGACGCGCACGTGATATCTCGGTTTATTCACCGTTCTATTTACATCCCTCTGAGGGACTAGAAATCGTGATAACATCTGTTCAACTGCGTGGTGATGTTAACTACGAGGAGTGAGCGAAGCACATCCGCCATGCTTTACGCACAAAGCGCAAGATCGGATTCATCGATGGTACGATCAAAGAGCCAAAACCAGATGAACCAGAGTACGGGGAGTGGGGTCCGGTGAACTTCATGCTTGTGCAATGGATTTTCAATACTATAGAACCGAATCTGCAGACATATATCTCAATTGTCGAGGATGTAAGGGTGCTATTGGAGGATTTGTGAAGTATGTTCTCTGTGGGAATGCTTCGCGAGTCTATCAACTGCGCACGGATATTATGAAGTGCCCACAACAGGGGCTGCCAATTCAAGCCTACTTCGGAAAGCTCAAGAAGATGTGGGATGAATTGGAAACATACGAGCCTGTCCGTGATTGCTCATGCGGAGAACTTCACGCGGATCTGCTGAAGGATCGTGAAGAAGAGCGTGTTCATCAGTTTCTGATGGGCCTCGATGATGTGGTGTTTGGTACTGTGCGTTCAAACATCTTTAACACTGGACCTCTTCCGGGACTCAGCCGAGTCTATTCCATGGTTTTGCAAGAAGAACGGAGGAAGAACGGAGATCGCATGTGACACGGAACAAGGAGATTAAGAGAACAGAGACAGTTGGATTCTCGATGCAAGCTCAACCACCAGTGGTCGTAGCGACTGTTCAAGCTCGTTCTGGGTCAGTGACATGCACGTATTGTCATCGCAGTGGACATGATGTGAGTACTTGCTATCAACTGAATGGCTATCCCAAAAGGTGGAACGAACGACCAAGGCGTTCTGGTTCGAGCGGTAGAGGACGCGGAAACTCAAACTCCGCAGGATTTTCTCGCTCCTCTGCACCTGCTGTTCGTGCAAATACGGCTTAGGGATCGTTGACTCAACCTTCGCCTACTGCTGAATTTGATCGCTCACAAATACCGGGCTTTACCGATGACCTCATGAAATTCAAACCAATTGGGTTTGATGATCGTTCCTCTAGTAAGACACTCTCACCCGACATTTTATTTGACTCTGGAGAATTTCAACATATGACTGGTACTTTGGAATTGTTCGAAAATGTTAAGGAGATTGTACCTTGTCCCACCGGTCTGCCCAACGGTCATGAAACCATCGCTACCCGACATGGTGAAATGATGTTAGGTGACACTCTTCTGTTGCAGAATGTTCTGTTTGCCCCGAATCTGAATTGCACACTTATATCTGTTGCTCGACTTCTTCAACAGAATAATTGTACTGTCACATTTGCTGATCGGTTTTGTATTGTTCAGGACCGTACCAAGAAGACCCTGATTGGAGCGGGTGAGGAGTGCAACGGGGTCTATCATTACAGAGGGCCAATTGGAGCGCGCGCTTGTCATCTCAGCCGATTATCTTCTCGCGAATTGTGGCATTGCAGACTCGGTCATCCCTCCGATGCGATTTTGAATTTTCTTCCTTATTATATCAGTGTTGCTAAACATTTAGTTAATAAGGCTCCATGTGACTCATGTTTTCGAGCCAAACAAACTCGATCTTGTTTTTCGGAAAGTGATAATAAAGCTGAAATATCTTTTACTTTGATTCATTGTGATTTTTGGGGGCCATATCACAAGTCTTCTCTATGTGGAGCTACATATTTTCTCTCAATTGTCGACGATTTCTCATGTGCCGTTTGGATCTATTTTCTTTTAGCCAAAAGTGAAGTTAAACAAATTCTGCAGAATTTTTGCGCCATGGCGGAACGATAATTCGAAAGACTTGTGAAAGTTGTTCGTTTGGATAATGGAACGGAGTTCATGAGTCTCCGACCTTATTTTGCTTCTAAAGGGATCGTTCATCAAACATCTTGCGTTCATACACCATAGCAAAAGAGGCGTGTGGAACGCAAACACCGCCATATACTCAATGTCGCATGAGCTTTGAAGTTCCAAGCTAAGCTACCGACCAAGTTTTGGGGTGAATGTGTTGTTGCAGCCCCTTATCTGATCAATCGTACGCCGTCGACCGTACTTGAGAGAAATCACCGTAGGAGATCCTGTTCGGCTCAGCCTCTGACTACACTCGTTTACGCGTGTTTGGCTACCTCTGTTTTGCCCACAAAGGCAAACATCCCAGTGATAAATTCGAAACACGGGGACATCGCTGCATTCTTGTTGGCTATCCATCTACACAGAAGGGATGGAGAGTTTTGGATTTGGACTCCGAGGAAATCTTCGTGTCTCGTGATGTGATCTTCTACGAATAGAGTTTTCCGTTTGCTGATTCTCCCACATCGTCGCAAACAAGTCTGCAGCCCACATCCATTCATCCTGCTATATTTGATTTTCCAGTGATCCCTGACGATGAGTTGGCGGCTCTGCAGCTTCCCGAAAACACCGCCATTACTGATAATACCACGGATAGGGGGCGTGTTACAGACTTACCCGCCGAGGCCGACATCTCTGTTCCTCGCGAAGATATCGATGCAGTACAGAGGACTGCTGCTTCGTCTGACAGATCACCTGTTGAATCAGATCAGGCCACTTCCGACTCCATGCTTCCGCAACACAGTACCTCCTGCTCGACTACATGATTATGTTACGTACACAACGCGCGCCCTCGAAGACCTCATATGCATCTCTTCATCCGCCAATCTTGAGTCCTCGGGTACCGTTTCCTATCCGATTGCAAATCATGTTACATGTGACAATTTCTCACCACCACACAAAGTTTTTTTAGCTGCAATGACTCAGGTGGTAGAGCCTTGTAATTTTGCCGAAGCGAATCTCTCTCCGGAATGGAAACAAGCCATGGCCAATGAGCTCGATGCACTCGCTATCAACAACACATGTGAAGTATAATTTTGATGGGAGCATTGAGCGATACAAGGCTCGATTGGTAATTCTCGGAAACCGTCAAACCGAAGGTGTAGACTTTGAAGAAACCTTCGCCCCTATTGCAAAGATGTCAACGATCAGGCTATTTTTAGCAATTCCAGCTGCAAAGAAATGGATAGTTCATCAAATGGATATATGAAATTACCTCCCGGCTTTTCCTGCGCAAATTCGACGATGGTGTGCAAGCTGCGCAAGTCATTATATGGGCTTCGACAAGCCCCACGGTGTTGGTTCGCCAAACTCAACACCTCTCTTCTCTGGTATGGATTTCGTCAATCTCGCTAAGACTACTCTCTGTTTTACCTCGTTCATGGCCACGTTCAGCTCTAAGCATTGGTTTACATCGATGATCTGCTCATTGGTGGGAATGACACTTCCTCTGTTGATCTTTTTAAGCAATACTTGCATGATTGCTTTCACATGAAAGACTTGGGCATCTTAAAGTACATCCTCGGGATCGAAGTAGCTTGAAACTCCGATGGCTTCTATCTCTCCCAATGCAAGTATGCCCTTGATATCATCACGGAATGTGGATTACTTGGCGTGAAACCTGCATCATTTCCGATGGAACAGAATCACGTACTTTCGGCGTCCAAGAGTAATACGTACTCAGATCCTTCTCGGTATCGCAGGTTGGTTGGGCGTCTTATTTATCTCACAATCACACGTCCTAAGCTAAGTTTTAGCATACATGTTTTAGCACAGTTCATGCAGAACCCTCGGACAGACCACTGGACCACTGCCTTGCGAGTGGTTCGTTATTTAAAAGGCTCTCCGTGACAAGGCATTTTTCTTAGCTCTACAAGTGATATGCGGTTCTATGGTTACTACGATTCGGACTGCGCAACATGTCATATTTCACGTTGCTCACTCAGCGGACACATCTGATAATTTGAAATCAGATTAATTGATTTAAATGAGCCAAAACGGCTAAATATACAAAGTTAGACCTAATTACAATAATAATAGATCTAATTACAAAAAGACTTATGTACCCCTATACATGTATCCTTTACACGCCCCCTCAAGATGGAGCACCCTCGGTGAGTCCAATCTTGGAACACAAAAGCTGAAACGGTAGTCTCGGGAGAGGCTTCGTGAGAATGTCCGCAAGTTGATCCGCGGCTCGTACATGAGTGAACCGAAGAGTATTCGACTCAACCAGGCCGCAGACGAAGAGATAGTCAAGAGCCAAGTGTTTCATTCGGGAGTGAAAGACGGGCTTAGCACTGAGGTATGTCGCTCCAATGTTGTCGCAGTAGATGGTAGGTGGTGATGATGACTTGATTCCAACTTCCGACAGTAAAGCAACGACCCATAGAACTTCCACGGTCGTGGACGCAATAGATCGGTATTCAGCCTCGGTAGACGAACGGGAGAGTCCTGTTTGCTTCTTTGACGTGATTCCAAGTTCCGATAGTAAAGCAACGATCTAGAGAACTTCCACGGCGGTGGACACAATAGATATCGGTATTCCCTCGGTAGACGAACGGGAGAGTCCTGTTTGCTTCTTAGACGACCAGGAAATAGGATGCGCACCAAGGAAGAGTAGATACGCTCCGGTGGACTTGAGATCAAGTGAGTCTCCAGCCCAATCTGCATCGGTAAAGGCATGTAAGGAGAGTGTGTTTGGCGGCAAAGAAGATACCTCGATCCTTCGTGCCAGCAAGATAACGTAGGACTCTTTTGACGGCTTGCCAATGAACATCCGTGGGAGCATGCATGAATTGGGACAGCTTGTTGACAACGAAGCTAACGTCCGGTCGTGTGAGAGATAGATACTGTAGTCCTCCAACAATGGACCGGTATTCCATGGGATTGGAGAGGGAAGTTCCCGTGTCAAGTGTCATATGAGATGATGACGGCATGGGCATAGGAACTGTCTTTGCTTCATGCATGAGACAACGGTTGAGAAGATCCTGAATGTACTTCCGTTGACTCAAAAGAAGACCATGAGATGTCCGCGTTGCTTCTACTCCGAGAAAGTATGATAAGTCACCCAAGTCTTTGATGGAGAAGCGGGCGGCTAGGGCATCAAAGAACTGCTGTACTTTCGATGAGCAACTGCCTGTAACAACAATATCATCAACATAAACCAACACATAGAATTGTAGCGTGGTTGTGTTGAGAATGAACAAGGAGGTGTCCGCCAAAGAGTTCCTAAAGCCGTGAGCAAGAAGAAATGTGCGAAGTTCCGAATTCCATGCTCGAGGAGCTTGTTTGAGGCCATAGATTGCTCGCTGAAGTCTGCACACATGAGTAGGATGAGTTGGATCAATGAAACCCAGGGGTTGAGACATGTATACCTCCTCCATGAGACGGCCTTGAAGAAAGGCGTTATTGACATCAAGTTGTCGGAGAGACCATCCACGGGAGACCGCAATGCTCAAGATAACACGGATGGTTGTAGGTTTTACAACCGGGCTGAATGTCTCATGATAATCGATGCCCGGTCTTTGGTGAAACCCCTTTGCAACAAGTCGAGCTTTGAATCGTTCCACGGATCCGTCTTGTTTGCGTTTGATTTGAAACACCCATCGACAACCAACAATATTCTTTGCTTGTGCTGCGGGAACAAGCTGCCACGTTTGGTTGCGATGTAAGGCTTGTAACTCAGAATCCATTGCATCACGCCATCGAGGATCTTTCAAGGCTTGAGTGATATTAACCGGTTCACCTTCTACCTGAGCTACAAGAGCAGATCGGTTATTTTGATTAGCAACATGACTCTTTGAGCGAGTAACCATCGGGTGCAAGTTTGTGCGAGGACGTTGCGGTGGCACGTCCAAGATAATAAGCTCAGGAGACTGTGACGACGTTGAGGGCTCAACATGAGGAGGAGTCGAAGATGGAGAGCCAATATCCGAGGATTGCAGCGGTGAAGGATCCGAGCTTAGGGGCTGAACCGGTAATGGAGCAATGAGTGGTGGCGAGAAGGATGGTGTAGGATTGACGCTATTTGAAGAGGTGGCTACCGTAGGTGGCTTTTTGGTTTGTGGGAAAAATTTAGTAGGCTCGGCAAAGGGGTAGATAGACTCAATGAAGTGGACATGACGGGAGATAAATATGCGTGATCTAAGCGGATCAAGACAAACGTATGCACTTTGAGTGGATGAGTACCCTAGGAAGACACATGGATCGGACATGGGTTCTAATTTGTTGGTTGTATAGGGACGTAACCAAGGGTAACATAGACACTACTAGAAAATTGAAAATTAGGGATGGAATTTAGGGACCGACATTTCCGTCCCTAAATTTAGAAACAAATTAGGCACGGATTAGGGACGAAAAATGAAATCCGTCACTAATCCGTCCCCAAATTTGGGTATCGAAGCGTCGTGCCTAATCCGTTTCTAAATGGGAACCGATTAGACGCGGCTGAACATCCGTCTCCAAATTTGGAGACGGCAGACCATCCGTCTCCAAATTTGGAGACGGGCATGTGATCCGTCTCCAAATTTGGGGATGGCAGGTCGTCCGTCTCCAAATTTGGAGACGGATTTGAAACCGTCCCTAAATTTAGGACTTCAAAAACAGATTTCGGGACGGTTTCGGGACGATTTTTCGGAAAATTAATCTGTTAGTCCCTAATCCGTTCCTAATCCGTGTATAAATAATCTATTTAACCCCTCAACCATTGATCCGTTTTTCATAAGCTACTCTCATATTTTTCACCCCATAACTTCTATAGTGTTTGCGATATAATGGCATCTTCATCAAGATATCCGTTCCTATCCGTGTATAAATAATCTATTTAACCCCTCAACCATTGATCCGTTTTTCATAAGCTACTCTCATATTTTTCACCCCATAACTTCTATAGTGTTTGCGATATAATGGCATCTTCATCAAGATCGAACATTTTCGATTCTAGACGATGTAAAGAAGAATTGATCCCGAATCTCAAAGCGTATCGAAAGAGTTTATAGAAGGCGTCACACAGTTTATGACAATGGCGACAAATCAACAAGTTTACAAACAAACGGGTACGTTGGTTTGTCCATGTGTCAAATGAAAGAATGAAAAATTTGTTAATGAGAGAACTGTTTGGAAGCATCTTTATTTAAGAGGATTTACCCCGAATTATTTCATGTGGTTATGTCATGGAGAAAAATTTGCACCACGATCTAGTAATGTTGTGGAAAACTTTAGGGGCACTATACATCATGATGAATTTGAGTCTTCTCAAGATGTAGAAATGAACCCCTATGTGGAAATGGTGCAAAATGTATTCCGTGAAAGAAACGAAAATATTGAAGAAGATCCGAATGAAGAAGCAAAAAGTTTTTTTGAAATGCTAGAAAGTGCTAGGAATCCACTTTATGATGGTTGTAGGAGTGGTTTATCACAGTTATCTCTGTCTGCACGTTTGATGAATTTGAAGACTGAAAATAATTTGTCTGAGAATTGCATGGATTCGATATTGCAATTAGTAAGAGATTATTTGCCAGAAGATAATAATGCAGTAGACTCCTATTATGAGACAAAGAAGATGATGCGATCTTTGGGTTTATTGCCATATCAAAAGATTGATGTTTGTCAAGACAATTGCATGATTTTTTGGAGAGAGACATCGGAGATGAGTAATTGTCTATTTTGTGGAAAAGATCGGTTTTATTTAACAAAGAATGGAAAATCGGTTCCATTTGTTTTTAACAATAATGATTCCCGGGCCTAATCATCCGAAAAGAAGTTTGGATATATTTCTTCAACCACTTATTGAAGAATTAAAAGAATTATGGAATGGAGTTCAAGCGTACGATGTCTCGAGGAAACAAAATTTTATGTTACGAGGTGCTCTCATGTGGACAATAAGTGATTTTCCAGCTTATAATATGCTATCTGGATGGACAACGCACGGTTGATTGGCTTGTCCATATTGCATGGAGGAAACAGATGCTTTTCAGTTGAAACATGGAAGAAAGACGAGTTGGTTTGATTGTCATCGTCGTTTTCTTCCTATTGATGATGCATTACGGCGCAACAAGAGAAAGTTTAAAAGGAATGTAGTTGTGCGGAAATCTCCTCCTCCAGTTTTGTCCGGCGAAGAGATTTTGTATGCACGACTTCTTGCTTTGGATATTCCGAGGAGTATAGATTGCGGAGGGAACAATCATCCGAGAATTGGTGGTTATGGAATTACTCATAACTGGTACAAGAAGAGCATATTTTGGGATTTACCGTATTGGAAAAATCTGAAACTTCGCCACAACCTTGATGTGATGCACATAGAGAAGAATTTTTTTGATAACATCATCAATACAGTACTGAATGTCATAGGGAAGACGAAAGACAATATTAAATCACGCAAGGATCTAAAAGATTGGAGGTATGTGGTTGATTTTATATTAATATGTAGTGTGAATATTTGTTAAATACACTAATAATACTTTAATGTTACAGGTATTGGCCTATTCTTCCGAGATTTATGTTCGAGAAATCTGAGTATGGATGTAGTTCGTCGACTGCAAAATAACATAGTTACTGTACTATGTAATTTGGAGAAGATTTTTCCACCATCATTCTTCGATGTTATGGAGCACTTGACAGTTCATTTACCGCACGAAGCCGCACTAGGAGGTCCAGTTCAATTTCATTGGATGTATCCGTTCGAGCGATTTATGTTTCATCTGAAGAAAAAAACCAAACAAAAAGCTCGACCGGAGGGTTCAATTGTGGAACAATACATCAATGAGGAAATATCGTTCTTCACTTCATACTACTTCGAGCCACATGTTCAAACGCGGAGTAGAAATCCAGACAGATATTTTAGGGACGGATTGGGAACCGATTTTTCGGTCCGTAAAACCTGATTTTCTTGTAGTGAGACATCCAAAGACACGGAGTTTAGTATAGTTTGGTGGTTGTTGGAAGAGACACTTGTAAAGGCGATTAATGAGATAAGCCGCCGTACAAAATGCATAAGACCAATAGGTTAAGGGCATGGAGGAATGCGTTAGAAGGGAAAGGCCGGTTTCTACCACGTGCCTATGTCGTCTTTCCGATATACCATTGTGTTCGGGAGTATGTGGTGGTGATGTGAAATGAAAAATTCCATGAGAGGATAGAAAAGAACGTAAGGCAATGAATTCACCTCCGTTATCCGAATAGAGTGTTGCAATGCGTTTGTCAAATTTGTTTTCAACGAGTGTTTTGAATTGAATGAATGTGTCACGAACTTGGGATTTGGTTTTGAGTGGATACAACCAAGAATAACGTGTAAAGTGATCTACAAAAATGACATAATATTTGAAGCCATCAACGGAATAAATCGGAGATGTCCAAACATCGGAAAAGATCACTTCAAGCGGTCGAGAAGTGATAAGAGTGGAAGTGGAAAAAGGTAATTTGTGACTTTTATTACGACAACACGCATTGCAAAACACATAAGAAGAATCCCGAGACAATGGTAAATCAAAGGTTTTGATAACTTTATTCAAAATCAAAGACGACGGATGACCTAAACGGGAATGCCACTCGGACGAAGTGGTCTTGATACTACGAAATGCATAAGGAGGAAACGAGGTACTAGATGGGGCGAGCCACTCATAAAATCCATCTTTAGTGCTTCCTTTCAGAAGTTGCGCCCCCGTGCTGAGATCCTTCACTTGAAAGTCATAAGGAGTAAATTCAACAGATACGTCATTAGTCTTGCAAAGTTGATTAACCGAAATCAGGTTCTTGCATATCTTAGGCACACATAAAACATTCCGTAATGCTAACGGTCTAGTGTCAAGGGGTATAGAAATAGAACCCGTATGTGTGATGGATAAGCCGTTTCCATCACCGACAACAACATCATCATTGCCGCTGTACGGAGAGTGGATGGCAAGATTGGAGAGATCCGATGTGATATGATGAGATGCTCCACTATCCAGTATCCACGAGTTGGCATCATAGGGTGAGACAGCAGCATGATGAGCTTGCGGTCGTGGCTCCCAATGCGAGGATGAATGCTGCCATGGCTGCGTCAGGGGATTCTCTAGATTACCGAGGGAGGAGACAAGACGGAAGCGTGGACAGCGTTGAACGCTGTGGCCTTGAACACCACACGCTTGACATTTGCCTTGATAGCCATGACGTGTTGGTGAACGTTGACGAGGACGTCGAGACCAATTGGATGAGCCGGACGAGCGAGAATCCGGACGAGACCAATTGGATGAGTCGGACGAGTGAGAATCCGAGCGAGACCAATTGGATGAGCGTGTGGCCGTGGGGTTGGTCGTGATGGGAGCAACGGCCAAGAGAGGATGTGGTTCAGCAATAGCCAATTTGGCCTCATGATTAAGAAGTTTTTCATGAACTTCTTCAACGGATGCAGCGGTATCCTTTGCACGAATGACGTCCGCAATCGGCTTATACTCTTCGGGACGACCGTCTAGGATTGCATCGAGGACATCTTCGTGATCAAGCGGCTTTCCCGCCTCGTAGGTGGACGGGGCGCGTGCAATTAGGGGTTGTAGAGAGGCCGAAATTGCTCCAAATAGAGCTGAGAAGAGGAGAAGGTCTTCTTGCTTCCATGGCTGAAAATTGGGGTTGTCGACGGACACTCCATCACGGTGGATCTTGGCCGGAGGAACAACGGAGTTGTCCTCAATGAAACATTGGAGATTGTGGCCTTCAAGAAGGGCACGAATCTGAACATTCCATGTGAGGAAGTTGGTCGGCGTCAGCTTGGTGATGTTGGCCATGTTGACGGTGAGAAGAGTGCTGAACGGATGTTGTGGATCGAAAGTCGGGGCCGCATCGGAGACACGGGCGGTAGGATGACTTGTTTGGCCGGCCATGAGTTAGGGTTTGAAGACGGTGAGCAAGAGGGGCACGAATTAGGGTTTGGTGATGTAGATCTAGGGTTAGGACAGTAGATCTAGGGTTAGGAATGCGGATCTAGGGTTTGGAACGGAAGAGAACCGTGATGTACCACGAACGGGGCGCGGTGCGGGACAGGCAGTGAGCGGCGACCCGGGACGTGATAAAAGCGGGCCGGCGGGAGGAGTGGAGGACGACTGCTTGAAATTTAGGGTTTTGGTGCTTTTTGTGTGTTGGCAAGTGGCGTACGACGGCTGGGGAGGGAGGAGAGAGGTGAACGGCCGGAGGAGAGGAAGAGGGTGATCGGCGGCCGCAAAGAAAGAGGGGGGATCGGCGGCGGCGGCGGTTGGAGATGGGAAGGGAGGCCGGCCGAGTTTTTAGGAAAGTTTGTTGTGTCGTTAGACTTTGAGCTCTGATACCATGATAATTTGAAATCAGATTAATTGATTCAAATGAGCCAAAAACGGCTAAATATACAAAGTTAGACCTAATTACAATAATAATAGATCTAATTACAAAAAGACTTATATACCCCTATACATGTATCCGTTACAACATCGTGCTGCTTGGGAATTCGCCGATCGCATGGAAGACAAAGAAGCAAGCAGCGGTATCCCGTTCTTCGGCTGAAGCAGAGTATTGCCCCATGGCTAATTTGACCCGTGAGTTAAAATGGTTGAAGTCTCTATTGACGTGTTTTGGCGTTTGACACTCCGTTCCTATGCGGGTGTTCTGTGACAACCAAGCCGCACTTCATATCGCCGCTAATCCGATCTTTCACGAGCGTACTAAGGACATTGAAGTTGACTGCCATTTCATCCGTGACGAACTCGTTTCTGGTACCATACACACGTCATACGTCCGTTCTTCGGATAAGATGGCCGATATCTTTACAAAGGCCCTCGGGTTATATCGTTTTCTTCATCTACGGTCCAAATTGGGCACTCGGGATCTTCAAGCTCCAACTTGAGGAGGCGTAACAGAATATGTCCGTGATTGTAGGATTGATTGCAGGATCACATATGTAAATATTTGTTTTGGTATTTTCCATGTAACTGGATATCACGAATATCCTTGATTTATTAGTTTCCTTGTAACCTATAAACACCTTTGCATATATTCTCATCGGATGAAATGGAAACCCTACACGGGAAAATTCTCTTTGTGACAAATCAAAAAGCTAATTGATAATGTCTAATCAATAAAATTCATGATGCCTTAAAACCAGAATTTTTTGTTTAATCTTTTGAAAATCCTCATCTAGCATTGGATACATTTTCTTTGGAAAGAAAATAATCGCTTAATTTCTCATTATAAAAATTCACTTATATGTGTTTTTAAGGACTTTTATCGATCCAGCCATCTAGGAACTTGACATAAACTTGCCTCTAATAATTTTCAAGTATTTATTTCTATTTTTTCGACTTATACATTTCTATCATTTAAAAGTAATAATTTTCAAGTTTTGATATCTTTGTCTTCTAAATTAAAATGAAAATCACATAAAAAATACTTGAATTTGCTCTGAATTGTGTAGGCACCTAAGTTAAGATTCGACATGTGTAGTTTGTTGCATTAGATACATAGTGAGAGTCATCGATTAGATCGTACAAGTGCCTAAACTATCTGGGATGCAAATTTTAATCTTTTACAACCAAGGATAACAAGTGAACTCAAATACATCTATAGGTGGGATCTGATTACAAGAGAACTATATGATATAGAGTTAGTGAGAGATTGCAAATTAACTAATTTAATGTCTTCGAGATGAGTCTTGACTACCACGGGGCTCATTAATAATAAAATGGTTAAAGAAATTACTAATAAGAAATAACATTTTTTTAAATGTTATAGTAGCGTTGATTAGTTGCTGCGTTATTTGGATGAAATTCATATCTGAATATGTGTATGAAGTATGGGAAATGTTCTTACATATTGCATTTTTTTTTATTTTTTTGACAGATAATCTCGACGAGTAAAGAAGAATATCTTCTATATCATTACGATCGATACTAGAAGTCCATAAGTTGGTAGGGATCAGGTTTGGTGACACATACACAAACCTACGACTAGTTTTTATGCAAGAGAAACTTATCAAACGATCATAAGCCAACCATGGAGGTACCCAATGCTAATGACGCTGATGCAATGGCTATCTTGGTGTAGCATACACATGATTTGATCACCACCAAGTGCATCATTCTTGAATATCTGGGTCTTGAACTCCAGCTTCAGTATTAGAACATGGACCCAAGAGACATCATCATACATCTTAAGAAATTATATGGGATCCAGAGCAGGAAGGCTAGGTTTCAGATGTCCAAGGCCCTGTTCAATGCCAATATGGTTCAAAATATGTCCGTTGTGCACGGCCAACAAGAATCCTATCTTCTTGTTTGAAGATTTCAAGACCATTATGAAGGCCCTTGCATGAAGAGTAGCATTTAATGAACTTGAAGTTTGAATTTTTCTTGTTTTTGCCTAAATATGGCCGGCCCCTTGTAGCAAAGAACATCCAACTTTTATCAACTTTGAAATTTATCTTTTAATTGATCTTTGATCATTCTCGAATTCCCTTTGTGAATTCTTTGGGTTGTTGGTGCGTAATATCCAGCTTCCTACTCGTTGGTGCGTCATATCCATCGAGTCGTTCGTTCTTCCTTGGTGCGTCATATCCATCGAAGACGAACACGGTAAATCGAGAGCCTTCCGCAACTCTCGTGCGACCATTCGTTCCACACACCCTTGTGCAATTCGTTGCAGCAAGGCATATCCGTCCCTAACCAAGTCTAGAGCGTCGATTCAGTCGGGATCGCGTCAATACCCGTAAACGATTCCAGAAAAATCGAGTCGCAAAATAGAGACAAAAAGTCAAGGAAAGACGACATTCATTTTTCAGACCTAAAAGTATGATGACTCCATCGAGCATTGTTCTCCCGTTGACATATATTGCTCTGTGCAACAACCTAAACTGGTATACAATTACAAAACCAAATCCAAACCAAAACAATAATAACCCTAAAAAAAAGAGGCTACCACACTGAACATTCAATTCAATTAAACTACCTAAAGAAACAAATTTCATAACATTAGCAATGCAATATCAAATTAGATCACATACTAAATAAAAAAACAAATAATCAAACCCATGGAAACATTACCCTAAAAAACAATTGAAAGAGCTTTGATGAGGCGGCAAGCTCTGAAGCACCAATGCAGCAATTAAGTTAGAAAATGAACAACCAAAATCACAGTAATCAGTGTCACTAATACATACGACAACTTTTCACCGTTCTAGGATTTCCAAATTCCATCCGAAAACAAAGCAGAGACTAATTATCTAGAAAGAAACAACATTGATGTCCAATTCAAAGAAATCAATATTATGATTATTAAAGAAAGGGTTAAATCGATTTTTACCTGTTGGAAGTTGCTGAGGGAAGAGAGGATTGACCTCCTTCCGAAACACTGCATTTTCTCTCTAGTGGTGCAACCACCTTAATCTTCATGCTATTATGTAGGAGCTGCGATCCCCTTGCCGATACACTTAGCCTAGGAACATAGAGGAGCCACCGTAAGAACAATGTTACCACCGAGATCCTCCACCTTATCTGTAGCCTTCGCCCCCATTTTTCCCTATTACCCCAACACATCCTACACCGAATCCATCGCATCGACCTAAAATCCAATCACAAAAACAAAAAAACCGCAAAAAAGCTTTCCTAATGACTCAAAATTATACAATGAAGCTAACCTCCACTCACCAATTTGAACACAAGTTTTAGAGCCATGAGTTTGAATCACAGTTATAAAAAATGAAACAAAAGACATTAACAAATAGAAAGAAATCGACACGAAATACAACTGAACAAATCTATAGCCTTTGCAATAGCCTTGTCGTGTGAAACCAAGAAATCCAAACATAAATCAGAGTTAAATCGACTCAACACAGAAATACAAAAAAAAAGCTTACAATGTTACCACGGGTTTCCATCGAGATGCTCCACCTTCTTCACAGTCTTCGCCCGCATCTTTCCCCATTTCCGAATCACAAAAACCAAAAAATGAAGAAAAACATTCCCAATGACTCGAAATAATTGAGTGAAGCTAAACTCCTGTCACTCACTTGACCACCATTTTTGGAGACAAACCTTAAATAAGAGTCATAAAAATAAAATAAAAGGCATTAACAAATCCAAAGAAAGGGACACGAAATACAACTGAAAAAATTCACAGCCTTCGCAATAGGCTTGTCATGAACAATCAAGAAATCCAAACATAAACTAGAGTTAAATCGAACCAATCCAAAAAAATATTCAAATGAATTATATTAACTCGAAATATGTACAAAAATAGCATTTCCCGACGACATTCATAAGCAGTTACCTATTTGGTCATCGTCGAAGCTCAACACCAATCTCTTCTTAATGTTGGATTAACCAACATTCAAGGAAGACAGAGAGAAAGGAGCATTCGAGGAAGATGAAAGGAAAGAAGATTAAGAGATAATAAAGGCGAAGAAGAAGAACATACATGAGCATTTACCTCTTCGGTAATCGACGAATCTTTGTAGCCCTTTTACACCAGTATCAACCAATTTAGGTCAGAATCTTCAGATTTACCAACATTCAAGGAAGACGAAGTGAAAGAAGAGCAAGATGAAGATTGCCTCTTCGGTTATCAGCAAACTCCATGGCCCTGCTATGGCGATAATAAAAAGGAAGAAGAAGAAGACATAAGGAGTTACCTCTTCGGTCATCGACGAAATTCCATGACTCTGTTACTCTGGTAATTGCCACTGTTCTCCACCAATTTAGGTCATAATCTTCAGATTCACCAACAGTCAAAGAAGACAAAGTAAGAGAAGCATCTGAGGAAGATGAAGATTACCTCTTCGGTAATTGGTGATTATATTAAGAGGAAGAAGAAGAATCGACATAATGAGTTACCTCTTCCGTCATCGACGAAGCTCCATGGCCCCGCTACTCTGGTCATCGGCACCGTTCTCCACCAATTTAGGTCAGAATCTTCAGATTCACCAACATTTGAGAAAGACGAAGTGCAAGAAGCATTCAAGGAAGATGGATATTACCTCTTCGGTTATCGGGGAAGCCCCATGGCCCTGCTACACCAATAATAAAGAGGAAGAAGAATAGACATAAGGGTTACCTCTTTGATCATCGATGAAACTCCATGGTCCTGCTACTCCAATAATCGACACTGTCCTCCACCGATTTAGGTCAAAATCTTCAGATTCACCGACATTCTAGGAAGAAAAAGTGAAAGAAGCATTGAGGAAGATGAAGATTACATCTTCGGTTATTGGCAAAGCCGCATGGCCCTACTACGTCGATAATAAAAGGAAGAAGAAGAATAGACTACACCGATAATCGCCACCATTCTCCACTGATTTAGGTATGCATTCGAAGAAGATGAAAGGAAAGATAATTAAGAGATTATAAAGAGGAAAAATAATAATAGACATAAGGAGTTACCTATGCGGTGCTCTGTGGCCCTGCTAAGCCGTCAATCGCCACCATTATGAATGTATAATTAAAAAAATGAAAGAAACAAGATTTGGTTTGGGTTATCCGAAGGTACCTTGAACTATTATGTCTGAATTTGATGAAGAATGATGGTTTCGATTAGTGATAGGTTCCTGCAGCACCATATGTGGTATTTTGATTGAGTCATAACCCTGAAAACGGAAGAACATATCTCACTATTCTGAATAAAGATACCTGTGAACAGAAGACACCTTATTGTGGTCTCTCGTCTCTTCATCTTAACCATGTATAGAAAAATAAACCAGATATTAAAACATCTTGAATCAGAATTACAATAATATCTCATAAAGCAACTTGAATTCGCATTGGACGAAATAACCACGCTGCTGTGAATTTACAATGAAGGTTGTAGTGAATCGTTAGACCAAAGTGAGGTCATTGTGACAAATTGTTCATATAGAAAACAATCGGCAAGTAATCAATGACATGTATATACACACTTGATCCATGAAGAATCTTTGTTGTTGTTTTTGAAGATAACCCAGAATCAAGTGGATTCAAGAAGAGATGAATCATGTTTTACATATGGAAGCACCTGTTCTACACGAGTAATGTAGAATATCGTATATACATTCTCTTCACTTGTTACTTACATATGATTTATAAGACACTGGATTCAACATCAAAATCCAACCTCTTGTGCTCTCTATTCCCTACCATCCAATGCTTTTAGCCTAAGGTATTGCTATTGCTACTGCCACCACGAGTTAACGTTAACACTTTCCGCAGCAACATGTTGATGTGCAAATGAAACTTGTAATGGACGTGTTCTTCCCTATCTCGATCTTTGATAACATGAAAACAAATTGGTAAAAAAAGATAGTTAGGGTCACTGAGATATAGAAGAGAATCCCCTTCTTTTGGTACACGGTAAAATGGAAATATATATATAGTACCTGCCCTTCTAGCTCGGCTATTCTCAGTAAAGATGCTTGTTCGATTGATGCACGTCAGCAAACATGTTTATACCTTAATTCAGCCATTTCTTGTCCAAGATCCTCAGATTCTTATTTGGCCTTCAGCTTTTTTCTTGCAATTCATTCTGAGGGTATGGAAATAATAGCGAATCAGTTAAACCAATAGCAGTAAACTATCGAAGTTTATCTCAAAAAGAATTTCTATGATGATCCTCAAAATGTTTAAAGATACCTTCAACTGCTCAATAAGATTTTCATATTTGTCTATCCGCTTTCTCATATCCTCCTTCTTTCCCATAGCTGAAGACAGAAAGTGTGACAAAATTAAATCTAATTCTTGCACCCCACCCTCTGCAATGTAAAACCTTAAGATAGAGGGTTGAATTTTATAATCATATGATAACACTGAAAGTGTATCAATTTTAGGATAGATTTTAGTGCCATTTTCGCATATATTTTATATATAGATTTACATATCCGATATGATTTTCAGTTTCACACACCCGTTTTGTTGGTTTTCAGGTTTTTAGGCGACAAGGCCTAAATGAGCTTTAAAAGACGGATTCCTGAGCAAAACCACGTGATTTGAAGATATATCTACTCATAGTCAAGATCGAGCCTTAGAACCCAAAGGAACACCTGAGCAATGAGCGGAAAAGAAAAATTTCAAGGAGACAAGGGTGCCCGGTCGGGCGCCACAGACCACCCGTTCGGGTAAAACCTACCGGGTTTTATCCGCACACCTTGCATGACTCGGGCACGAAGGCAATGCGATCGGGTAGCCTTAACTGATCGGGCGCAAGATGTATACCCGCTCGAGCATTAATTCATCCCAAATTCCCCGAGAGTTTGCACGACTCGGGCCGCTCAACCACGCGATCGGGTTCTGAATACCCGATCGGGAACTATGAAGCAACACGACCGGGCGAGCCTCAGCAGGACCGGGCAACAGTGGTGCCCGAGCGGGCCGTGTAATTCGCAACAACCTAGATCTAACATTCA
>CM071867.1:36538306-36549159 GCA_036759665.1 Gynandropsis gynandra
TAGTCTCTGTGGGATCGACACCTAAAATACTACACACGTGCCGTGCACTTGCGGGTAGTTTAGGTTATTTAACTTTGAGAACACATCAAGTTTTTGGCGCCATTGCTTAGGACTATTGTCAACGCGTCTTAGATTCGAACCTAGAGTCTTTCTTGCTTTATTTTTGTTTTTATTTTTGTTTTCTTTTCTTTCGTTCTTTCTACGTAAATTGTTCTTTGTTTGTCCTTTGTAGAGCTTTTAGATCAACGAGAGATGGATAATCAGAACGGCGATGGATAGATGCAATTACAGGCTCCTCCACCATGTCATCTAAGGGATTACGTGGTGCCGAACATGAACAACGTGCAAACAGCCATAAGGATGCCTACTGTTGCAAGAGAGCAGTTTGAGATTAAGCCAGCAATGATCAACATGGTTTATCAGAAGCAATTCATGGGTGGAAACCATGAGGATCCCCATCAGCACCTCAGAGACTTCCTCGAACTTTCAGGTACGTTCAAAATTCATGGAGTCTCAGAGGATGCAATCTTGTTGCGTCTTTTCCCCTTGTCAATTTGGGGAAGAGCGAAAACTTGGCTGCAATCACTCCCCGCTGGATCTATCACCTCTTGGGATCAGCTCTGCACACTGTTCCTATCATGTTTCTTTCATCCGAGCAAGACAATTCAGATGAGGGGGGAAATCACAACATTCAGATGCAGAGATGGAGAGACTTTGTTTGAGGCGTGGGGCAGATTCAAGGATCTTCTACAGTTGTGTCCACACCATGGTCTTGAGCAGTGATACATCATCCAAACTTTCTATAACGGAATTTCAAATGAGCACCGAACGAGGTTGGATAATGCTGCCAGAGGATCATTCATGGATCTGAGCGTCAAGGAGGCATTCGAGCTGATCGATAATCTCGCCATGAACCACACAATGTGGTCAACTCCGAGAGGTATGCCTAATAGCACGCGTCGTTTATATGAGCCTAATCAGAACAGAGCTATGGGTAATGCAGCGAATGCCATGTACTGCGCGAATTGCGGAGATACAGAGCATGTAGCGTATCAATGCACGGTATATGAGGAATTTGGATAGATGAATTATGCCCAGCAGCAAAGCCACACTCAATTCGGGAATACGTACAACCCGAATTGGAGGAATCATCCGAACTTGTCATACCGAACGACTCAACCGGTAAGGTATTCAGGATTTCAGCAATCACAGCAGCCATACCAACAAAACAACCAGAAATTCCAGCAAGCTCAGCAAGTTCCGCAAGCTCCTCAACCTCCTCAAGCCCTTCCATCGAACCTTGAAGCAGTATTGCTTGAATTTATGAAAACGCAGGAGCAGCAACAATCGATTCAAACCAAATTCAACGTGGAAGTGGGGACATCGATTAGTGAGCTTAAAAATCAGATGGAGTCTTTGGGAAATCATTTGAAGAGTTTAGAGAACTCCGTAGCACATCAAGCTGCCTCATCCTCTCGGAATCCCGGACAGCTCCCAGGTAAACCCGAGCTAAACCCGAGAGAGTATGTGAATGCTATTTCTGTGTGCAACGATGATGTGGTTGAGAATTTGCCCTCGAAAGAGCGAGGGAATGCTGCTGGTACGTCCATGAATAGAGGAAAAGGTAAGGTTGCGATTATGGAAGGAGTTGAACCAGATTTAGATAATCCATACATTGCTCCATCGGCATACAAACCTCCTATACCGTATCCTCAACGATTGGTAAGCAGTAAGAACCAAGAAAGAGTGGGCAGATTTGTAAAGTGTCTCAAGAAGCTTGACATCAACATCCCATACGTGGAAGCACTCCAAAAGATGCCTAATCATGCCAAACTCATCAAAGAGGTACTGTCCAAAGAGAAGCACATCAAAGAGAGCGAGACTATAGCACTCACCGAGGAATGCAGCGCTATCCTTCAAAACAAGCTGCCACCGAAGTTGAAAGATCCCGGAAGCTTCTCCATTCCATGCACAATAGGTAATCTCGATCTTGAAAATGCTTTGTGTGATTTAGGAGCAAGCGTGAGTATCATGCCACACTCAGTTTTTAAGCGGATGGACTTCAGGAATCTTAAACCTACGAAGATGTCTCTACGCCTCGCGGATCGTACGGTAAGACATCCGGTGGGAATCGTTGAAAACGTTCCCACCATGGTAGGTAAGCTTTGCATTCCCACTGATTTTGTTGTACTTGAGATAACGGAAGACACTAGGACACCTATTATTCTTGGTAGACCGTTTCTAGCTACTGCAGGTGCCCTGATAGACGTACAACAAGGAAAGTTGTCCTTACGTGTCGGAGATGAGACGATCGAATTCAACCTGTCCAGCCCCATGAACGAATCCTCATTCAAGGAGTCTTGCTTTACAGTTGTTTCGCTGGACGAGTTAGAGAAAGACACGCATGATCAAGTAAGTGTTTCCGATTCGCTTTTACGGTATTTGACACGAAGTTGCGACAATGCAGGATTTGCGGACGAAGGAGATGAGATGTATACGAAATTCATATGTGCTATTGCAGCACTAGGAGACACCCCACGTGAGGATATACCACGTGATATCCATGCTGGTTTCGCAATGGAGAAGTCGTTCGTACTTGAGCCCGACCCTCCGCCACCTTCTTCTCGGTATGAGTATGTTGAACGTGATAGAATATATCCTGCTGTTTTGAATGCTAACTTGAGTGCAGATGAGATGAGAAGGCAACCCACACGCGTAAAGAAGCGTAGAAGAGTAAGCTCTTCAACATGTATGCATGGAAATTATACGGAAAACAGCCACGAACCTTCCACCGAAACTCCAAGGAGGCTGCACCGTACTTGCACGAGGTAATGGAAAAGGACGTCATAAAACTTTTCGATGCAGATACCATTTATCCAACCTTGGGCAGGAAGATGGGTGACACATTCAAAGCCAATGGACAGTGGCTAAAGTTCTACCAAGCCGCTCAATCGATCGAAAGTGGAAACTCCATTTCCCTTTCCTATCCACCCGCCGCACACGTATGAGGAATGGAGACGTTAAAGCTTAAAGACGTTAAATAAGCGCTTTCTGGGAGGCAACCCAGCTGTTTGCTTTTACTTTTCTTATTTTTTAGTTTGAGACTCGGTTATTTATTTTCGTTAAAAAAACACAAAAATACCACCACAAACGTGCTTCACTTCCTTTATCCTCCATCGGAGCTTCACGTCGAGGACGCCGTTCAATTCAAGTCAAGTCTGGGGGAGCAGCTCACGTTTGTCAGGTGATTTCGTTTCATTTTCTTTTTACTTTGTAGTTTTTAGGTTATTTCGTAGTTTCCAGTTGTTTTTGAGTCAGAGTCGTCCCAAGGCACTTGTCCGGTGCCACGTTTTGAGATGAACCCTGAACTTATTATGCTTAAGAAGTTGACCCTTTTCCGTGAGATTTTGCATGATCGAGCTAGGTTTTCCCTAAGCGTTAGAGCTTATTAGTCGGCTGAAAAAAAATAGGTCGTAGTTCTCGGGAATCCTAGTGTTGCTTGTGGGGAGGTTTAGACGAGGTTGCTAGGCTAGTTTATCGTTTATTCTTTCTACCCAGATGGTCATACTTCGTGTAGATGATGCTTTACTTCTGTTCTATTGAGGATTATTGGATCATATAAAATCGAGCTTATTTTGCAGATTAAAAGCGCACACTAACACTCCGCTGTCGATAGAAATAATGCCTAAAAAGCATGATCAAAAATCGATATGAGTGCATCGACCTTGTTACTCCTTCGGTGGCTCGGGTCTGAGTGGTGGGTTGGCGATCATCTTTCTACGTCCAAAGGGCATGGCATAAAAAACTGCCTACTCCGCTGCACTCTTACACGAGATGCATGAGTATACTGTCATCGGTAGTCTGGGTCTAAGTAGAGGCTAAATCCCTTCAAATCCGACGTCCTAGAAGCCTAGTGTGTATGCAAAGAAAAAGAAAAAAAAGGGAGAGAAGAATAAAAAAAAGGGAAACAAAAGAAAAAGAAGTCACAAAAAGAAAATAAATAAAAAAAAGAAAGAAATAGAAAAAAAAGAAAAGAAAAAGAAAGACAGAAGCTCGGAAAGAAAGAAACAAGTATGCTCGGTTGATCTAGGTTTAGCATTGTCTGAAGTCTTGTTTGGTGGAGGGAGTTATGGTAGCGTGTCTAGTTTCCTTTGATTTACTTTCTCATGGGTAAACATGGTGGACCTAGGATTAAGACTGAAAACTCGATTAGGCTGAATTTGCTCTCGACATGCTAGTTGATCGGAATCTAGGAGAAGGGGAATTCTCGTATCTTTACACCCCATGTGTTCCACGTTTACGTTTGCTTAGGGACAAGCAAACATTCAAGTCTGGGGGATCTTTTTTTCATACGTATTTCTTGCACGATTTATGTATGATTCCGTTTCCGTTTTACTTGTTTTCGTGTTTTCATGTTCTTACAGGTTTTTACGCGTATTTGGATCATTTTGGAGCTAAAGGACATGCACGGAGCTAAGGAGCGCGTATTTGGATCATTTTGGAGCTAAAGGACATGCACGGAGCTAAGGAGCAACTTCAGGGATCATCATGGGACAAACGGGACGAGATTTAGCATGAAGAGCCTCCACCCGGTCGGGCACAACTCATGCACGATCGGGCAAAAGCTACGGCAAATTTTGTGCGCAAGTCACGCACGATTCGGGCAAGGAAATGCCCGACCAGCCGCCTTGTACACGAGCGGGTGCTCACCATGCCCGATCGGGCACCCCTTGCAGCCCATGACCCGCGCGACATGACCTAGCCGAACCCGAGCGGGCAGACTCAGCGCCCGAGCGGGTCGCGACCCGAGAAACCAGCAAAGTTAAGTAAAATTAACTTAAAAAAAAGGGAACTCGTGGGGGCAATTAAGGCAACACTTAGACCGACTTAGGAGGCAAAAAAGAGGCCAGAAGACGTCATTAGAGAGGGCACACATTGGAGAATACATTCAGTTTGTGATTGGAGAAGAAACTCTTGCGAGGAGGCAAGCAATGAGCATTGGAGATCAACCCGACACTTCGGTTTCGCTTGGTTTTCATGTTCCTTAGACTTTCTATTTCATTATGTTTGTTTACAGATGCATGAGCGAGTAGTTTGTTCGTTCTAGGAGAAGGGATTAGCCCTTGGCTATCCCGGAACCACTTTCTATTTATCTTTGAATGCATCTTCCCGTTTTCGTTTATCTATTCTTTATCTGAATGCTTAATTCACTTGTATTTGCGACGACCGCGTAGATTCATGTCATAGGGATTAGGAGAAGGACTGAAAGGAGAATTCTAGTCCTAGAAGATCAGGTTTAGAACAACCGAGGTTAGGCCACGAAAGTAGGGTAGCAACGGTTGAGGGTAAGACGGATGAATCATAGTTCTTATGGGTTTAGTTCAAGGTGTCAGCCACGAAAGTAGGGGGAAATTTGTCTAGATCACGTGTCTATGCCTTGAGAGAGGGTAGATATCATATTAGGATCGTCTGCGTTAGAAAGCTTAAATGGGATTGCATGATAGATAGATTGATTGTCGGTTTCGGTAGTCTTGTGGTGAAACTGGATTCCTAGAACGTTTGTCCTATCGTTAAGAGTCAACTCATTTAGTTACTTTTATTTCATTCTTCATCCATATTTGTTCGTTAGCAAGTTTGATTCATAGTTCGAGTCTAGATTGTGTTGCGTAGTCTCTGTGGGATCGACACCTAAAATACTACACACGTGCCGTGCACTTGTGGGTAGTTTAGGTTATTTAACTTTGAGAACGCATCACCAATTTCATTACAAGTTCAAGGTTGCCAGGATTTTCTTTAATCTTAGCTTGCCGTTTTAATACTTCAATGGCCTGTCTAGGTTTAAGAAAGGTGTAAGAATAATAACCTCATACCCCATGATATCACTATTAGCCATTATACTTTGTTACTCATAAGTAATAATAGCTTTTCATTTACCGTAAAAGTAAAAAAGAAGAGGTTTTTAAGTACCTGAGCTTCAGCTTTTTGGCGCATTCGGTCATAATGTTGTGCATCCTCGAGTGGAGCTCTCATCACCATTGCCTATAATGGCTCAACCATCTAATAACTTCAACATGTAAGAAATTATTTCAATATTGGGCTTGGGACGCATTTTATTTGGCAGTTTTCTAGCTATACTGAAAACATTATCAAACACATATGAAATGGTAAAACAAAAGATAAAAGTCGATATGTCAAGAAAACGAATCAAACCTGGGTGCCAAGAGCTTTTAAGAGATTTCCCCGCTCCATCTCCATTTGAGCCCAAACTCATGAAAAACCTAACACAGCCCTTGTTAGGGTAGTACTGCTTGTGTTTGTGTTTTCAGAACCGTATTCCCTACCATGTTTCGATAACTTCGTCCCTATTACATAAATCGAACAGAAGCAACTATAAGCAATATTCATCAAAGAAGATATTAGAAAGGTAAAATTGTGGGTAACATTTACAGGACAATATCACCTATCTCAATTTGTTTGGAACCCGTCACTATATAACCTTCTACACCGCGAACGATATCCCACTCCATGAGATTCGAGGTAACAAATACATTGTGCAACTACAGTCATGCGAACAAATTAGATGGAAAAGCACATACCACGCTAGTGGATTTGATTTTCGAAGGTTCCTGTTGGAGTCCCGACCACGTAGATGAGCATGAATTCTAGCCCAGTTCGGTCTGCTCTAGTTTAGGTTCATTTTCACTGTCCATCTACCGGAGGCGCATCTCAGAATTTCACATGCCTAGCGTCGTTCTCCAGACCACTTTTCGTTTGTCTCTCGACTCCCTTTCTTCTGCGCTTCCCTCCATTGATGCCACCGCTGTGTCCACCGATGCTGGTGTGGCCGACTATCCTCCAAACCATCTTCCAACCCTAATTGCCTGTTTCCTGTATCGCCTTCTTCGGCGTTGCCATCCATGGCTGCCTCCGGCGTTTCCACCCATGCTGGTGTTGCCATCCATGGCCGACTATCTTCCACCCCTTCTTCGGCGTTTCCATCCATTTGTTCCCTCTCTGGCAGTGGACGCACGGGTTTGATGTAAGAAGCGAGGGAGGCGAAGAGATACGTTGAAGGCATTAAGGGATGAAGCCGGTTGAAAATGGTTAGCGGTGTGAAAAGAAAGGGGGATTTTTTCTCCGTGCTGACATGGCAGCACGAGGAGGGATGAAAAATCCTCCCTTTTATATATATTATTTCTATTAAAAATTAATATAAATTAGTTAAAAATCGGATGTAAATATTTTGAGATGTTATCCAATCTAGTTTTAGATTATACAATTAATTTGATTTATAATTTATATAGAATTCAAATAATTATTATTTATATGGTGGAAGAAAAATACATTTCATAACTCTAATTTAAGTCTTCGTTTAGAACTTTGTATTTAATAAAAATAAAATAAAAAATTAAAAATCAAAACCATATTTCATAGAAACAAATGCACTTTATTTTTGCTAATGTGAACAAAAAATAATTTAATGATACATATTGAGATATAATTATATGACATAAAAGATATATTGTCTTTGTTACCTTCCTCAACCTTCAAACATATCTTTGTATTTATTTTTCTTGCTTTAAGGTTTTTATTATATAAATTAGTTTCGTGTGATTTACAGATATTCTCACGTAAAATTTGTTGACTTTTTATTTAATTTCTTTTTAGTATTATATTTTTTATTTTGTTAGTTTTGTGAAGTATTAATGTACTAGATTTTATATGTGTTATGTGGTTCTAGTAAAAAAATATGTCAATATAAATTTTAGTAACAAGTTAAACTTTAAAATAACAAATAACATATAATATTAAAATTATAAATATATCAAATGAATTTGAAGTCATGAATATATATATTTTTTAATCAAATATGGATATCATGATATAATTAATTAATAAATCCTATGATTTATTATCAATAAATTGTGGTAGATCTCTTAATCAGCATCACCCATCAACAACAAAAAGCTGTAAACATTCTAATGTTTGTATAATATTATTTTATTAATTTTTTAATATATATATATATATATATATATTGAATGGGGTAACTTCAAAAATATCATTCAAACGCTATTTTATTAATTTTCGTGTATCTCTTGTGTTTTTCTTGTTTCTTTTGTAGGTAATATGTATAGATTAGATTCTCCCTTTTTAAAAACGAGTCTTATCTTGATGTAGTCTAAACGAGTCATATTTATTGAAATGTCAAATGATCGTAATGAGTGATATTCTTAGTCGCACGGTCGCACTAGATCACAGAGTCTTATCGAGGGATCAAAGGGATCAAAGCTCAAAGGGTCGCAGGGGTCCAAGGGTTGTAAGGGTACAAGGGTCGTAGATGTACTCTTTTTATATTTTTGGTACAGGTGTAATGGATTCAGTGAATGAGAAAATCACACTGATTTATTTTTTGTATGATGGTAAATGCGAAAAAACCCAAATGGAGAATCTGAATGGGTTGGTATAGTTAAGGAAAACTAGAGAGTATTTTTCTATTGTCCTCCGGTTAGTCTGACATACCAACAACTGATTGATGAGTTATGCGTAGAGATGATGGTGAAAAATAATACAACGAAGTTGAATTTAAGCTATTTGCCCAATATTTGTGAAAATAAGAAGCCGACATATATAATGAATGACAAGCATCTTATTTGTTATCTATACGATCCCATAAGAGGAATTCGACCACTACTGTATGTGTAAATAGAATCAGCAAGTGTGAAGTGTGAAATCGAAATTGAGAGGGAAGTTGAGCCTCTAATTCCTGCTTTGGAAGCATTGCTAGAGAAGGTGAGGATGAAGGTGCTATAAATTATGATATTGTATTATTGTGGGTCCAAATAACAAAAGTAGAGTTGGGAAAAATTCGACGAAAACAATAAATATTTTGGATTCAGATAATTCGATAGTGAACATACAAGCGGGTTAAGAGAAGATGGTGGATGTGCCATGAATGTGGTAGTTGATGAAGTTGTTTGTGGCAGTAATAAAGTTGATTCTGATGTGCCATTGAGCATAAGGATGGTGATGGTGAGAACAACTTGAAAATTGTAGTTCACGAGAAGGCAGGCAATGAAAATAATAAATTCGAGTTCGTAGATGGATTGCATCTTAAAAATTAGGCAAGAGTTTGATAGAAAGAAGGATATACATTCATTTGTAAGGAAGGGTTCAATTATAGCTTGTTTTAGATATACAACATTGAGATCTGATTCGAAGCTGTGGGAAGTATGATGCAAGTTTTCCGGAAGTGGTTGTAAATGGAAATCATGTGTGGCAGCAATCCCGAATTTCAAACGGTTTAGTGTGAAAACACACCATCCCATTCATAACTGTTCACCGGTATCTAAATCGACTGAAGCTACAAAGGGTACAACGCAATTGGTTAAGGATTATTTGAATGAGGAATATGCCGGGAAATATGAAATAGCTCCATTAAAACAATTGATGGCTCGTGTAAAAACAAAGTACGGTGCCAATGTATCATATTTGATGGCATTAAGAGCAAATGCAGTGCTCAAAAGGAGATTCGTGGTGATGACTTTGAACATTATAGGATGATTCGAGGGCAGTTGCACATGATTACAGAATGAAATCTCGGATCTATCGCAAATCTTCAGCTCGACAGTGATGGGAAAAGCTTCAAATACCTTTTTATGGCTATCAGAGTGGCTATAAGAGGATGTAAATACATGCGTAAAGTGGTTGTTGTGGATACAACATTTCTGACAGGAGTGTACAAGGTAGCATTGATTGTGGCGACCACGCAAGATGGTGAACATCACTAATATCCTATTGCATGAGGTATAGTCGACAGTATGAAGGACGAATCATGGATGTGGTTTATGTCAAGGTTGGAAGAGGTGATACCGGACGGACGTGACGTCATGTGATATTTGATCGCCATAAAAGCTTAACCAAAACAGTCAAACCAGTGTATAAACAAGCTAATCATGGTTTTTGTGCGCGTCATATATCACAAAATATAAACAACTACGTCAATAAATGGCATAGTAGAAAGACTTCAAAGGGTGATACTATGGTACAAATGTTCTTCAAATGTGCAGCAACATACATAGTTGATGCGTTCTCAAAGTTAAATAAAATAACCTAAACTATCCGCAAGTGCACGGCATGTGTGTAGTATTTTAGGTGTCGATCCCACAGAGACTACGCAACACTATCTAAACTCGAACTATGAATCAAACTTGCTAACGAACAAATATGGTGGAAGAATGAAATACTGAAAGTAAAATAAATGAGTTGGTTCTTAACGATAGGACAAACGTTCTAGGAATCCAGTTTCACCACAAGACTACCGAAACCGACAATCGATCTATCTATCATGCAATCCCAGTTATAGCTATCTAAGGCAGACGATCCTAATATGATATCTACCCTCTCTCGAGGCATAGACACGTGATCTAGACAAGTTGCCCCCTACTTTCGTGGCTGACACCTTGAACTAAACCCATAAGCTCTATGATTCATCCGTTTTCCCCTCAACCGTGGCTACCCTACTTTCGTGGCCTAACCTCGGTTGTTCACATGAAAACAGCGAAACCGAAGTGTCGGGTTGATCTCCAATGCTCCTTGCTTGCCTCCTCGCAAGAGTTTGTTCTCCAATCACCAACTGAATGTAAGTCGAATGTAAGCCCCTTCTAATGACGTCTTCTGGCCTCTTTTATGCCTCCTAAGTCGGTCTAATTGTTGCCTCGATTGCCCCCACGATTTCCCTTTTATTTTAAGCTAATTTAACTTAATTTTGCTTATTACTCGGGTCGCGACCCGCTCGGGCACACAATGTGCCCGCTCAGGTGCGGCTTAAATTCTAACATGAGTGCAGAAGA
>CM071867.1:36575955-36589502 GCA_036759665.1 Gynandropsis gynandra
CATATAAAGAATAGATAAACGAAAACGGGAAGATGCATTCAAGATAAATCAAAAGATGGTTCTGGGATAGCCAAGGGCTAATCCCTTCTCCTAGAACAAACAAACTACTCGCTCATGCGTCTGTAAACAAACATGAACTAAATAGAAACTCTAAGGAACATGAAAACCAAACGAAAACCGAAGTTTAGGGGTTGATCTCCAATGCTCCTCATTTGCCTCCTCGCAAGAATCTCCTCAATCACGAACTGAATGTAAGGTCCCCTATAATGTCGACCTCTGGCCTCCTTTAATGTCCTTTAAGTCGGTATACTTGTTGCCTTAATCCCCCCACGAAGTTCCTTTTATTTTAAGTTAAATTAACTTAACTTAGATTGCTGAAAAAGGTCGCGACCCGAGCGGGCGGTGCAATGTACCCGCTCGGGTACGGCTAGGTCGTTCGCGTGGATCGCGATACGCAAGGGGTGCCCGATCGGGCATGATGTGCGCCCGGTCGGCTATGAGGCATCTGCTCGGGCGTTTCCTTGCCCGAGTCGTGCGTGAATGCGCACCAAATTTTGCCGTAGCCTTTGCCCGATCGGGTGTGAGTTGTGCCCGATCGGGTGGTGGCTCTTCATGCTAAATCTCGTCTCGTTTGTCCCGTGATGATCCTCATTGTTGGTCCTTAGCTCCGTGCATGTCCTTTAGCTCCGAAATTAACCAAATACGCGTAAAAACCTGTAAGAACATGAAAACACGAAAACAAGTAAAACGGATACGGAATCATACGTAAAACAACAAATATATATCATAAACATCCCTTAAATCGTGCAAGAAATACGTATGAAAACGAGATGATCAGGTCACAAGTATAAGGGTTGTAGGGGTCCAAGAGTCAAAGAGGGACAAGGGTCCCAGGGGTCCAAGGTTCGTTTGTAAATAACCTAATAAATAATTTTTATTTTTTTGGAATGGAATATGTAACTTGGTACATTGTTATTTTTTAAAAAAGTTATTCATATTATTTGTAAATAGTTTTTATTTTTTTAGGAATGGAAGATGTAACTTGGTACATTGTTATTTTTTTGTAAGTTATTCATATTATTTGTAAATAATTTTTATTTTTTGGAAATAGAAGATGTAACTTCATACATTGTTATTTTTTAAAATTATTCATATTATTTATAAATAATTTTTATTTTTTAATTATAAAGCGTAAAGTGTGCAGGGGTCCAAGGGTCGAACAGGTACAAGGGTCAAATGGTTCATAGAGGGACATTGGTTGCAGGGGTCCAAGGGTCGCAAAGGTACCGCTGTGATCCTTGTACCTCTTCGACCCTTGTACCCCTTCAACCCTTGTACCTCTGCGACCCTTTGACCCATGCGGCCCTTGTCCCTCTGAGACCTTTGGACCCCTGCGACCCTTGTCCCTCTGCGACTCTTGGACCCCTGTGACCCTTGTCCCTCTGCGATCCTTAAACCTCTTCGATCCTTGACCCCTGCGACCCTTTTACCCGTTCAACCCTTTTACATTGTGGCCCTTTGACCCCTGCGACCCTTCGATCCTCTCTGACCCGTGTACCCTCTGCGACCCTTGGACTCCTATGACTCTTTTATTATTATTATAAAAATAATAATTTCTTATGACTCAAATCAAATTATTTACAAATAATATGAAGAAATTTAAAAAATAGGAATGTACCAAATAATTACATCTTCCATTCCCAAAAAATAATAATGTATCGATTCATTATTCGGGGGTGGAGGGATACATTTTTCATTCTTAAATATATCAGTTGTCATCTTCTCACGCATAGAAGGAACATTGTCGTTGGAAATATAGTGAAAAGTATGGCGTCTTTTCATTACCGAGACTTCTAAAAATTTGTAGGTGTATACACCAAAGTCACTCGAGCTTTTGTTCTGTGACAGACCTTCATAATACTTGTACTTCCATTCATCCTCTCCAGAAGCCAAAGAAGGAAATCCACCGAGAATGAGCATTTCAGGGACAACTTTTCTTATCTTCTCAATCACCAGATCGATATGTGTTTCCTTCATACTGCTCTGGCAGACGTATACTATGATGCATCGAGTCGCAAAATCCGTTTTGATGGCTACCCAATGAACCGGTATAAATTGACTTTCGAGTGATGGAATGTTTAGAATCGAGACAAAGCCATCGAAACAACTCATTAGTGTGTACCTACTTCTGAATGGATACTTGCCATCTAAAAAATCACTAAAAATTCCAGGAAAAGTTTCCATATCCTCGTACATCCACAGCGTGAACGTCTGCATGAAAGAAAGAGGACAACCATAATAATTCTAGTATATGACACAGAACGTCTTCATGCGATAATAAAACACCAAGAACGCTTCACCCAATTGATGCAAAAAAATAACACACTTGAAATACATATGACACAAAATGACCTCTGTGACTAAGGGTTTAAAAAAACTTACATCAACTTCAAGCCATATGTTTGGCTTTAATATGACCTCCGGGGAATATCAAGATCAGATTTCCTCCAACGCTCATGTCGAGGTGTCGTCAGGTTATCTCGCCTCTCCTAATCCCTTGGGCTTCCACACAAAATGTCATTCCCTTGTACAGGTTCTCACCTTATTTTGGGTTCTTGAACTACATTTTCTGTGGGTTCTCCATCAACATATTTCCCTCGCCCTCTCCCTCGCCTTGTTTTTGTTCTTTTCGCCGGCGGAGGTTCAACTTATGCCTTCCGTGGTCTTAAAAGTCGTTTAGTTACCGCAGAGGTTCAACATATGGCTCAGAATCCTTCGATAAAGGTCCAACACGTGCATAAAATTTACTTCATTAAACATATGGCGACTAATGCGACCAATGCGACCCTGTGACCCTGTGACCATGTAACCATGCGGACATGCGACTGTTTGTGACCCATGCGATCAATGCGACCTTCGCGATTTTATCAACGCGACCTATGTGACCTATGTGACCTATGCTACCTTTTGTGACCCAACGACAAATGCGACCGTTGTGACTCAAATGACTGTACTTACTTGGTGGTACTCCGTCATCAATGACCATAACTTATAGAGTTTCGTCAGCAGTTACCTCTTTGACATGACCCATTGGAGTATCCTCGGCAGGAACCTCGTCGGCGACATCTTCAATAGGATCCACTGGAGTATTCTTGGCAAGAACCTCCTTAGCGGGGACCTCTTTGATAGGACCCACTGGAATATCCTCGGCAGTAACCTTCTTGTCGGTGACTTCTTGGACATGACCCACTAGAGTATCCTCGGCAAGAACCTCCTAGCGGGGACATCTTCCACAGGACCCACTGGAGTATACTCCGCAGGAACCTCCTTAGCGGTGACCTCTTTGACAAGATCCACTGGAATATCCTTGGCATGAACCTCCTCGTCGACGACTTCATCGAAGGTACCGACTGGAGCACCATAAAATTACTTCATTCATTAGACTCATCGTTCGTTACATTGATGCGACCCTTGCGACCCATGAGACATATGCAACCCATTCGACCCATACAACTCTAGCGACCCAACGACTTATGCGACCCTGCGATTTTATACGACCCTGCGACTTATGCGTCTCTTGTGACTCTTAGTCTCGATGGAAATTGACTCAAATGAACTTTTTCACTAAATATTACTTACTTGGTTGAACTTCATCAGGAGCAACGACTGTAGTAACCTCTCTGAAATTGTATTTAATTAGAGGAATGGTGGCGACAGATGTGAGATATTCAACTAATCTCAATTGTTTTCCAAATCCTATTTTGAGCCATATCCTGAGTCATATTCAGCCTCTGACTAGACCGGCTCTTTGCTTGGCTCGTTTCTTAACACTAGATATGGACGACGAAGAAATTCAAAATCATCATCTCTAATAGTGCCGGAAGATTGGTTTCCGGTGCTCGCATCTTTCTCGGTAGACTTAATTTTCCTTTTTCAGCACCTTTGGGATTTGCCGCCTTTGATTTTGGATTAGGCAAATGAAACCCGACATCCTGTAGAAAGTCTCTTACGTCGTTGATGATTCTTTTCTCTGACTTCTTTATTTCCTTTATTATATTCTATTCTTGTGTCAGAGGGACTGCAGCTTCTTCTCCTTCAGCTTCAGCTTCATCATCACCTTCTCCTTCAGCTTCATCATCGCCTTCTCTTTCAGCTTCAGATTCAACATCAACTTCAGCATCACCTTATCTTTCTTCATCAGCTTCAACAACACCTACCCTTCCTTCGTCTTCGTCATCTTCACTCTCTATGATTTTTTCACTCACGCTCTTCTTCCTCTTAGTCCCCTTTTCTTTCCATTTCTTTTGATCACCAAGAGCTGTTTTCCGCGTCAGCAGTTCTTGCTTACGGATATCCTCCCTACAAATACCCTTCGGATTTTTACGAAGATGTTCCATCCATATCTGAACATCGGGTCATGGCATCCCTCGTAATCCTCCAGATAAAAAAGTAAAGCTTTCTCTTCGTGTTCAGCACGAAGAATACTTCCAATATCCTGAAAACAAAAAATAACTATTATTACCCTTTGTGACCATTGTTACCCTTGTGGCCTTTGTGTAATTGTTACCTTAGAATCTCCGATCTTATCATGTATACATACTTCAGGTTAAAACTGGATTTAACCATCTTCTTGCACATTCTTGGGCATGATGGATCTGCATCCATAACATTAACATACCATCCCTTTCCAACCAAACTAAACATGATTTCGAATGGAAGTAACTGAAACATTAAAACAAAATGATAAGAATGCAAAAAGTACAAAAGCATTCAAGTTATTAGAATAATACATACAACTTACCATTAGTAGGATCATGAAACCGCCACAATACCATTTTGGTTTGGGTGATTCCTTGCTAACGTGCTTGCGGCGAGTATCCACAATCTTCTGGAATGTCTAACGCCCCCATGGAAAGCCTTCACAAAATTCCAAGTCATCAACCATGTCAATGAGATCATGGCTAATAAAGTTGTCTGATGAAGGCTTGTGAGCCATAACTTGTGCCAACAACATCAAAGTTGTCAAACCTCGTCCAGTCGTTGGAATTCTTCGCCTTCACAAGCTTTTCACTGACTTGTGCGGGGGTCACCTTTTCATGGCCAAAATTCTTCAGCCTGAATGTATCACCCCTTTTCGACTCCCATCCTTTGGGATATGGTCTGAATTTCAATCTGGAAATTAGTGCATGCTCCACTATAGAGTACCAGATAAGAACACTGTTTAAGATGAACCACAACTCCTTCTTATCCCGTACAATCACGGCGTGATTTAGTAGGATTGACACTTGAATCTTCGTCAATGTGAACTCACATTGGAAATGGAACAAATACCTAAATTGTGACTCCCTCTCGAAGTAATGCAACTCATATTCATCTAAGATTCCTCTCAGCTTTGTTATTGTCTCGTGAGGATAACACTTGGTGGTGATCTTTGCGACTTAACCGACTCACTGAGTTGAAGATGGTCATGCAACTCATACGACCCTTGCGACTTAACCAAATCACTAAGACTCAACCGACTCACTGACATTCACACCCATTTCAAATCAATAAATTATTTTGCGACTCAACAGCCTGAAAAACCCTAGTAATTGATCTACTTACACTTCTTGACACCATTGAAGATTGACTTGTGCTCTCTTCTTCACTGTTGCTACTGATTCTAGCCATTTCCTTGGTCTCAACTTGAATTTTCCTTCTTTCCAATTTCAAATCGATCCCTCTCAAGTTCGAAATCACTCCGTCTTCCTTGCTCTAAAATTTGAACGGTTTTAAACAAGTTCGAAAAGCTGTTAGTCTTTTTTTCTTTTGACACGGTTTGACAGGTTTTCACGTCGAAAAACTCCAGAACGTGTGTTTTTTTTACGTTCGAAAATTAATGGAAAATTTGTATTTTCTTCAGTTTATGTTTTTTCCTATTTAATAATTATTTTCACGAGGATAGACGTGAAGCACTTCAACCCTACGAGGGTATCTATGATATTATGCCTCTTAAATATGAGAAGCAATGATGAAAAAAAAATTCAAGATTGTAAAATGAAGATCATGGGTTGTTTGTTCTCACACTACAAGAAATTGAACAATTCCAGACTGCCTAATCTGTCCCTAATCCGTCCATAAACAGGTTTGGGGAAGGATTACGGACGGCTAGCATCCGTCCGCAAATGATCCTTGCCAAAACATATCCGTCCGCAATCCGTCCACAAATACATACTGAAAATTCAGTGCGCAAACCTTCCGCAATTTCGGACGATCGGGTTGTCTGGAAAGCGACGCGAAACCCGACCTCGAGTAAGGATAGAAATCATCTTAAAATTTAATTAGTGTTTATACATTATTAACATTTAAAATTGAAATTTAAATTAATTAATTACTGTTTATACATTTTTAAGATTATGTATTTACAAACTAGTTGGTGGTAATTGGGAATTATCATCGCCATCGCCATTGTTTTCGGCCGTATCCCAATTGATATTGGGCATGTGTTCCTTCATAATCCTAAGCCATTGCTCACGTTCCCTTCTTGAGCGTTGAACTTCCCTTTGCAGAGTGTTGAACTCTGAACTTTGTTGTTCTAATTTTTCTTTCATCTTCGAGATTGTGTTTCGAAATTCCTCGGTTGCGACTTTTTCCTTGCCTTTGGAGGAACTCACATGTTTGTCCATCAATTTAGAAAAACATATGGGAAGTAGTCTTTGCATGAAAATATGACAATCGTGACTTTTCATCCCTGATAACTTTCCTCCATGAATATCGACGCACCTTCCGATGTTAATTGCATAACCATCAGGAAATTTGACGTCTTCCTTCAACCATTTCAACAATTTATATTTCTCATCATTCGACAATCTAAATATCAAAACTAGAGCTTTACCGTCTCCACTTATATGTAAGTCCTTCCGTGAGCAATACTCTGCAAGATCCTTCCGTTTAATGTTATCCTTCGTTTTTCCTGTGACATTCATTACCGTTTTGATGATATTATCAAAAAAAAATTCTTTATGTGCATGACATCAATATTGTGGTGAAGCTTCAGATTTTTCCAATACGAAAAATCCCAAAATATGCTATTCTTGTACCAATTATGGGTAATTCCGTAACCATCAATTCTCATATGATTGTTCCATCCGCAATCTATACTCCTAGGAATACCCAAAGAAAGAAGTCGTCCATACAATATCTCTTCGCCGGTAAAAACCGGAGGAGGAGATTTCTGCACAACAATATTCCTTTTGAAATTCCTCTTGTTGCGTCGTAGTTATCATCAGGAGGAAAAATGCGGCGATGAAAATCAAACCTACTCGTCATGATGTACAATACCCCTACTAAAATTTTCCGCAACATTACTTGGTCGTGGTGCCAAATTCTCTTCATGAGATAACCAAATAAAATAATTTGGCATAAACCCTCTTAAATAGAGATGATTCCAAACAGTTTCCTTATTAACAAATTTTTCATTTTTTCATTTGAGGCATGGACAAACCAACTTACCATTTTCTCTATAAAGTTGTTGATTTGTTGTTACCGTCATAAAATGTGTATGGCCTTCTACAAACTCCTTAGATACACCTGGAGTGTCCAGATCAATTCTTCTATACATCCACTGTCTCGAAACAAAAATATTTGATCTAAACGACGATTCCATTATAATCAGAAACGATAACAAGATATGTAGAGAAATATATGAGAATTGTGTGTGAGTAACGGATAGAACAGGAGGGATTAAATAGAAAATTTAAGGACCGATTATGGACAGATTACGGACTAAGATAAATATTTCCCGACGAACAGTCCCAAATAAGTCTGCAACTTACGGACAGAGTGATATATCGTCCGCAATTTGCGGACGGATTGCTAAACCGTCTGGAATACGTCCGCAATTTGCGGACGGATTGCTATACCGTCTGCAATTTACGGACGGATGGTGATTCTGTCAGCAAATTGCGGACGCCCTTGAAAGTTGTCCTGAATCCGTCTGCAATTACGGACGACTTAGGGACTACTACGTTGTCTGCAAATTTGCGGACGGATTAGGGACGACTGTTTCAGTCTGCAACAGTCCTTAAAACGTCCCTAATCCGTCCCTAAATTTAGGGACGACTGTTTCAGTCTGCAAAGTCAATCCGAAAATCTGATTTTTCTTGTAGTGTCACGTATAACACCAATTTTTATAAACATTTGCGCTCACACTCATCGTAGAGAACATTAGTCGAGTTTTATATTTGTTGAGACATTAACAAGTGTTGTCCCAACGCAAAACTGAAGTTGCTCTTGCGTTACTACTATGTATGAATGGCGTTACAATTTACAAATATATTGTAATGAAAATTTTACGTAAAAATTGCGTTGCAAAAACTTGCCAATGTGGGTTTTTGTTGGAAATTTCCTATTTTTTATTATGTTATTGGATAGTATAATTGGTAAAAAGAGAATAATATTCATCTTTGAAGTCATGGTTTTAAACCATACACTATATATTAACTTTATAAGTTAAAGTTGCATATAATTTATTATGTTTTGAGGAAATGCATATGATTATTACATTAAAAATCCTCCTCCTCCTCCTCCTCCTCCTCCTCCTCCTCCTAACGATTAGAGATGTAAGTGGGTTGGGCTGTACCTAACCAATTAAAATTATATGGATTTTATACTATAAATGGGTTGGCTTAAACCCGACCCATTTAATAATGGGTTATATAGATCGGGTTAAACGGGTTAAACGAGTTTATTCATATAATTAACATTTGTATATATATTTTTATCATAACATTTATGATATATACTTATATATAATAGATATTATAATTAATGTTTCAATATTCAAACCAATAACTTATGAAACCGATTTCACCCAATTTTAACTCGATTTCATATAACTTCACCGAATTTGAACCAGATTTCACCGAATTTCAACGCAATTTCATCCAATTTTGACTCGATTTCATCCAATTTCAACCTAATTTCACCAAATTCTAACTCGATTTCACCCAATTTAACCTGTTTCACCAAATTTTAACCCGATTTCATTCATTGTCACTGAATTTTAGCTCGATTTCATCCAATGTCATTGAATTTCAACTAAATAGAATTGGGTAAAATCAGATTGAAATTCGGTGAAAAGTGATGAAATCGAGTTAAAATCGGGTTAAAATTGGGTGAAATAAATTTGAAATTCGATGAAATTGGATGAAATCGAGTTAAAATTGGGTGAAATTGAGTCAAAATTGAATGAAATCAGGTTGAAATTCGGCGAAATGTGATAAATCAAGTTAAAAACAGGTTAAAATTAGGTGAAATAAATTTCAAATATGGTGAAATTGGATGAAATCGAGTTAAAATTGGGTGAAATTGAGTCAAAATTGGACGAAATCAGGTTGAAATACAGCTAAATGTGATGAAATCGAGTAAAAATTGGGTTAAAATTGGATGAAATAAATTTGAAATCGGGTGAAATTGGAAGAAATCGAGTTAAAATTGGGTGAAATCAGGTTAAAATTCGATGAAATCGAACTAAAATTGGGTGAAACATGTTAAATTGGGTGAAATCGAGTTAGAATTAGGTGAAATCGAACTAAAATTGGGTTGAGATTCGGTGAAATTGAGTTGAAATTAGGTGAAATCGGGTTAAAATGGGTTGAAATCGAGTTAAATTTGGGTTAAATAGGGTTGAAAGTAGGTGAAATCGAGTAATTAGGTGAAATCGGGGAAATTGAGTGAAATCGAGTTAGAATTGGGTGAAATCAGGTTAAAATTGAGTGACGATTTGAAATTGGGGGAAATTGGGTGAAATCGGGTTAAAATTTAGAAAAATCGAGTAAAATATAGGTCAAAATTGGATATTCGGAATCACGGTGAATTTGAAGAGAAGGATAAAGAGGCTTAATGGGTTAAATGGGTAAAACCCATTAAAATAAATGTAAATGGGTAAAACCCATTAACATAAATGTAAATGGGTTTTAAACCCATTAAGCCCATATAAATTTATGCCCACTTATTAAGAACCCATTTATATTTTAAATGGGTTGGGTTGGGTTAAACCCACTAAACCCAACCCAATTTGACATCTCTACTCACGATTTCATTCCTAAAATGGTATTCAGAGCCTGCAACCTTCTATCGTTGCCCTAATCCATTCTCTCTTGTGATTCCTTACTTTTCCGATCTCCATTCTTCACTTCAATCGATTCCTTTTGCTCACTTTTTCAATTTCTTCATCTATGGGTTTCCGGATTCTGGTTTCTCTAATTTTCGTTTTCCCTATTTCCATTTCTTTCTCTTGTTGTTTTGTTCACACAAATTGTGAACAACAACGAACCAAATCTTTGGTTATTCTTGCTTATCTTTCCTTTTCCCTCTTTTAATTTCTTGTTTCGCCGATCATGATGTCCTCCACCACCACCACCACCCTCCAAAACACATAACTGTATTCAAATCCTTTGTATCTTCATAAGAATGATACCAAGTGCATCATCCTTGTACCTGGTAAGTTCAACGAATAGATGAATTTCAACACTTGGCACTGTTCGTTGACCATAGCGTTAAATGGTCTTAACAAATTTGGGTTTATCACAGATAAGATACCAAACCCTCGTCTGATGATTTACCTTCGACACTTGGTATAGATGCAATAACATCATATGCTCTTGGATTATAAATTCAGTAATGAAAGAGATAGGTGATGGTATAGTACATATGCACATAGCATTTACTATTTGGCAATATCTCCATGATCGATTATGTCAAAGAAATATGTCATGGATCTTTGGAATAGAATCTGAGTTGCAAATCTTAGACATGGTTCCATGGACCTAAACACTTACTATCCTCGTATCAAAACCCTTTGGCAAGACCTCAAAGTTTTTAGAAGATCAACCTTCATGTTCTTGTTCCTATTGTTCCTGCAAGATCAATGATAAGTTGAATACCCATGAGGAACAATGGTTTTTATTTAGGTTTCTCATAGGTTTAAACAAATCATTCGCTCTTGTTCGTATACAAATACTCTTAATGGAACTTTTACCAACTGTCTCAAAAGCTTTTTATCTTGTTATCCAATATAAGTAGCAAAGAGGAATACTTCCTTCTCCTAATGCTGTTGTTTTCCAATCATATTCTTCATATTCCAATACCTATCCTACAACAGTTAATTCAATTGCTACTCCTAGACCCATAAACACTTTTTTCAATAATTTTTAAAATAAACATAGACTCATATGTTCTCATTGTGGCCTTCAAGGTCAAATGATCACAAAATGTTATCGAATACATGGATATCCGAATGGATATAAACCCATAAATTCTAATGTTCCTAAACCAAGACCTAATTTCATACCCAAATACGAATTAAGATTTTACAACAAGATCCATATCTTCTTAATCTTGTCCCTTCCATCAATCAAACAAATGGTACCCCTATTGTATCTTCATTGCTATCAAAGAACAACTCCAACAAGTAGTTTCTCATTTGCAAGCAATCAATGGATCCAACAATTCTCAGCAAAGCAATCACATTGTCAATCCTCCATCCATAACTCCAGACATAGGTAAAGCTTTTATCCTATTCTTTTGCCTTATCTTTAAATATACACCTTCATATTACAAACAATTCTTGGATCATATATTCTGGTGCAAGCAGCCATGTTTGCAACAATATTTCCATATTCTCAAATATTAAACTAACTTCAAATATTTTTGTCTTTTTCTCTAATGGCAATGAATTTATTGTTTCTTACATTGGGAATGTCATCATTTCTTCTCTTCTTACTCTCCATCCAGTTCTTTACATCCCTTCATTCAATTTCAATCTACTTAGTGTGAGTCTTCTTACCAAAAAACACTAATCTTCATGTTCTTTTCGACAAATCATCTTGTATCATACATGACCATATTCGGAGCTTGATGATTAGGAAGGGTGAAGTCTTTCAAAATCTCTACTTCTTGGTTCCTACTAACATGCCTCTCCATACTGCCATTACATCTAGACCTCTTTGGCATAACAGATTGGGACATCCTTCATTATCCAAAATAAAGTTCCTATCTCAATCTTTACTAAAACTTTCTCCTTATAATAGTTCTATCCCTTGTAATATCTATCCTCAAGCAAAAAAAAAACAAAAAACAAACATCTTCCTTTTATTTCTTTGAACAACAAATCTACTTCAATCTTTGATCTTATCCATATTGATATTTGGGGTCCTTTTGCATCAGAATATTTAATTGGATACAAATATGTTTTTTATCATTGTTGATAATTATAGTAGGTGTACTTGGGTATGTTTTATGCAACAAAAATCTAATGTTCATTCAGTTTCCCTCATTTTCTATCTTATGTAGAAAACCAATATAACAAAACTGGTAAAACACTTAGATCTGATAATGCACAAGAGTTAAAATTTAACCAACTTTTAAATAAATAACCTAAACTACCCGCAAGTGCACGACACGTGTGTAGTACTTCAGGTGTCGATCCCATAGAGACTATGCAACACAACTTAAACTCGAACTACGAATCAAACTTGCTAACGAACGAAATATGGTTTTAAGAATGAAATACTAAAAGCAAATAAACAAACTAGTTCTTAAGAATGAGACAAACGTTCCAGGAAACCGGTTTCACCACAAGACTACCGAAACCAACAATCAACCTATCTATCAAGAAATCCTAGTCAAGTTATCTAAGGCAGACGATCCTAATATGATATCTACCCTCTCTCGAGGCATAGACACGTGATCTAGTCAAGTTACCCCCTACTTTCGTGGCTGACACCTTGAACTAAACCCATAAGACATGTGATTCATCCGTTTTACCCTCAACCGCTGCTACCCTACTTTCGTGGTCTAACCTCGGTTGTTCTAAACCTGATCTTCTAGGAGTAGAATTCTCCTTTCGGTCCTTCTCCTAATCCCTAACACATGCATCTACGTGGCCATCACAAACACAAGTAAATTAAACAATTAGATAAAGAATAGATAAACAAAAACGGGAAGATGCATTCAAAGATAAATCAAAAGTGGTTCCGGGATAGCCAAGGGCTAATCCCTTCTCCTAGAACAAACAAACTACTCGCTCATGCGTCCGTAAACAAACATAAACGAAATAGAAGGTCTTAGGAACATGAAAACCAAAAGAAAACCGAAGTGTCGGGTTGATCTCCAATGCTCCTTGTAAGTCTCCTTCGCAAGAACCTTCTTCTTTCTCTCTCGATCAAGAACTCTAAACTTGGTGAATGAGCTCGACCTCTGGCCCTTCTCCTCCTCTTTAAACTCGTTTTCCTTATTGTATAAGTCCCCAACAAATTTCCATTTGTTTTAAGTCAAATTAAATTATTTGAAGTTGCAGGTGACAGTCGCGACCCGCACGGGCAGGGTAAGTGACCCACTCGGGCTCAAGGGCTGCCCGCTCGGGCTCATGGCCTGGCCGCTCGGGCTCATGTGCTGCCCGCTCGGGCTCAAGCCCCGGGCGGGGTACTTCTAATTTAGATTTCTTTTGTGTTTTGTTTCCCGAGTTCATGTTCAAGTAGATCTATTGCCATAGGTTAGAGAGAATT
>CM071867.1:36598594-36610906 GCA_036759665.1 Gynandropsis gynandra
CTCATTGGTTAACTTTCTCATTGCTCGGTACTCGGCTTCCGCACTTGAGCATGAGACAACCTTTTGCTTCTTGCTTTTCCAAGTAACTAAATTGCCTCCTATAAATGTGCAATAACCCGTGGTAGACTTCCTATCCACTCGATCACCGGCCTAATCCTCATCACAATATCCTACGATCTCCGTGTTCTTGTTGCATCCCATCCACACTCCTTGTTCCGTAGTTCCTCTTAAATAGCTCAAGATCCGTTCTACCATTTTTCCAATGGTAGGTTGTTGGTGCTTGCATGTATTGGCTCACTTGGTTCACCGCAAAACAAATATCCGGCCTTGTGATTGTGAGATAGATCAATTTCCCAACCATTCTTCTATAAAGCTTAGGATCTCCAAATGTCTCATCATCAATCTCCCCCTTACGCATTACTTTGTATCCATCTTCCAGTGGAGTTCTCGCAATTCTTCCTTCAATTGTACCTAGCTCATTCAACATATCAAGGGTGTACTTTCTTTGGGATAGAAATAGCCCTTCCTTAGAATGACATATTTCTATTCCTAGAAAGTACTTTAGTTTACCTAAATCCTTAATATCAAACATGGTTTTAAGATATACCTTTGTAGCTTCCACGCCCTCAAGGTCACTTCCCGTGATGATTATATCATCAACGTAGATAAGCACTACCACTATTCCCTTTGAGCTTGGTAAGGTGAATAATGTGTGATCGGCCTTGGATTTCCTAAAACCACGTCCATTTAGGGTTGTGCTTAGCTTGTGGTACCATGCCCTTGGGGATTGTTTAAGACCATAGATTGCCTTTCTAAGTCTTAGAACATTTCCCGGTTGAACTATGTGCTCTAGCCCCGGAGGTGGGTACATGTAGACTTCATCTTCTAGTTCCCCTTGTAGAAATGCATTCTTGACATCCATTTGCCAAAGGTTCCACTCAAGGTTCACGGCAAGTGAGAGTACAATCCGTATGGTGTGAAGCTTTGCAACGGGAGCAAATGTGTCTACATAGTCTTCTCCATATACTTGTGTGAATCCCCTTGCCACAAGTCTCGCTTTGTGCCTTTCAATGGACCCATCACTATTGTATTTGATCGTGAAAACCCATTTGCTTGAGACGGCTTTCTTTCCCTTGGGTAATTCCGACTCAAACCAAGTGCCATTTATCTCCATTGCTTTATGCTCATTCCCCACGGCATCTCTCCACACTTTATGTTCTTTAGCTTCATCATAAGTCTTCGTAATATACTCCTCATCCAAGTTGGCCATGAGGACTTGATGTTCATGAGGGTACACGGCTAGAGAGCATGTTGCTTGAAGTGGATGTGCCACGGCCTCACAATTGTAGTACACCCGAGTATTCTTCATCATAAGTCTTGTACTTCTCCTAAGTGGTTGCACTCCTTCTTGCACTACTTCTTGTGTTTCAACCATCGGTGTATTCTTCATCAAAAGTCTTGTACTTCTCCTAAGTGGTTGCACTTCTTCTTGCACCACTTCTTGTGTTTCAATAGCTTCATCACTTGTTTCTATCGGTGCTTCACATGGTTGAGTACTTCCTTGGTCATGAACCGGATGTTCTTCTAGTGGATGTGCGGATGCATCCATATTTTCTTCCTCATTCCCCCTTTCATGATCAAGGGAAGTACCCTCACTAGTCATTTCTTGGACTGCCGCATTTCTTCTCGGAAGTTCAACACTTCCTAACCCAAGTGTCTCCAAGATTTTCTTGAGGTTGTTAGCTCGGTCCGAGGGTGAACTAGCCAAGTCTTTTAAATTCTCCCAATTTTTCTCATCATAGAACCCTTTGTTCTCCATGAACTTGACGTCTTTGGATATTAGAACTCTCCTTGTAGAAGGATCATAACACTTATACCCCTTTTGGGTAGTGGAATATCCAATGAACATAGCCTTTGTGCTTCTTGCCTCTAGCTTGTTTCTTTGTTCCCCAGGTACTAAGACAAAGCATACACAACCAAAAACTCGTAAGTGATTAATAAGAGATTTAGTTTTGTTTAATACCTCAAATGGGGAGAGATCTTGTAAGATCTTTGTTGGAGTTCGATTTATAAGGTAACATGCGGTTAGAACCGCATCTCCCCAAAACCTTTTGGGCACATTTGTCTGGAACATCATAGACCTCGCCACCTCCATAAGAAGTCTATTTTTTTCTCTCGGCTACACCATTTTGTTGTGGTGTATATGGACAACTTGTTTGGTGGAGTATGCCATGCTTGGATAGGTGTAGTTTGAAGTTTGTGCTCATGTATTCTCCACCATTATCTGATCTAAAAATTTTAATCTTGGCATTAAAGTGGTTAGTCACATAATTTTGAAAATTTATAAATGCTTCTAACACTCTATCTTTAGATTGTAACAAGGTAATCCATGTGTATTTTGATTTCTCATCTATAAATGTGACAAAATATTTAAGGTTCTCTCTAGATAGACTTGGTGCTGTCCATACATCGGAATGCACGAGATCAAAATAATTGTCATAGTTTGTGAAAGACTTAGAGAAAACAGTTCGACAATGTTTTCCTAGGATACAAGCCTCATATTCATCCGATTTAAAAGAAACACTAGGTAATATTAAATTTAAGGCACGAAAATGTGGATGGTCCTAATCTGCATGCCAAATAACATCATCACAAGAGACTGAAAAAGATTTAAAAACATTAGAAACATCCGAAACATTAGAATTATCCGAAAAAGAGTTGGTGTCTTCAAGCATGTATAAATCATCCTTGGTGACTCCTTTGCCAAATATTTTCCTTGTCTTAATATCCTGAAAAGAAACTTCATTAGGACTAAAAATCACATTACAATTTAAGTCATTTGTGGTTCTTTTAAACGATAGTAAGTTAGATGTGAATTTCGGAAAGTATAATGCTTTTGAATCTTTTTCAAAAAGTTTAAGTACTCCTTCAACTTCTATTGGAACCTTATAACCATTTGCTACTATGACACTTCCTAGGGCCGGTCTAATGTTCTTTAAGAGATTAGCATCACTAATCATATGATGAGAAGCTCCGGAATCAATTAATAACCGGAATTTTCCTTCAATGCTTTTATTAGTGCCTCGAGGTCGGACTTCTTAACCATTTCAGTTTGAGCATTCATCATATAGGCAGCCATGGTTTTGAGTTCGTCTCCATTGTTATGAGAAGAGGAAGCACCGGCCGGGTCTCCTTGAGTCTTGTTGGAGAAATGAGCTCTTTGATTCTTGAAATTGTTGTTCCTTGGTGGTTTAAGGTGGGGATGTAGAATCCAGCATTCCTCTTTAGTATGTCACTCCTTTTTGCAATGGACACATTTTTTGAATCCTTGTTTCCCGCCAAAACCTCCTTGAAAATGTCCCTTGTTTGCTAATTGTACCATTTCGCCTTTGCCTCCAAATAAGCCAAGATACCCTTCTTCCTTTTGAATTTGAGCACACACATCCTCAAGGCTTGGTAGAGTGTCGGACCTAAGGATGTGTTTGATAACATCATTGTAGGCGGGGCTCAAGGTAAAGAGAAGGCTAAAGACTTTATCTTGCTCTTTTCTTTCCTTAAGGACTTTTGGATCGATGGAGCTTGGCCTTAAGATGTCTAGCTCCGCCCATAAAGATCTAAACCTCCCAAAATATTTGGTGAAAGTCATTCCTTCTTGGTTGAGGTTGTTGATTTCTCTCTTGAATTCATAAATCCGGCTTATGTTAGAGATGTTGCCGAAAACCTTCTTGAGGATGTCCCATAATTCTTTTGCACTTTCACAATAGGAATAGGCTTCAAGGATTGATGGTTCAAGGGAGTTTTGAAGGAAGGAGAGGACGGCTTGATTTTCCTGAGTCCATTTCTCCGAATCCATGGTGATGATTTCTTTCCCATGTTCATCATGAGATGTCACCTTTGGAGCTTCTTTTTCTTCAATATGCTTCCAAAGGCCTTTGCCTCCTAGGGCTGCTTTAATTAATCTTGACCATAAGAGATAGTTTGGCCCTTTAAGAATCACGGGTACAACCATCTTTGTGCTTTCCATGTCCATTGTTTGGTATTTGAGAAGATTAAAAAAAACAGAACAGATTTTTCGAAGAGAATAAGGAGATTATGATGAAGAATGATGAGAATAGACTAAGAAATTTATGTAAACCGCTCTGATACCATGTTAGAATCTAATTAATGCCTAAAATGACAACACCATGTTGCATTCTCAACGGTTGGGAGGAGTGAAAGTGACTACGTATGTTGCATTCTCCCTAAGCTTCTCACGTGAAGGGCATTCCCTAGAATGGTAATGTCTTCTCCTTCCCTTCCAACAGCACATTCAACCTTCCTCTTATAGTTAAAATATAATTTTTTAATTCTATCAAGATTAATTCTATCCATATATGATTAATAAGTCACATCTGTAGAATTTAATCTTAATACGGACAAGTGCCTGAGACGACTCTGACTCACGAAAACAAAAAACAAACTAAAAACCACAAAATAACCTAAAAACTACAAAGTCAAAGGGATGATGAAAGAAAATGAAACGAAATCACCTGAAAAACACGAGGTCTGCGGTCCCTCAGACTTGAATTGAACGACGTCCTCGACATGAAGCTCCGATGGAGGGTAAGGGACGTGAAGCACGTTTGCGGTGGAATTTGTTTTGTGTTTTTGTGTTTTTTTAAAGAAAACGATTAACATAGTCTTAAACTAAAAACTAAGAAAAATAAAAGCAAACAGCTGGGTTGCCTACCAAAAAGTGCTTATTTAACGTCTTTAAGCTTTGACGCCTCCATTTCTCATGCGTGCTCGACGGGTGGATCGGAAAGGGAAATGGAGTTTCCACTTTCGATCGGTTGAGCGGCTTGGTAGAGCTTTAGCCGCTGCCCAATAGCTTTGAATGTGCCACTCGAATCGCTCCACAGTTCCACGTCTCCACGTGTGAAGACTTCTCGTACCTGAAAAGGACCAGACCAACGAGAACGTAGGTTGCCCGAGAAGAGCATAGGACGAGAATTGAAAAGTAGAACTATATCACCTGATTAGAGGCCATGAGGTAGGGTCTTGTCGTCGTGCCATCCCTTAGTCATTGCTTCTTTCTTTGGCACGTCATGCATGAGATTAACTGGTTGGATAAATGGTATCTGCATTGAAAAGTTTTATGACGTCTTTTTCCATTACCTCTAGCAAGTGCGGGTACAGCCTCTTTTGAGTTTCGATGGAAGGTTCGTGGCTGTCTTCCGTATACGTTCCGTGCATACATACTGAAGAGCTAACTCTTCTACGCTTCTTGACGCGTGTGGGTTGTTTTCTCATCTCATCTGCACTCAAGTTAGCACTCATAACAGCAGGATATATTTTATCGCATTGAACGTGCTCATACTAAAAAGAAGACGGAGGTGGCTCGGACTCAAGTTTGGACGTCTTCTCCGCTGCAAAACCAGCATGTCTTTCGTGTGGAATCTCCTCACATGAGGCGCCTCCTAGTGCTTCAATAGCACTCATGGATTTCGTGTACATCTCAGCTCCTTCGTCCGTAAATCGTGCAATATTGCAAACTCGTGTTAGGCATTGCATAAGCGGATCAGAAACACTTACTTGATCATGCGTGTCTTTCTCTAACTCGTCCAGCGAATCAACTGTAAAGTAAGAGTCCTTGAATGAGGTTTCGTTCATGGGGCTGGACAGGTTGAATTCGATCGTCTCATCTCCGACACATAAGGAAAGCTTTCCTTGTTGTACGTCTATCATGCAACCTGCAGTAGCTAGGAATGGTCTACCAAGAATAATAGGTATCCTAGCATCTTCCTTTATTTCAAGTACAACAAATCAGTGGGAATGCAAAGCTTACCTACCATGGTGGGAACGTTTTCAACAATTCCCACCGGATATCTTGCAGAACAATCCGCGAGGCGTAGACACATCTTTGTAGGTTTGAGATTCCCGTAGTCCATCCGCTTGAAAACTGAGTGCGGCATGATGCTCACGCTTGCCCCTAAATCCCATAAAGCATTTTCAATATCAAGATTACCTATTTTGCATGGAATGGAGAAGCTTCCGGGGTCTTTCAACTTTGGTGGCAGCTTGTTTTGAAGGATAGCGCTGCATTCCTCGGTGAGTGCTACCGTCTCATTCTCTTCGATATGCTTCTCTTTGGAAAGAACCTCTTTGATGATTTTGGCGTGATTAGGCATATTTTGGAGGGCTTCCACGAATGGGATGTTGATGTCAAACTTCTTGAGACCCTATACAAATCTGCTCACTCGTTCTTCATTCTTACTGCTTACCAACCGTTGAGGAAGCGGTATCAGAGGTTTGTATGCCGGTGGAGCAACGTATGGTTTGTCTAAATCTGGTTCAACTCCTTCCATAATCGCAATCGTACCTTTTCCTTTATTCACATCACCGCTGCACACATAAAAAGCATTCACGTACTCTCTCGGGTTCAATTCGGGTTTACTTGGAAGCTGTCCAGGATTCCGAGAGGATGAGGCAGCTTGCTGTGCTACGGAGTTCTCTAAGCTCTTAACATGGTTGCTGAAGGACTCCATCTGAGTTTTGAGCTCGTTGATCGCTGTCCCCACATCCGCATTGAATTTGGTTTGATTCGATGTTTGCTGCCTTTGCTCCTTAATAAATTCGAGCAGTACCGCCTCAAGGTTTGACGAAGCGGCTTTAGGAGGTTGAGGAGCTTGCGAAACTTGCTGAACTTGCTGGTTGTTTTGATGAAATGCTTGCTGCCTTTGCTGAAATCCCGAATACTTCATCGGTTGAGTCGTTTGGTATGACAAGTTCGGGTGATTCCTCCAATTCGGGTTGTAGGTATTCTCGAATTGAGTGTTTCCTTGCTGCTGGGCATAATTCATCTGTTCGAAATCCTCATGCACCGTGCATTGATACGGTACATGCTCCGTATCTCCACAATTCACACAGTACATGGCGTTCGCTGCATTACCCGTTGCCCTGCTCTGATTCGGCTCATACAGATGACGAGTGCTGTTAGGCATACCTCTCGGTGTTGACCACACGGTGTGGTTCATGGCAAGGTTATCGATCAGCTTGTATGCCTCCTCGACGCTCAGATCCATAAATGATCCTCTAGCAGCGTTATCCAACGTCGTACGGTGCTCATCTGAAATTCCGTTGTAAAAGGTTTGGATAATGTACCACTACTCAAGACCATGGTGTGGACACAACTGTAGAAGATCCTTTAATCTGCCCCACGCCTCAAACAAAGTTTCTCCATCTCTGCATCTGAACGTTGTGATTTCCCCCCTCATCTGAATTGTCTTGCTCGGAGGAAAGAAACGCGATAAGAACAATGTGCAGAGCTGATCCCAAGTAGTGATAGATCCAGCGGGAAGCGATTGCAACCAAGTTTTCGCTCTTCCCACAATTGAGAAGGGAAAAAGACGCAATAAGATCGCATCCTCTGAGATTCTGTGTATTTTGAACGTACCTGAAAGCTCAAGGAAGTCTCTAAGGTGCTGATGGGGATCCTCATGATTTCCACCCATGAATTGCTTTTGATAAAGCATGTTGATCATCACGGCTTAATCTCAAACTGCTATCTTGCAACAGCAGGCTTCCTTGCCCTTTCTCAGTTGTCTGCAAGTTCGCTCGAACTCTGGATCGATTCGGAGTAGACTAGAAGTACCTTGAGACCTGGTCATAAACCGACAAAGGACAAACGAATGGAATTAGGTAGAAAGAATCGAAAGAAAACAAAAACAAAAAAAAAACAAAGCAAGAAAGACTCTAGGCTCAAATCTAAGACGTGTTGACAATAGTCCCCGGCAACGGCGCCAAAAACTTGATGCGTTATCAAAGTTAAATAAATAACCTAAACTACCCGCAAGTGCACGACACGTGTGTAGTACTTCAGGTGTCGATCCCACAAAGACTATGCAACGCAACATAAACTCGAACTACGAATCAAACTTGCTAACGAACGAAATATGGTTTTAAGAATGAAATACTAAAAGCAAATAAACAAACTAGTTCTTAAGAATGAGACAAACGTTCCAGGAAACCGGTTTCACCACAAGACTACCGAAACCAACAATCAACCTATCTATCATGCAATCCTAGTCAAGTTATCTAAGATAGACGATCCTAATATGATATCTACCCTCTCTCGAGGCATAGACACGTGATCTAGTCAAGTTATCCCCTAGGTTCGTGGCTGACACCTTGAACTAAACCCATAAGACATGTGATTCATCCGTTTTACCCTCAACCGCTGCTACCCTACTTGGGTGGTCTAACCTCGGTTGTTCTAAACCTGATCTTCTAGGACTAGAATTCTCCTTTCGGTCCTTCTCCTAATCTCTAACACATGCATCTACGTGGCCATAGCAAACACAAGTAAATTAAGCACTCAGATAAATAATAGATAACCGAAAACGAGAAGATGCATTCAAAGATAAATCAAAAGTGGTTCTGGGATAGCCAAGGGCTAATCCCTTATCCTAGAACAAACAAACTACTCGCTCATGCATCCGTAAACAAACATAAACAAAATACAAGGTCTAAAGAACATGAAAAAAAAGAAAACCGAAGTGTCGGGTTGATCTCCAATGCTCCTTGTAAGTCTCCTTCGCAAGAACTTTCTTCTTTCTCTCTCGATCAAGAACTCCAAACTTGGTGAATGAGCTCGACCTCTGGCCCCTCTCCTCTTCTTTAAACTCGTTTTCCTTATTGTATAAGTCCCCAACAAACTTCCATTTGATTTAAGTCAAATTAAATTATTTGAAGTTGTAGGTCACGATCGCGACCCGCGCGGGTAGGGTAAGTGACCCGCTCGGGTACGGCGCGGAAGATCGCGCAAGAACGCGATGAAAAGGAGGCTACCTGCTCGAGCTCAAGGGCTACCGCTCAGGCTCATGGCCTGGCCGCTCGGGCTCATGTGCTGCCCGCTCGGGCTCAAGCCCCGGGCGGGGTATTTCTCGCCCGACTCGTGCTCAATTTGCTGGACAAAATCGGTGTAACAAATGCCCGCTCGGGCTAGGGAGAGTTATCCGTGCGGGTATTGACTATTCAATGCCGATTCTCGTCCCGTTTGTCAGGTGATGATCCTCGATGTTGGTACTTTGTTTCGTGCACGTCCTTTAGCTCTGAAATGAACCGAATACGAATAAAAACCTGTAAGAACATGAAAACACGAAAACAAGTAAAACGGATACGGAATCATACTTAAAGCATCGCATGTATATCATAAACATCTCTAAAATCGTGCAAGAAATACGTATGAAAACGAGATGATCAGAAATATTACATTATCAGAGAGTGATCCAACACCGTCACCTAAGTCATCTCCTGCCATGTAATTCGTCTTCTAGTGAACATTTGAAGAGTGACCCAACACGGTCACCTAAGTCACCCCCGCAACTCATCAGTGACTGCATAGAGCCTGTGTCGACGCAGGGCATCGTGCTGTCGAAGGGGTCCAAGGGTCGCAGAGGGACAAGGGTCACAGAGGTCCTAGGGTCAAAGAGGTCCCTCTGTGACCCTTTTACCTCTTCGAAAGTGTCGAAATAGAAAAATGGGCCGCAATGGCTGGAAGGGTCGCAAGGGTCCCTATGTGACCCTTCTACCTCTGCGACCGTTTGACCCCTGCGACAATGTACAAAATATTTAAAAAAACAATGTATCAAATGTTAAAAAAAACAATGTACCAAATGTTTAAAAAACAATACCAAAAAAAACATCTACCAGTCCAAAAAAAAACAATGTACCAAATATCAAGTTAGTCTTCTTCGGGTTTATAGATACTTTCTCCATTACTATATATATCAGCTGCCATCTTCTCACGCATGGAAGTAACATTTTCGTCGCAAATTAAGCGAAACACATTCATCCCCATTAACGAGGCTTCTACGAATTTGTAGGAGAAAACACCGCAGTCATTTCCGCTTTGGTTCTGTGACAGACCTTCATAATACACATACCTCCATTCATCTTCTCCAGAAGCCAAAGAAGGAAACCCTCCGAGAATGAGCATCTTGGGGACATCTTTTCTTATCTTCTCAATCACCGGATCGATATGCGTTTCCTTAAGGCTCATCTTGTAGTCGTATATCGTGATGCATCAGGTTTTGAAATACGCTTTGATGGCTACCCAATGACATCCTACCCATCGATTATTTTCCGATGGAATGTTTAGAACCGAGACAAAACCTTCATAATCACTAATTGGTGTCTTCGTACTTCTGAATGGATACTTGGCATTCAAAAAATACTAAGAATTTCCGGCAAAGTTTCCATATCCTCGTACATCCACATCGAGAGCGTCTGCATGAAAGCAACAGGAAAAATGTAATAATTCTGATTCGCGCTGGAATCCAATGCCGAGCGAGAAGACAGCTCCATCAACGCCTCGTCCAATTGCTGCAAAAAAAATTAACACACAGGAATACATATGACACAAAACTCTGTGAGACTAAGGGTTTAAACAAACTTACATGATCTTCAAGCCATACGTTGGCCTTTAATATGATCTCCCAAAACTTTGGCCCCCGGGGAATATCTAGCTTAGATTTCCACCACCGCTCATGTCGAGGTGCCTTCAGGAACAAATATAGATTAGTCAACTTGTCATCGCTAGCGTCAATGAAGGAAGGAAATCGGTTTATCAAGCCCTTTACTAATCCTTTGGGATTCCACACAAAATCCTCTTCCCCTTCAGGTTCTTGAACCACTGTTCTTGCTCTTTTCGCCGGCGAAGGTTAAACATATGGCGCAGACTCCTTCGATAAAGGTCCAGCCCTTGCATAAAATTTTCCTCATTAAACATATGGCGACCAATGCGACCTATGCGACCCATGCGACCAATGCGACCCATGCGACCTGATGTGCGTTATATCAAGTAATAAATTACCTAGACTAACGCTTCCGCAAGGATACGGATCGTGTAACAACTAGGGTCGAACACAAGGAATTGATGCAACTCTAAAGCTATTAGACTAATGAATAAGACGTGTGAAATCAATAGTGGAATGGAATGCAAATGCAAAATAAACTAAACTAATGATAGGAATGACTCAAAGACTAACCACCATAGGTATCGAGAGTTGCACGACAATGTAACGAAGTTCTAACAAGATCATTGGACTCAGATACTATCACGAGTTCAGGGAATTCAAGCTCTCCTATAGGATATGACTGGCGTAGACTTGTCCACTATCTAGCATGCATATACCAATATATCTATTGCGCATCTTACATGCATAGACGCATTACGACCGCTATCCTATTCCCTAGATTCAATCGATTGACCTGGCGTAGATTCTAAACCGATTAAACCCTAAATCATGGCTAAGTTCCAAAGTCTAATGCCCTGGCGTAGATTTATTAGACTTCTAACATCATCAATCAAGTGGCGTACAAGTATTGAAGCATTAAGATCAACCATGAAATCTGAAAACATGATCAAATACCAAATTCATTCATATCTAGTGGCGTACAAGTATGAAAGCATTAAGATCCACCATTCATTAAGCACAAGACTTCATTACATGTTGGCAATACTCTCTAACCTATGGCAATAGATCTACTTGGACATGAACTCAGGAAACGAAACACAAAAGAAATCTAAATTCAACATAGAAAGAGAATAAGAATGCTCCCTATTCATCAACCGATGTCTTCAATAGATCCTCCATGCTCCGGATCCCTCGTTCCGTCCTTCTCGATCTCTCCAAGTGTGTCTCCAATGTCTCTGAATCGTCCCCCTTTTCAATCTGGTTCGTATCTCCCTTTTGTAGATCTGATTTCTCTTAGTTTGTCCGTTCTAAATCTTAGGAGATGGTTGAGAAAAACAAGGGCCCGAGCGGGCACAGCTTCTACCCGCTCGTGCAGGCCTTGTGCCCGACCGTGTACACCCACTTTGGCCCAAACGGGCACCTATGCCCGAGTGTGTTCCTCTTCAGCCTGAGTCGTGCAAAGCTGATGCGTATAAGAGTTAAATAACCTAATCTACCCACAAGTGCACGGCACGTGTGTAGTATTTTAGGTGTCGATCCCACAGAGACTACGCAACACTACCTAAACTCGAACTAGGAATCAAACTTGCTAACGAAGGAATGGTGATGAGGAATGAAATACTAAATGAAAATAAACTACTTGGGTTCTAACGATAAGACAAACGTCCTAGGAATCCGGTTTCACCACAAGACTACCGAAACCAACGATCAACCTATCTATCATGCAATCCCAGTTAAAGCCCTCTAAGGCAGACGATCCTAACATGATATCTACCCTCTCTCAAGGCATAGACACGTGATCTAGATAAGCTGCCCCCTACTTTCGTGGCTGACACCTTGAACTAAACCCATA
>CM071867.1:36628207-36670371 GCA_036759665.1 Gynandropsis gynandra
CTTTCTCTCTCTAACTCTCATCATCTTCCATCCAGTTTTTGTCGAAAATGCAACATTTCCTTACTTTCGTCCAAATTATTCTTCCGAGCTTTCTAGAGAACTACCTCGTAATATCCTTCATCTCTCTCATTCGGTATGTTAACATAGAGAATGTAAATATTTGACTTTTTCTTCGATTTTTTTACAAGACATTCCGATGAAATTCTTTGATGAGCCTATTTACGGGAAAGCGAGGGACGACAACACGGCAACGCTTAAATCGGATGTGTCTAACGAAACATGGGAAGTCAAGTTGGATGGCTCAAGATTCACTAATGGATGGAAATATTTCTCCAAGGACCATGATTTTCGTATTCGGGATTTCTTAGTTTTCCGTCATGAAGGTGACATGGTTTTTCACGTCAGTGGTTTTGGAGATGATGTGTAATCCACAATATGCATCATCTATATCATCATCATCCATAGAAGCAGGGTCATCTTCTTCTGGTCAGAGGATTTTCATGGTACCAGTCAATCGTTCAAATCTGGCCGTAAATGCAGTGATAAGTGAACTCAAACCGATTTATTCGATTCATCAAATCTGTTCGTATATGCATTAGTTTGGCTTCGTTTTAAATTTATTCGGTTATCGCAGACAATTCCGATAGAGTTTGCGAGGTTGAGTAGTCTTTGCGGTAGACGAAATAAGATTGATATGATAATCAATTACGTACAGATTTGGGAGACATATCTAAGGCCCGTGAAACGCGAAGGCACTAGCATCACCAAGGGTTGGACAAAGTTTTGTCACGATCATGGCTTTAACGTGGGTTGTACCCTCAAAGTCGAACTGCACGCCGTTCATGATGATGTACTTTGTCTACTGTTTTCCCCTCTATCAAGGCCTATAATTAACATATATTGAATTCCATTGTATTTTGATTGCTTTGAACCTCATTTAAACAACAAAATTCATGTTTATATTTGGTTGGTTTTTTTACTATTATTCAATAGAATGTATTATTGTTAGTATCGATGTTTTTGTGGATTTACTATTATTGTAACAAGGGTCGTAGAGGGTCCAAGGATCGCAGGGGACAAAGGGTCGCAGAGGTACAAGGGTCGAAGGGAGACAAAGGTCGAAGGAGATAAGGGTCGCAGAGGTCCAAGTGGTCGCAGAGGTACAAGGGTCGAAGGGAGACAAGGGTCGGAGGGGGACAAGGGTCGCACGGTCCAAGGGTCTAAAAAATGTTCACTCTTTGACTATGGAAGATGTAATTTGGTACATTGTTCTTTTTTTAACAGTTTATTTGTAAATAATTTTGGGAATGGATAATTCAGATTTGTACATTGTTATTTAAAAAATTATTTATATTATTTGTAAATAATTTTTTAATAATAAAGCGTAAAGGGTCGCAGGGGTCCAATTGTCACAGAGGTACAAGGGTCGCACAATTGTCCCTTGCGAACCTTTTACCCATTCGACCCTTGACCCTGCGACCCTTTTACCCCTTCGACCCATGTGACCGTGTGGTCATGTCTTTTCGAATTCCATCTAACGTCGATTCGATGTCATGTCTTTTCGAATTTCAGTCGTTTTCTTTTTTCCAATCCATTTTTTCCTCTCATCATCTTCCATCCATTGTTTCCGAAAATACCACATTTCCCTCATATCTTCCGAGAGATTCTTGTGCAGCATCTGTACTACCTTGTAATCTTCTTTAAAACACTATGTCGGTATGTTACATGTAAAGAATGTACAGATTTGACTTTGTTATTCGTTTTTTTACAGGACATTCCGAAGATCTTCTTCGATGAGTATATTTATGAGAATACGAAGGATAACAACATGGCAACGATTAAATCGAATGCGTCTAACAGAACATGGAAAGTCAAGTTGGATGGCTCCAAATTCACTGATCGTTGGACAGATTTCTACAACCACCAAAACATTCGTATTGGGGATGTCGTACTTTTCCGTCACGAAGGTCATATGGTCATTAACGTCACCAGGGCCACTCCGGACGAGAGGGTTTTCACTGTACCAGTCATGCGTTCAAATCTAGCCCTAGATTCATTGGTAAGTCACCTCAAACCAATTCATCATATATAATTTGGTTATTTATTCGACTTTTATTCATTTATACTGATGTAACATGGTGATGTGGCAGACACTTCCGATAGGGTTTGCGAGGGAGAACAGTCTTTGCTGTAGACGATGTCATGTAATCATGTATCTCGATTGCGGAATCGATCGCGGAACGTTAGATTTTTGGCTAGCAGCTTTAAGGCCCGTGAGTCGTGGTGGTGCTTCCATCAGAGGGGGGTGGAGACAGTTTTGTCAAGAAAATGGACTGAACGTGGGTTGTTAACTCATAGTAAAGAAGTTCTCCATTGGAGGAGAACCTGTGCTTCGAGTTATCAACAACATATTTTGATTTGAGTTGTATTTTTATTTCATTGAACCCCTTTTAACTATAACTTCATTTGATCTTGTGGATTTACTATTATTCAATTGTTAGTGTTATTGTTAGTATCGTTGTTTTTGTGGATTTACTATTACTGTAACAAGGGTAGTACATGGACAAGGGTCGCAGGGGGACTAGGGTAGCGAGGGACAAGGGTGGCACGGGTCCAAGAGTCGCGAGGAACAAGGGTTGCACGGGTCAAGGGTCGCGAATGTACAAGGCTCGTAGATATTTGAGTCAGTTATTTGTAAATAACTTTATAAATTATTATTTTCAAAATTTTATTCATATTCTTTGTAAATAATAAGTTATTTTTACTATATTGTTAGTATCGTTGTTTTTGTGGATTTAGTATTATTGTAACAAGAGTCGCAGAGAGACAAGGGTCGCAGGGGTCCAAGGGTCAAAGAGGTACAAGAGACTCAGGGGTCTTAGGGTCGAAGAGGTACAAGAGTCTGAGCGGTCTTGGGGTCGAAGAGGTCCCTCTGTGACACTTGTACCTCTGCGACCCTTTTATCTCTTCGACCCTTGGACCCCTGCGTCCTTTTACCCTCTTCGACCCTTGGACCCCTGCGTCCTTTTACCCTCTTCGACCTTTGGACACCTGCAATCCTATCTTAAACCCTATGACCCTTTACCTTGACGATCCTTTGACCCATTTGCGACCTCTTTACCCCTGCGACCCTTAGACCTTTAAAACTCTATGACCTAATGTAATCCATTGAAACATTTTAATCTTACGAGGGTATTTTTGAAATTCCCCAAACCATCAATACGATCGAGTACGACTCCGAAGTTATTTGAGAGCCTCAAATACAATATAGTCTAGCGATATTACAAGAAGGAAGAAGAACGTCCGGATATCATTATATATTGTGCAAGTCGTTTATATATATATACAGTTTATAAAATTAGTCTTTCATTTATTAACGTAATAATTCAAAATGCAAATCAAGACTTTAGGGCCCAAAAATGTACCTATCACCTTTGAATATGGGACCAATTAGTTTTAAAGCTTATACTTTAAAATATCTTTTTGTCTTATTTCTAATATTAAAATTTTGCATTATATAAATAATGTCGGTAATTTTTTCATTTTTTATTTTATGTTTTTTCCCTTTTGGTAATTTTTTAAAAACCCTAAAGAATAACAAAACAGCCAATTTAGATTTCTATTTTTGTTTCGAAATTATAGTGCAATTCTGTGTCTGACCATAGTCAAATGGAAGATATATATATAAATATATATATTTATACCAATTAAGCCCATTTTAAATTTTTCCTTACCGATTATATTTATCTGGGTATTTATTATAAAAAATAACCCATTTAGCATAAAAACTTGTCTTTTCTATTTATATTAATGTATTCGCAAATAGGATGGCTTGCATGTGCCCTTTGTTAACCTTTTGTGATTAGTGATTATTAGAAATTGATGGGTTAGAAAAAGTCTTATCCACCATCAACTATCTAACATTTTCCATCATTAAGATTTCTTTTCCAAACTAAATAAATAAAATTATAAAAAAAATACTTAAGAGTATTTTTCTAAGATATTCTATTGTTTTGATGTGTTAATAATCTTAGTTTTAGTACCTTTTACATATACATTGTTATAATTTTCTTAATTTTAGTAGTTTATATTATTTTTTACATTTTTTTTATTTTATTTTTTCAGTCCATTTACAAATTTTCATTTAAAAACTATAACCTCAATATATTTCTTAATCTAATTTTATTTTAATTTCAAAAGATAATTAAAAAAGGTGAAATTAATAAAGACATGATATAATTTTAAATTTTAAAAATACAATAAATTGAAAATATACAAAGAAGGAGACCATAAATAACAATTTTTAGGAGAAATTGTACATTATTTGATAATTTTCCAAAACTATAAATACCTTTGAAAAAATAGTCAAAGAGAAGATGAACAAAACGTTTGGTGGAGTCTTCAAAACTCTAAAGAAATTTCTATTTAATTCAAACGATTTTTTTAGTAGACCTGAATACAATTTATTCCTATCATGTGACTCTACCTGTCTTAAACTTAAATTTCAAGCCCCAAACATCACACACCAACTATCAACGATTATTATTATTCACTTCTGCATGTCTTTAGGTTTGCTTGCATGATTAACCATTACGTATGCACTAGTATATTCTCCCCCTATTTATGTGAGTATAAGAGTAAAAATTATAGACTCACAGAAAAACTGAAGCAAATTTGAAATTAGAAAGGAAAGATCGAGAAAACAATACTGGTTGTAGTTCTTATCAGCAACTTCACTTCAACTTCTTAACACTCCTTTAGAAGATTGATCTTTTCTCTCGATGCTATTGGGTTAGATTTTCATTCGTACAAAGAATTTCAACTTCCATATAGAAACATTCAAATGATAAATAATGCATGCAAATATCGAACTGAATTATCCTTTTTATTTCCTTTATTTAATATTCAAAAAACAATTATCTACTCAAAATGTGACACTTCACTTCAATTTAGCTCACATTTAACACAAAACCCTTCAAAAAACACTTGCGCACACATTCATTTTTCATTTTTTATACTTTGAAAAGGAAAAAATTTTTATACCCAATTGAAAAAAAAACAGTTCGAACAAATATACTTAGCACATTCACCATGTGCACTTCAAGTATATCAAAATAAAATTTTGTACATGATTCAGGACAAACACTCTGGACTTCTAGATTGTCGAAATTGACAGATTTTCCACCACTTAGACTCAGGCTACCTTATAGGTATACTCTTATGTCAAATCATAACGGAATATATAGGTTTTGTTTGTTTATCATCATTTTTATGTTTAGTTTTTGTGTATATATATATACATATATATATATGCTTGAATATCCTTATTCTTTTCCCTTTTACCTTTTTTTTATAAGACTAACTTGTTTTCCTTTAAGACTTCCAAGTTGGATATCCGCTTCACCACTTAGACCCGAGTCAATTCCATTGCACTCTTATCAACTATTGTACTTTTCAATTACTTCATTGATAGTGGAGTGTAGGAGTATTGTTCCAATCTGTGCACTGACATATTTCTCTAACAATGAAGTACATTCTTTACGTTTTTCTTTTAAATTTAAGCTTAGAAACAACAAAGGAATTTTTTCAATATCACAAAACGGTTCATATCCAGAGGTTTGGTAAAAATATCAGCCTATTATCGTTCCGTAGGAACATATTCCATTAGTAATTGTTTTTCTCAACAAGTTCTCTAAGAAATTGATGTCTAATTTCAATATGCTTAGTCATAGAATGTTGTACAGGATTTTCCAAAATATTTATGGTACTTGTATTATCACAATGAGCAATGAAAGATTGAGATTTCATACCATAGTTTGACAATATTTAAATCATTGATCATTTCGTTTTCATATGTATTTCTTGCACGATTTTAGAGATGTTTATGATATATATATGCAATGCTTTTCGTATGATATCGTATCCGTTTTACTTGTTTTCGTGTTTTCATGTTCTTATATGTTTTTATGCGTATTCGGTTCATTTTGGAGCTAAAGGACATGCACGAAACAAAGTACCAACATCGAGGATCATCACGGGACAAACGGGACGAGAATCAGCATGGAATAGTCACTACCCGCGCGGGTAACTCCCTAGCCCGAGCGGGCATTTGTTACGGCGATTTTGGGCAGCAAATTGAGCACGAGTCGGACGAGAAATACCCCGCCCGGGGCATGAGCCCGAGCGGGCAGCCTCCTTTTCATCGCGTTCATGCGCGATCTTACGCGCCGTACCCGAGCGGGTAATTTACACTGCCCGAGCGGGTCGCGACCGTCACCTGCAACTTAAAATAAGTTAATTTGACTTAAAAAAAATAGAAGTTTGTGGAGGACTCATACAATAAGGAAAACGACAAGGAGGAAAAAGGGGCTAGAGATCGACATTCATTCATTCATTATTCTGTTCTTGATGGAGGGAGAAGAAGAAGGTTCTTGCGAAGGAGACTTACGGGGATCATTGGAGATCAACCCGAAACTTCGGTTTCGTTTGGTTTTAATGTTCCTTAGACCTTTTATTTCGTTTATGATTGTTTACAGATGCAAGAGCGTGTAGTTTGTTTGTTCTAGGAGAATGGATTAGCCCATGGCTATCCCGGAACCACTTTTGATTTATCCTGGAATGCATCTTCTCGTTTTCGTTTATCTATTATTTATCTGAGAGCTTAAATGACTTGTGTTTGCGGCGGCCGCGTAGATGCATGTGTTAGGGGTTAGGAGAAGGACCGAAAGGAGAATTCTAGTCCTAGAAGATCAGGTTTAGAACAACCGAGGTTAGGCCACGAAAGTAGGGTAGAAGCGGTTGAGGGTAAAACGGATGAATCACACGTCTTATGGGTTTAGTTCAAGGTGTCAGCCACGAAAGTAGGAGATAACTTGACTAGATCACGTGTCTATGCCTCGAGAGAGGGTATATATCATATTAGGATCGTCTGCCTTAGATAACTTGACTGGGATTGCATGGTAGATAGGTGGATTGTTGGTTTCGGTAGTCTTGTGGTGAAACCGGTTTACTGGAATGTTTGTCTCATTCTTAAGAACTAGTTTTTTATTTGCTTTTAGTATTTCATTCTTCAAACCCCATATTTCGCGTTAGCAAGTTTGATTCGTAGTTCGAGTTTAAGTTGCGTAGTCTCGGTGGGATCGACACCTGAAGTACTACACACGTGCCGTGCACTTGCAGGTAGTTTAGGTTATTTATTTAACTTTGATAACGCATCAAGTTTTTGGCGCCGTTGCCGGGGACTATTGTCAACACGTCTTAGATTCGCGCCTAGAGTCTTTCTTCATTGTTTTTGTTTTTGTTTTCTTTTCTTTCGTTCTTTCTACGTAAATTGTTCTTTATCTGTCCTTTGCAGAGCCTTCAGATCAACGAGAGATGGATAATCAGAACGGCAATGGACAAATGCAGCAACATCAACTCGTGGCTTAACCGCGAGAACCACAGGCTCCTCCACCACGTCGTCTTAGGGATTACGTGGTGTCGAACATGAACAACGTGCAAACAGCCATAAGGATGCCTACTGTTGCGAGAGAACAGTTTGAGATTAAGCCGGCGATGATCAACATGCTTTATCAGAAGCAATTCATGGGTGGAAATCACGAGGATCTCCATCAGCACCTCAGAGACTTCCTTGAGCTTTCTGGTACGTTCATGATACACAGAGTCTCAGAGGACACGATCTTATTCCGTCTCTTCCCCTTCTCAATTGGGGGAAGAGCGAAAATTTGGCTGCAATCGCTCCCCACTAGATCTATCACTATTTGGGATCAGCTCTGCACATTGTTCTTATCACGCTTCCTTCCCCCGAGCAAGACGACTCAGATGAGGGGGGAAATCACAACGTTCAGATGCAGAGATGGAGAAACTTTGTTTGAGGCGTGGGGCAGATTTAAGGATCTTCTACAGATGTGCCCACACCATGGTCTCGAGCAGTGGTACATTATCCAAACCTTCTATAATTGTATTTCAGACGAACACCGAACGACATTGGATAACGCTGCTAGAGGATCGTTTATGGATCTGAGTGTGGAGGAGGCATACGAGCTGATCGATAACCTTGCCATGAACCACACCATGTGGTCAACACCGAGAGGTATGCCTAACAGCACTCGTCGCCTATATGAGCCGAATCAAAGCCGAGCAATGGGCAACACAGCAAACGCCATGTACTGCGTGAATTGTGGAGATACAGAGCACGTGGCTTACCTATGCACGCTGCAAGAGAATATGGAATACATGAATTTTTCCCAGCAGCAAGGAAACAAGCACTTCGGTAGTACCTACAACCCGAATTGGAGGAATCACCCAAATATTTCTTATCGAACGACTCAACCGGTAAAGCATTTGGGGTTTCAACAAAGGCAGCAAATATTTCAGCAAAACAATCAGCAATTCCAGCAAGCTCAGCAAGTTCCGCAAGCTCCTCAACCTCCTCAAGCCCCTTCATCAAATCTTGCGGCGATATTGCTCAAATTTATCAAGGAGCAAAGGCAGCAAACATCGACTCAAACCAAATTCAATGCGGATATGGGGACAGCGATCAACGAGGTCAAAACTCAGATGGAATCCTTGAGCCATCATGTGAAGAGTTTAGAGGACTCTGTAGCACAGCAAGCTGCCTCATCCTCTCGGAATCCCGGACAGCTTCCAGGTAAACCCGAATTGAACCCGAGAGTGTACGTGAATGCTATTTCTGTGTGCAGCGGTGATGTGGTTGAGAATTTGCCCTCCAAAGAGCACGAGCATGCTGCTGTTACGTCCGTGAAAAGAGGAAAAGGTAAGATTGCGATTATGGAAGGAGTTGAACCGGATTTAGACAAACCATATGTTGCTCCACCAGCGTACAAACCTCCAATACCATTTCCTCAACGGTTGGTGAGCAGTAAGAATGAAGAACGAGTGGGAAGATTTTTAGAGGGTCTCAAAAGGCTTGACATCAACACCCCATTCGTGGAAGTCCTCCAAAAGATAGGCATATCAAAGAGAATGAGACGGTAGCACTCACCGAGGAATGCAACGTTGTCATTCAAAACAAGCTGCCACCGAAGTTGAAGGAACCCGGAAGCTTCTCCATTCCATGCACAATATGTAATCTCCATATTGAAAATGCTTTGTGTGATTTAGAAGCAAGCATGAGTATCATGCCACACTCGGTTTTCAAGTGGATGGACTTCAGGAATCTCAAACCTACAAAGATGTGTCAGCGCCTCGCGGATCGATCGGTAAGATATCTGATAACACTGAAAGTGTATCAATATTAGGATAGATTTTAGCACCATTTTCGCATGTATCTTGAATAGAGACTTATATTTCTGATATGATTATGCAGTTCACACACCCGTTTTGTTGGTTTTCAGGTTTTTAGGCGACAAGGCCTAAATGAGCATAAAATGACAGATTCCTGATCAAAACCACATGAATTGAAGACATATCTACTCAGAGCCAAGATCGAGCTTCAGAACCCAAAGGAACACCCAAGCAACGAGCGGAAAAGAGAAATTTCAAGGAGACAAGGGTGCCCGGTCGGGCACTATTCATCCACCCGCTCGGGTAAAACCTACGGGGTTTTATCCGCACACCCAGCACGACCCGGGCACAAAGGTAACGAGATCGGGTAGCCATACCCAATTGGGCGCAAGAAGTATACCCGCTCGGGCATTGATCCATCCAATTTGCCCCGAGAGTTTACACGACTCGGGCCGCTCAACCAGGCGATCGGGTGATGTCCACCCGATCGGGCACTATGAAGCAACACGACCGGGCGAGCCTCTGCACGACCGGGTAACACCTGTGCCCGAGCGGGCCGTGTAATTCGCAACAACCTAGATCTAACTTTCAAACGAGCGGATTTAAGGAACAGAATAGATCTAGGGCAAAGGGCGGGACGAACAGGGCAAGGAAAGGCTGGAAAACATCTGGGAAGGCTCGGGAGGCATCGGAGAAGAAGAGAAGCATCAATCCTTGCACCGGTAACACGATAGGGAAGGTCGAGGCATCGAATTCCTTAGAGTCTGTCATGTATAGGATTATGTTATCTTTGTCTTCTATTTTCTCCATGAGTGAGTAGAGTCTCTACTGCGGGTAGGGATATCGGATTTATATTGTATGAACAATGACTTGCGTTAATGCTTGGTTCTATTAATTTATTCTTGATTTACGGTTCTACACTTAGCATTATCATTCCTACGCTAGTGCTGACCGCTCAGCGACATAGGATTTCAGACTTTGCTGGAAGGTTAAAGAATGAATCCGGACCTGTTAAGTTGTAGATTAAGAGTGGTTAATGAGAATCTGACCGGTCGGTTAGTCATCTTCGGGATAATGATTGCGTTCGTAATGCTGCCATGGTATATGTTAATCGCTGCTGGAAGGTAGGGTTGCATGTATCCATGGTTAGGAGGTTTAGGCTCGGAAGAATCACTCCTCAATTTAGGGCATGAATTTCCCGTTGTCAAGAATAGTTGATAGATCTATGATTCTTAGTTGTTTCATCTATGCAATTCCCGGTATCCCGTACACCCGTAGTGTTTGCGTATAGGAATCTAGGATCACATTCCCTTCTATCCTTTTCTATCTTAGTTTAGTTTTATTCTTAGTTTAGCTGCTTTTGTCCCTAGAGATCGACCCTGGTACTACACGATCCGTATACTTGCGGTGAAGTGGTCTAGGAATAATTAAACTCGTGTTTACACCACACCAATATCCGGTGGGAATTGTTGAAAACGTTCCCACCATGGTAGGTAAGCTTTGCATTCCCACTGATTTTGTTGTACTTGAAATAAAGGAAGATGCTAGGACACCTATTATTCTTGGTAGACCGTTCTTAGCTACTGCAGGTGCCTTGATAGACGTACAACAATGGAAGCTTTCCTTACGTGTCGGAGATGAGACGATCGAATTCAACATGTCCAACCCCATGAATGAACCCTTATCCAAGGAGTCTTGCCTTAGAGTTGATTCGCTGGACGAGTTAGCAAAAGACATGCAAGATCGAGTAAGTGCTTATGATCCTCTTGTACGATATTTAACACGAGTTTGGGATAACGCAGGATTTACGGACGAAGGAGCTGAGGTGTACACAAAATTCATGAGTGCTATTGCAGCATTAGGAGACGCCTCATGTCAGGAGATACCTCACGGTATGCATGCTGGTTTTGCAACGGAGAAGACGTCCAAACATGAGATGAGAAAACAACCCACACGCATCAAGAAGCGTAGAAGAGTCAGCTCTTCAGTATGTATGCACGGAACTTATACGGAAGACAGCCATGAACCTTCCATCGAAACTCAAAAGAGGCTGCACTCGCACTTGCAAGAGGTAATGGAAAAAGACGTCATAAAACTTTTCAATGCAGATACCATTTATCCAACCTCAGGCAGCGAGCAAGTGAATCCCGTGCATGACGTGCCAAAGAAAGAATCAGTGACTAAAGGATGGCACGACGAAAAGATCCAACCTCATGAGATCCAACTAGGTGACTTAGTTCTACTCTTCAATTCTCGTCCTAATATTTTATCGGGCAACCTACTGTCTTGTTGGTCAGGTCCTTTTCAGGTACGAAAGTCTTCACACCTATGGAGCGAGACGGGTGACACATTCAAAGCTAATTGACAGCGGCTAAAGCTCTACCAAGCCGCTCAACCGATCAAAGTTGAAACTCCATTTCCCTTTTCGATCCACCCGTCGTACACGCATGAGGAATGGAGATGTCAAAGCTTAAAGACGTTAAATAAGCGCTTTCTGGGAGGCAACCCAGCTGTTTGATTTTTTTTTAGTTTCTAGTTTGAGACTCGGTTATTCGTTTTCATTTAAAAAAAACCACCGCAAACGTGCTTCACTCCCTTACCCTCCATCGGAGCTTCACGTCGAGGACACCGTTCAATTCATGTCTGGGGGAGCAGCTCACGTTTGTCAGGTGATTTCGTTTCATTTTCTTTCATCTTCCCTTTGATTTTGTAGTTTTTAGGTTATTTTGTAGTTTTTAGTTTGTTTTTTGTTTTCGTGAGTCAGAGTCGTCCCAGGCACTTGTTCGGTGCCACGTTTTGAGATGAACCCTGACCTAGGATGCTTAAGAAGTTGGCTTTTTCCGTGAAATTTTGCACAATCAAGCTAGGTTTTCCCTAAGCGTTAGAGCTTATTATTCGGCTGAAAAACAATAGGTCGTAGTTCTTTGTACATCCTAGTGTTGCTTGTGGGGGTTTAGACGAGTTTTCTAGGCTAGTTTATCGTTTATTCTCTCTATCCAGATGGTCATACTTTGTGTAGACGATGCTTTATTTCACTTTTCCATGAGGATTACTATATCGTATGAGATCGATCTTATTTGCAGATTAAGAGCGCACACTAACACTCCGCTGTCGATAAAAATAATGCCTAAAACGCATGATCTAAAATCGATATGAGTGCATCGACCCTGATACTCTTTCGATGGCTCGGGTCTAAGTGGTGGGTTGGCGATCATCTTTCTACGTCCTAAGGGCATGGCACAAATAAAACGCCGCCTACTCCGCTGAACTCTTAAACGAGATGCATGATTATACCGTCATCGGTAGTCTGGGTCTAAGTAGAGGCTGGATCCCTTCAAATCTGACGTCCTAGATGCCTAGTGTGTATGCAAAGAAAAAGAAAAAAAAGGAAACGAAAAAGAATTCATAAAAAGAAAATAAAAAGAAAAAAAAAGAGAAAGAAAAAAGAAAAAAAAAGGAATAAAGAAAGAAAGAAGCTCGGAAAAGAAACACGTATCCTCGGTTGTTCTAGGGTTAGCATTGTCTGAAGTCTTGTTTGGAGGAGAGAGTTACGGTGGCTTGTTTAGTTTTCCTTTGATTTACTTTCTCATGGGTGGCCTTGGTGAACCTAGGACGAAGACCGAAAACTTAATTAGGCCGAATTTGCTTTCGACGTGCTAGTTGATCGGTTAGGTTCGCTTTAGCGGTACTTCTAGGAGAAGGGGGATTCTCGGATTTTGTACACCCCACGTGTTACACGTTTACGTTTTCTTAGGGACAAGCAAACATTCAAGTCTGAGGGATTTTGATCATCTCGTTTTCATACGTATTTCTTGCACGATTTTAGAGATGTTTATGATATATATGTGATGCTTTACGTATGATTCCGTATCCGTTTTACTTGTTTTCGTGTTTTCATGTTCTTACAGATTTTTATGCGTATTTGGTTCATTTCGGAGCTAAAGGACATGCACGAAACAAAGTACCAACATCGAGGATCATCACGGGACAAACGGGACGAGAATCGGCATGGTATAGTCATTACCCGCGTGGCTAACTCCCTAGCCCGAGCGAGCATTTGTTACGGCAATTTTGGGCAGCAAATTGAGCACAAGTCGGGTGAGAAATAACCCGCCCGGGGCATGAGCCCGAGCGGGCAGCTCATGTGCCCGAGCGGGCTGGACTTGTGCCCGAGCGGGCACCCCTTGAGCCCGAGCGGGCACCCCTTGAGCCCGAGCGGGCAGCCCTTGAGCCCGAGCGGGCAGCCTCCTTTTCATCGCGTTCTTGCCTAATCTTCCGCGCCGTACCTGAGCGGGCAATCTACACTGCCCGAGCGGGTCGCGACCGTCACCTGCAACTTAAAATAAGTTAATTTGACTTAAAACAAATGGAAGTTTTTGGGGGACTCATAGAATAAGGAAAACGAATTTAAAGGAGGAAGAAGGAGCCAGAGATCGACATTCATTCATTCATTTTTCAGTTCTTTATGGAGGGAGAAGAAGAAGGTTCTTGCAAAGGAGACTTACGAGGAGCATTGGAGATCAACCCGACACTTTGGTTTCGTTTGGTTTTCATGTTCCTTAGACCTTCTATTTCGTTTATGATTGTTTACGGACGCATAAGCGAGTAGTTTGTTTGTTCTAGGAGAAGGGATTAGCCCATGTCTATCCCGGAACCACTTTTGATTTATCTTTGAATGTATCTTCCCGTTTTCGTTTATCTATTCTTTATCTGAGTGCTTAATTGACTTGTGTTTGCAACGGCCGCATAGATGCATGTGTTAGGGGTTAGGAAAAGGATCAAAAGGAGAATTCTAGTCCTAGAAGATCAGGTTTAGAACAACCAAGGTTAGGCCATGAAAGTAGGGTAGCAGCGGTTGAGGGTAAAACGGATGAATCACAGGTTTTATGGGTTTAGTTCAAGGTGGCAACCATGAAAGTAGGGGATAACTTGACTAGATCATGTGTCTATGCCTCGAGAGAGGGTAGATATCATATTAGGATCCTCTGTCTTAGATAACTTGATTGGGATTGCATGATACATAGATTGATTGTTGGTTTTGGAAGTCTTGTGGTGAAACCGGTTTCCTGAAACGTTTTTCTCATTTTTAAGAACTAGTTTGTTTATTTTCTTTTAGTATTTCATTCTTCAAACCATATTCCGTTTGTTAGCAAGTTTGATTCGTAGTTCGAGTTTAAGTAGCGTTGCATAGTCTCTGTGGGATTGACACCTGAAGTACTACACACGTGTCGTGCACTTGCGGGTAGTTTAGGTTATTTATTTAACTTTGATAACGCATCAATCATTCCAATGACTTATGTGCTACAATTCCCTAGTGCAATTTACTACGCTTCTATTGTTGATAAGGATGTAGAGTTTTGTTTCTTACTGTTCTATGATATATGATTATTTGCAAGAAAGAAATATCCTTTAGAATTGTTTTTCTGATCATCGACATTTTCAACCCAATCTGCATCACAATAACCAAATAACTCATGATTAGTATCTTAGTATAGTAAATACTAGAGGTGGGCAAAAAACCCGCACAACCCGTCCCATTCCGAAACCTATCCCAAACCCACGAAATTTACTCATACATGTGGATTCGAGTAATATATTTTCATTACCCGTAGGTTCGGGTTCGGGACGAGTTTTCTATTCTTACCTGCAGGTACCCGAGTAAAATTACAAAAAGACCCCTGGGTTTACATAAATTACTTAAAATACAATTAGGTCAATTAAGGTTTCCTTCTTCCCATCTCTAGCCTCTCTCTCTCTGTCTCTCTCTATCTCTCTCCATTTTGGCTCCTTTCCCTCTGCACACGACGACCACTCTCTATCCCTCTACACCGATAACAGTTCTCTATCCCTCCTGCACGACCGACGACCACCACTCTCCATCCTGCACGACCAATGACCAACTCTCTCCCTCCTTCTCTCTCTCTCTCTCTCTCTCTCTCTCTCTCTCTCTCTCTCTCTCTCTCTCTCTCTCTCTCTCTCTCTCTCTCTCTCTCTCTCTCTCTCTCTCTCTCTCTCTCTCTCTCTCTCTCTCTCTCTCTCTCTCTCTGCACAACCGACGACCACCCCCTCTCTCTCCTGCACGAGCGACCGCCTCAAGTGCAGATCGACAGTCTCTCTCTTCCTCGCTCGCCGCCTCCCACCTCATCGTGACCTGCTCTTGGGTATCAAGCTCAAGCGTTGCCCATCGAATCTGGGATTATGCCACCCACCGATGCAGTCAGCTTCTTTGAGGTAAATTTTGAGCTATGATACACGGAAAAATGTTACCTTTGCCACATTAGATTAGTGGGTTGTATCTAATTTTCATCACTAATTCACGTTATATTAGGAGCTCATGTTGTGTTGCCTTTGTTGCAGTTTGTGATTTCGAGCTCCTTCTATGGTTATGCCATTAGGATTAGGGAATAAATGTGGAATCATATTTGATAATTTTCTGAGGAACTGAATAATATGTTAGGCGACACGATTATTTGGTTATGACTACATTATGAATCAAGATTTGTTAAGCTTGTTGATATGTTCCTTTATAATAATTATTGTCCCTTAGCTCGGAAACAAAGTTTCTCAATAACTTTGATTTTGTTATAAGGTCCCAAGGTTTTACTCGAAAATAAGAAACTGAACCTTTTCTCATTTTGAAATTTGCGGATAGATCTCTTATATGGATTCTTTTTCGGGTATGTTTCACAATTCCACAATAGAGATAGAAGTAGCATTGAGTCAGATTTCTTATAATAAGATTGAGTTATCAAAGGAGGTTCACGAACAAGTAATTCTAGTAAGCATATATACTCTTAAGTATTCTTTTATTTTCGTTCGGAAACTTTTAAATTTTTTTCGGTATATGGTTAATTAAGATTGAAGTTTTATATACTTTTTGTATCTTTTCCAAGTACAGCTTCTGCATTCGAAGAAAGCAAAAGGAAGAAAGGATAAATTTGATCCACAACTTGACCGTGATATATATTTCGCACAAGATGTGAAAGAAATCGATTCTATTGTACTCAAAAGACTTTCACAAAAGCTACAACTTGGTACCATTGATGCCCCGTTGAAAGAGTCACATTATATTATTATGATATGTAATGTTTTTATCGCGGACAGGTACCCACGGGTTTCTGAATTTTTATGCGGGTTTTGTGGGTACCTGAACATCGAGTACCCACATCTTGCGGATTCGAGTACGGGTAATGAAATTACTTATCCATGCGGGATGGATTGGAGTACGTGTAGTGAGATTCTGGTCGGTATCCACGGGTGTCCACCCCTAGTAAATACCAAACTCAATAGTTCCCTACATATATTTGATTAGACGTTTTACGACTTGAAGATAGGATCGTTTTGGTTTGGCTTGATATCTTGCACAAATTCCTAAACTTGCTCCGGGATCAGGTCTACTTGCGGTTAAGTAAAGTATACTTTCTATCATACTTCGGTACACCTTCTGTTTTACAACCCCTCCTTCGAAGTCTTTCGTCAATTTGGTAATACTAGACATATGCGTGTGAGCAGTTTTCCTATTGTCCATTTCAAATTTCTTCACTAAATCCCGAGCATATTTGCTTTGTGATATGAAAAATCCATCATCCAATTGTTTCACCTGGAAACCAAGAAAGAAATTTAGTTCTCTCAAGATACTCATCTCAAATTCATTTGTCATTGTTTGCACAAACACATCAACTTTTGAGATGTTTAACCAAAGAAAATGTCATCAACATAAATTTGAACAACGAGTAAGTGATTATCAGATTTATGAATAAATAAAGTTCAATCAAGTCCCCCTCACTTGTATCCTTCGTTGATGAGAAACGTGGCTAGCTTGTCATACCATGCCCTTGGTGCTTGTTTCAATCCATAATAACGCCTTCTTAATTCAATAAACATGATCTGGAAGTTTGTGATCCTCAAATTCATGAGGTTGTTCAACGTATACTTCTTCTTGAATGATTCCATTCAGAAATACGCTCTTCACATCCATTTGATATAACCTAAAATAAAGAACACGAGAAACTCCAATTAGAAACCGTATAGATTCTAGCCTTGCAACTGGTGCGGAGTTTTGTCAAAGTCTATCCATTCAACCTATCTGTATCCCTGAGCTACAAGTCGTGCTTTGTTTCTTGTAATCTGACCATATTCGTTAGTTTTGTTTTTAAAGATCCATTTGGTTCTAATTACATTGATTTTAGTAGGTCAACGAACTAGATGCCAAATATCATTACGTTCAAATTGTTCTAATTCCTCATGTATGGCTTTAATCCAAAACTCATCATTCAATGCCTCTTTAACATATTTTGGTTCATGTTAAGATTTAAAACACACGAATCTCACAAATCATTATAGTTGATACATTATTTATTCTCAATCTTTTTGTGGCATGAACATTTCCAATGAGATCTGATATGGAATGAGTTGTCTCTAGTAGGTTCTACTTATATGCTGTTAGTTTGTTCATCAGATGAACCTTCGGTTTTGACAGGTATGTTAGACATCTCCTTTTGTATCTGATGTACAAATATTCCTATAATACCAGATGTTTCTGAATTTTGACTTTATGCATCAAATACAACGTTAGTAAACTCAATAACAATTTTGGTATGAAAGTTATAAACTCGAAAAGATACTAAATTTATACCATAACCTAGAAACATTCCCTCATCACTATTTGAATCAAACATACCACGATACTTATGATCATTGAGTATGTAGCACTTACACCCAAACACATTGAAATATTTGGTGTTCAATGTCTTTCCTTTCCATATTTCATAAGGTGTTTTCTTAGTACCTGTTCGGGCATAAACCCCGTTGATGATGTGACCAGCCGTTTATGGATTCTGCCTAGAATTGATGTGCAACTTCCTTACCATGCAACATTTCCCTAGCCATTCCCTTTTTCCACTTATGCTTTCAGTTTGCATAGGATACCATAAAATCCATGTGAAGTAATTCAAGTATGTGGGTGGTCTTGATTTGTGGCATCTTCATGTCATTAATTCGAACTTGTTTACCTTGTTGACACGGTCTACAAAAAATATCATTTCTCTTTCTTATTTTGGGCATACCTCAAATCAACTTCGAATTAGACAAATTAATAATAGTTTAATAATTAACATGTCCTAATGGTTGATGCCAAAGATGAATAGGATCTTGTGTAACACGATGCACTTTACTTCTTCAAACAAAATGTAGCAGTTGTTGGATGCTCTTTTTCCTACAAGAACATTCTTACCATCCTCATTAATAACAAGAAAATTCTCATGTAAGAAAGAGACAAGAAAACTTTGATCATACATCTGACTAGTACTTATTAAATTGGCTTGATGTCTTTGTACAAATGTAGATTTGTTAACGGTGGTTGTCTAATGGCTATAATGTCACCTTTTCTTTGTATTCTTCCTTTTCGTATGTCCGTGAAAGTTACACTTCCACCTTTGGTGCTTTCTTTAAAATTAGATAACAAGTTAAGATTACCTGTCATATGTCTTGAACAACAACTTTCAAGGTACCATTTAGAATCTTGCTCATCTTGTATCGATGTCATGAAATATTGAAATTGAAATTATATTTATTTACCCAAATTTGTTTAATTGTAGATTTCCTTATTGTTGTATATCTTTCACCCTTTTTTAATCCATATTTATCGAAATTTACGTGTTGATCAAAAAGGAAACGTACCTTGATATCATTGTGGTTGAGGCTGATTCCATCCTCTTCTTGTTGTCCTTGTGCTTTTGTTAAATGCCCTTCAAGGTATCCAATCGTAGTAATTCATTTGATAATATTTTATTTGAATGTGACCTTTTTTCTCGCAGTAATAACATCTTCTTTGCTCTCTTTGTTGATATTTAGGTCTCATATGCGCTCGAGGTGTACTTTGAGATTTCTCATGTGTCACTGTCTTCGGCAATTCTTCAGTTTTAACAAATTTACATTCATTACTTGAACTCCCTCCTTTATAACCTAGTCCATAATGGTTTGAATATGTTTTTCATAATGTCAGAAGATAGTCTTTCTTCTCTGTTTTGTTTGATAACATCTTCAAGTTCTTCTTTGTTTCTTCAAGTTGACTTGAGATTTGTTTTACTTCGTCTTCTTTTCTTATAAGTTGTTGCATAACAACTTTTAATTGTGACTCAGTAACATCCTTCTCTTTGAGAATCTTAATTTTGAGTTGACTCGTTTTAACACATTTCTCATATAATTCTCCCATGGTAAGCTCATCATCATCATCACTTTTTTCATTCCATTATTTATCATCACTTGCAATGACACCGTAGAATGTTACATAACTAATCATGTCTTGATCTTCACTCTCTTCCTCTCATTCAGTTGAATCTCCTTGAGTAAGAAAATACTTGTTTGTTTTTTCACATCATGACACTCATTCTTCGTGTGTCAAAACCTTGACAACTGATGTATTTTGTTGCATTTAAAGTATTCAAGGTTACTTCTCGTTTTTTAACTCTTGTAAAACCGTTTTTATGTGACCATATCCCTTACACTCATGACATTGAACTTTTGATTTTCCTTCTTTCTCTGGGTATGCCTTGTGTGTCTTGGGGTATTCTCTTGGTCCTCTTTTTCATATTTTTTTAAACTTTTTTGCTAACAAGGATATTTTTTCTGCAATTCCGTCAATCTTCAACTTTAAGTGCTGTTCATTTGGAGGATTCTTTGCTAGTTGATCTTTGTTCCAGCTGCAACTCCATTTCATAAGCTGATAAAAATCCTACGATTTCCTTGAAGCTCGTTTTGATATTGAGTGACATGTTCATCGCTGCTTTTTGTGCCGAGAACTTTTTAGGTAAACATCGAAAAAATTTCTTGACAAGCTTATTGTCTTCATAAGGTTGACAAAAAACGTGTGCTTCATTTTCCTAGGCATCAATCGTCCACTAAACTCTTTCACGTTTTCATTCTCTTCCTTTTCAATTTTCAAATTGATGTGCAAGAATATCCAATTTTGTTCTCTTCACACCTGAAGTTCCTTCATGAATTTTTTCAAGTCTGTCCCCAGCATCTATTGCTGATTCACACCTTTGTATTTGTTTGAATTCGTCCATATCCATGGAGGCGAAAATTGCAGCTAATGCCTTTACATTATATGTTGATGATCTCTTTTCGGCCGGTGTCCATTGATCAAGCGATTTCTCCTTTTTATTACCTTTGTCATAGATCACCATTGGAGGATTCCATCTATACTTCATGGCTGCCATGCATTTTCATCTATGCCACAAATGTTGGCTCTCATCTTAACCTTTCAATATCCATAATTGGAGGAGTTAAGCATTATGAGTTTGCATTACAAGTACAAGTCTCATGAACCTTCCATCTCTCTCTTAACTGGATCTCAAACGGATATGTAAGATTAACTTCTTTGATCTGTTTTCAGCTTTGATGTCAATTGAAACAACTATAGAGTAGATGGACAAGAGTTTGGTGGAGTTCTAAAAACTCCAAAAAGACTCCATATTTAATTCAAACGGTTTTCTAGTTACACCTGAATACAGACTCAGACTCATCCTGAGATTCTACTCGTCTTGAACTTAAATTCAAAGCACCAAATATCACACACCCCCGTATATGGCCGCCTAAAACTATTCTCACAATAGTATTAGGTTTCCGAATTACTCTAAAAATCACTCACCCACAAATCTCTAAACACGTTGTCTAAGATTTGTGTAAAAAACACTTTTACAAATTAAAATGAAACACTCTTGTTTCTCGGTTTAAGCTCATACTTTTCTCTTGAATATTTACGTTCAATCTTTATTGATGGAGAGATTCAATTTTGTTCATAGTATCAATAATCTTTTTTAGAGGTCTTGATGTGTTTGTAGCTAAAAATTCTCCATATTTTTAACTTCTGTAATATTCTCCATTATAACGTTCAATTTATTAATCTTTGAATTATTCAACTTTGACCTATTAAAATATAAGACTCAATTAACATTTACGATCAAATAATATTCTAATATATGAAAAAGTACGATATTTCAAAAATATATCACGTGTGTATTCTCAAGACTCCAAAGCATTTATAAGATGAATTATACTGTACATAAATAGAATAATCATTTAAAGTGTAGGTAATTATATATTGATACAGTTGAAATGATGACGTGGTGAAGCTACATAATCATATTTTGTTTCTTATTTTGTGTTTTTTCCTGCAAAATATATGCGTGTGATTATTTTGATACCGACAATCATGCTAGATGGGCTCTCAGATTTATTAATTGTTGCATGGTACGACTAGATTTATCATATTTCGCGTTAACTATTTGTAATCCAAATAGACATATATATATATATATATATATATATTATCTGATATATAAAAACAACACATTTTTATCTTTTTAAAGTCATTCATCGTTTTTCCCGCTTGATAAATATAAATAAAATTTCCCACCAATCATGCATATTATTATATTATGTATTGAATAATATACTATATTATATATGCCATTTACACATGTCACCTGTAGATTTCAGGAGAAATATTGTTCAAGGCATCTATTAACTTTCTTTCAGAATGGAAACATGTGATCTGAGTACCAAATCATTGGAAAATAACGAGGTGACTAGAAATTCATGCTTTTTTCTAATTCCTATACTTTAAAATGCTTATAATTTTTTTAAAATTGATCGGAAAATTACTCTAATTAAAGAAATCTTATACGTATTAATTGTAGTAGTAAGGTCACAACCTAAACATATTTAGCAATAATTTGTTTAAATAAATCTCCTGATATAACCCACAAATAACAAAGAGTGTGGTCTGGAGAAGAGCCTGAGAAATCTCACCAACTCTTTCTTTCTTTTCCCCGTCAACTTATCTGTTTCTTCTCCTTCTTCTTCACTTTCTCTCTCTCTGTGATTTTCTCCTCTACCAATCTCTCTCTCTCTCTCAATGATTTTCTCTCCAACCAATCTCTCTCTCTCTTTCTCAAATAAGCATATCAGGTCTTTGGTTAAATCGGGTCATTATACAGATAGTTTTCATACCCTTCAAGAAGAAAGAGTCTGCACATTTCCTTCTTCATCTTGATTCTGGCACTGTGATCTTATTCTCAAACCAAACTTTTTGTTTTTTGTTTTCTTCTTGGTTTCCTCGGATGAGCTTGTAGCTAATGGATTCATCAAATCGTCGCAATCCGTTTAGCGACTGGGCATTTCCGCCGCCGTCGTTCACGCTACCGCTACCGTTGCTACCATCGCCCCCGCCTCCGGTTACGAGCACCATCTTTCAGCGTTCGGGATCTCCGGGGACAAGCTTCCCGATCCTCGCCGTCGCTGTCATCGGAATCTTGGCGACAGCGTTCTTGCTTGTGAGCTACTACGTCTTCGTCATCAAATGTTGCCTCAATTGGCACCGAATCGATCTCCTTCACCGGTTTTCGTTATCCCGTAGACGAAACGGTGAAAACTCTTTAATGGTTTACTCTCCGGATCTCGGAAACAACGGTTTGGATGCATCCACGATTCAGGCGATTCCAATCTTCAAGTTCAAGAAGAGGGTCGGAAGCGGAGAAGGAGAAGATAAGAGCTCTCAAGAATGCTCAGTTTGTCTGAATGAGTTTCAAGATGATGAGAAATTGAGAATTATTCCGAATTGTTGCCACTTCTTTCATGTTGATTGCATTGATATCTGGCTTCAGAGCAACGCCAATTGCCCGCTCTGCAGGACAAGCGTTTCTTGCGACGCAAGGTTCCCACCCGATAAGGGCTCGAACCCAAGCCCTAACCATGAAACCCTAGTCAGAGGTGACAATGACTTCGTTGTTATCGAATTAGGAACCAGTAACAACTCTCAGAACCAGATAATACCTGAGACGCAAGAAAGATCGAACCAGATCGAAATAATGACTGGAAACACTCCTCATTTGGCTGGTCCTTCGTCCATAAAGATGGATCGCGTAGTTTTACAAACGAGAGGAAGAAAATTTCGTAAGGGGACGAGCATGGGAGACGAGTGCATAGACATCAGAAGCAAAGACAAGGATCAGTTCCGCGTTCAACCCATCAGAAGATCGATATCGATGGATTCATCGGCAGATCGGGAGCTGTACTTGGCCGTTCAAGAGGCGATTAACCGCCAAAGCCCTCAAGTTCCGGTAGTAGGAGACGGTGGTTGTAGGGAAGGGTGTAGTAGCAACAGAGTGAAGAGATCTTTCTTCTCCTTCGGGAGCAATAGAGGTTTTAAAAGTTCCATATTGCCTGTTGTTTATTTGGATGCCTAAGTTGCTCTTCTTTATTTTTCTGTAATTTTAAATTTTATTGTTCATTCTTTTAGTTTGAATTTTTTTTAATTGATTGTTAAAAGGTATTTATATTAATTGGAAAACAAATTAGATAAGATGTAGTGAAAGAAGTTACAAAAATTAATAGAGGCTTTTTCTTTTCTTATTGAAAATATTTAAACTTTGATAATAAAATGCATCTTAAGTTCTTAACGGGATAATATCAAGTATACCCTTGTAGGGTTCTAGTACTTCACATCTATCCTTGTAAAAATAATTATAAAATAGAAAAAAAATAGAGAAAGACAAATTTACGTTTAATTTTCGCACGTGAAAACACATGGTTTCGCGATTTTTTGAAATGAAAAACTGTTTCAAAGTTGAGAGCAAGAAGCAAGGGGGATTTTGAAGTTGAGAGCAAAGATCGAGTTCAAAGTACGCAATAAAGAAAATTCATGAGATCAATGAAATTTTGAGTGAGAAAGAAATGAAAAGAATTAGTAGTGAATAAGAGAGCACAAGTCAATCTTCAATGGCGTCTCTAAGTGGATCGATTTGTAGGGGTTTACGTTGCAGATGAAATACATTAGAGATCAGACTGTTGCAAGCAAAATTGTTTATTGATTTGGAATGGGTGTGAGTCTTAGTGAGCCGGTTGAGTCTGAGTGAATCGTTTGAGTCGGGAGTCTCATTGAGTCGCTTGAGATTCATGACCTTCTTCGACTCAATCGACTCATTGGATCTCAAGGGTCGCTTGAGTCCCAAGAGTTGCTTCAGTCTCATTTAGTCGCTTGAGTCGAAGAGGGTCATAAGTCTTAGTGAGTCGCTTGAGACTCATGACCCCTCTTGGACTCAAGCGACTCATTGGGTCTCAAGGGTCGACTGAGTCACAAGGGTTGCTTGAGTCTCATTAAGTCGCAAGGGTCGCTTGAGTCGTATTGGTCGCTTGGGTCGTTTGAGTGGCATGGGGAGCTTTAATCGCAAGGGTCAATTGAGTCGCAAGGGCCGCTTCAGTTGCAAGGGTCGCTTGAGTCGCATGGGTCGCTTGAGTCCCATGGGTCGCTTAAGTCGCAAGGTTCAATTTAGTCACAAGGGTCGCTTGAGTCGGTAGAAGTCTAATGTATGCTTAATTGGTCATTTTGCAGGTGCCGCCAAGGCGTAAGCTCTTTATGAATTCAAGCACATGGACAGAATGCCAAAGATCACCACCAAGTGTTATCCTCATGAGAAAATATTGAGTCACAACGGTCATTTGAGTCAAAAGGTCGCATGAGTCGGCATCGGTGACAATGGTCTCATGGGTCGCATTGGCCGCAAGGGTCACATATATCCCATGGGTCGCATATGTAGCAGATATCACATGGATCACATCAATGTAATGAATGAAGTAAGTTTTATGCAGATGTTGCTGTTGGTATTCCTAAGGAGGTTCATGTCGAGGATACTCCAGTGGGTCCTATCGAAGAGGTCGTCGTTGATGACGGTGCTGAGGAAACTCCAAAAGTTCTAGTTAAAGAGGTCGAAGTACCACCAAATAAGTAATATTAGGTCACAAAAGGTCGCATGGGTCACAAAGGCCGCAAGGGTCGCATATGTCCCATGGGTTGCATATGCAGCAGATGTCGCATGGGTCTCATCAATGTCAAGAAGGATGAGACTAATGAATGAAATATTTTTTATACAGATGTTGTCGTTGGTGTTCCTGACGACAGTGGATCCTATCGAAGAGGTCCCTGCTGATGTTGGTGCTAAGAGAACTCCAGAAGTTCCTGTCAAAGAGGTCAAAGTACCACCAAGTAAGTAATATTGGGTCACAAAAGTCATTTGAATCACAATGGCCGCATGGTTCGCACAGGTCACAAAAGGTCGCATTGGTAAAAAAGGTCGCAAAAGTTGCATTGGGTCGCATATGTCCCGTGAGTCATATATGTCCCATGGATCGCATTGGTCAAAAAGGTCACATAGGTCGCATTAGTGGTTAATAAGTTATAACTTTCACCCTTAAATCTGCATCTTGCCCACTTAACGGGATCAAGTTCCCTTTCTCCAAATACTTTGCAATATTAGGATACCTGCACAAAGGTCACAAAGGTCAAAATAGTCACAAAGGTCCCAAAGATCACAATTGTGCATGGGCTTCAAATCATTAAATAGCACTTCAAATTCGTTCACTGTGTATATTACTGCACATTTGAAGAACATTTCTGCCACAGTATCGCCCTTCGAACTCTTTCTACCTTGCCTTTTATTATCGTTGCTCTTTATGTTTTGTGATATATGACGCGCAAAAAAACCATGATCAACTTCTTTGTACACTTTTTTAACTCCTTTTATCAGGTTTTTATGGCGATCAGATATCACAATGACATCATGTCAATCCGATATCACCTCTTTCAACCTTGACATAAACCACGTCCATGATCCGACCTTCTGTTTGTTGACTATTCCCCAAACAAGAGGATATTGGTGATGTTCACCATCTTGCGCGGTCGCCACGATCAATGCTTCCTTGTACGCTCCTATCAGAAATATTGCATCCACAAAAACCACTTTATGCATGTATTTCCATCCTCTTATAGTTGTTTCGACAGCCATAAAAAAGTATTTGAAGCTTTTCTTATCATTGTACAGCTAACGATTTGCGACAAATCCATGATTTCTTTCTATAAACATGTGCAACCAGCCTGAAAGCCTCCTTTAATGTTCAAATCCATCACCACGAATCTCCTTTTGAGCACTGCATTTGCCTCTTAGTATCATCAAATACTATACGTTGGCACCGTACTTTGCTTTTAACAAGCCATCAAATCTTTTGCCAGAAGTGTTTCATATTTTTCGGTATATTCCTCATTCAAATAATCCTTAACCAATTGCAAAATACCCTTTGTAGCTTCTTTCGATTTAGATACAGGTGAACAATTATGAGTGAGATAGTGTGTTCTCACAATAAACTATTTGGAATTTGGGATTGCTGCCACGCGTAATTTCCATTTACAACCACTTTCGACAAACTTCCCACAGCTTCGAATAGAACTCAATGTTTTATATCTAAAACAAGCTTCAATTGAACCGTTCCTTACAAATGCATGTACATTCTTCTTGCTATCAAGCTCTTGCTCAATTTTAAGTTGCAATCCATCTCCAACTCAAAGATATTATTTTCACTATTTGCCTTCTCGTAAAATACCATTTCCAAATTATTCTCACCATCACTATCCTTATGATCTGTTGGCACATCACTATCAACTTTATTACTGCCACAAACAACTTCTTCAACTACCACATTTATTGCATAACCATCATCTTCTCTTAACTCGATGGTATGTTCATTATCAGAATTATCTAAATCCAAAATATTTACTATTTCCGTCGGATTACTCCTAACTTTACTTTGGTTATTTGAACCTATAATAACACAGTCATTGTAATCTACAACACCTCCATCCTCACCTTCTCTAGAAATGCTTCCAAAAGCATGAATTAAAGGTTTAACTTCCCTCTTTATACTCATTTCACCTTCACACTTGCCGATTCTATCTCCACATACAATAGTAATCGAATTCATCTAATGCGATCGAACAGATAACAAAAAACATGCTTGTTATTCATTTTATATGTTGGCTTCCTATTTTCACAAATATTGGGCAAATAGCTTAACTTCAACTTCGTTATATTTTTTTCCACCATAATCTCTGTGTATAACTCATCAATAAATTGTTGGTATTTCAGACTAATCGACGTACAATAGAAAAATACTATCTTGATTTCCTGAGTTCTACCAATCCATTCAGATTATCCATTTCCGTTTTTTCTCATTTACCATCATACAAAAAATAAATTAGTGTGATTTTCTTATCCACCGAATCCATTACACCTGTAACGAAAAACATAAACAAATGATAAATTATGTCACGCACTGCGCCCATGTATTTCAAATTCAAAATGACTCTGCGACCCACTGCGACCGTTCGACTCGATGAGACTATGTGACCCATTCTGACCGTTCGACTCGATGAGACTCTGTAACCCAATGTGATCGTACGACTTTGTGTCCCACTGCGACCACGTGTTTCTCGATAAGACTCTGTTATCCAGTGCAACCGTGCGACTCGATGAGACACTATGACCTAGTGCGACCCTCTAGTTCAATATGACTCTGTACGACCGTGCGAATCGCTGAGACTTTGTGTCCCATTACGACCGTTAGGGGTGTAAAATGAGCTGTCGGCTCGCGAGCCAGCTCTAGCTCGGACCATATTTAAGCGAGCCGAGCTGGGTATTTTCTAGTTCGTTTAAAAAACGAGCTGACGAGCTGAGCCCAAAACGAGTCCGAGCTTAGACGAGCTGGCTCGCGAGCAGACGAGCAGGCTCGCGAGCTGAAAAAAAATCATGTACAAAAATAAAATATTTTCCATTTTTGTGTATTATATATAATATTGCATTTAATAAAACATAATATATTGTTTAAACATAGTATACTATTATAATGTATTTTTCCTTTTTCTAATAATTAATATAACAAAATAAAGAAACAATTTAGTAAAGTTACGAGCGGTCGAATTTAGTATAATGATATTTTATACTTTTTATTCGAGAAGGTTATTTTTTATTTAGTACAATGATATTTTATAACTTATGTTTGAATTAATGTTTTCATATTTTTGATATTTTATTTGTTTCGTTTGATATGTTTATCTTATATGATATTACAACTAATTCAAAATAATTAAATAGTCTGGCTCGCGAGCCAGCTCGTTTTTTGGCGAGCTAGAGGCGAGCCTAGCTGAGCTGGGATTTTCCAGCTCGTTTTTTAGCGAGCTCAAGGCGAGCTGAGCCGAGTTGAGCCGAGCCAGCTCATTTTACACCCCTAACGACGTTGCTACTCGATGACAATCTGTGACCTAGTGCGACCATGTGTTTCAATATGACTCTTTGATCCAGTGCGACCGTGCGACTCGATGAGACTCTGTGACCCAGTGCAACTCGATGAGACTTTGTGATCTAGTGCGACCCTATGTTTCAATATGAATCTATGACCTAGTGCGAACATGCGACTCGATGAGATTCTGTGACTCAGTGTGACCGTACGACTCAATGAGACTCTATGACCCACTATGACCATACGACTAGATCACAATCTGTGACCCAGTGCATCCATGTGTTTCAATATGACTCTGTGACCCAGTGCGACTGTATGACTCGATGAGACTCTGTGACCCACTATGACCATACGACTAGATGAAAATTTCTGACCGAGTGCATCCATGTGTTTCAATATGACTCTGTGAACCAGTGCGAGCGTACGACTTGATGAGACTCTATGACCCAGTGCAACCGTACGACTGGATGAGACTCTATGACCTAGTGCGACCGTACAACTCAATGAGACTCAGTGACCCAGTTAGACTGTGCGATTAAATGAGACTCTGTGACCCAGTGCGACCGTGCAACTCGATGAGACTCTATGACCCAGTGCGATCGTGCAACTCAATGAGACTCTGTGACCTAGTACAACCATGTGATTCCATGAGACTTTGCGATCCACTGCAACCATATGTTTCAAAATGACTCTATGACCTAGTGCGACCGTGCGACTCGAAGAGACTGTCACTCATTGCGATCATTTGACATTTCAATAGATATGAATCGTTTTGACTACATTAATATAAGACTCATTTTGAAAAAAAGAGAATAGATTCTATACATATTACTCACTACTAACTAATGTTATCCAATTCACAAAAGAAACAGGAAAAATACAAGAGAAACACGAAACCTCACTATACATACCTGGTTTTCCTGCGGAACACGCTTAAGTGCAAGCTTCTTTGTTGACAACAAACGATATCAACCTATTTATGGCGAATCTGATGCTGATTTCAAGCTACCTGCAACAAATTTGATGTCGATTTTAAGCTACTCGAATCTGATGTGGTGTTGGAGAATAATAATTTTCGCGCCAGAGGAGAAAGAGGAATCGAGGTGCTTTGGAGGAGAGAGAAAAATTGTCAATCAATTAAAGGATGAGGGTAATATGGGGTTATCAATATTTTAAAGGGTAGATTTGAAGTTGGAACATTTTTTAGGGAAAGGTAGGATTGAAGTCCTTATAGTAGTTGAAGGGTATCTTTTATTTTGCTTTTCTTAACTAGTAATAAAATGCATCTCAAGTTCTTAACCAATTTCTTTTCTTAATAGAAACAACTTTGATAATAAAATGCATAGTAATTTTTTTAAAAATAATGAATGGTTAATATTACTAAGCATAAGCATATATTTATATACATAGAATTAAAGATTGAAAATTCTAATAATAGTATATTACAAAAGTGTCTTTTGACTTAGTCTTTAGATTTGGTCTTATATCTTAGACGCCCTCTCAAGATGTACCATCGCCAATGAGTTTAAGATTGATACATGAAGAGTGAAATGTTGTGCGTCGAAGAGGCTTCGTGAATACATCGGCTAGTTGATAGGTAGATGAAACATGTGAAACACGAAGAGAGCTTGTTTGTACTTAAATTTTGACAAATGTTTATGTTGCCCCCATATTGTCACAATGTATGACTAGTTTATGAGGTGATGAGATGTCAAGTTCTTTGAGGAGATTAACTACGTACCAATTGCACTTCCACTAGATGTTGCTTCAACGGATCTATACTCAGCTTATGTGAAAAATCTTGTAGTTAGTCCTTTTCGTTTTTTAATACATGAGATTGGGTGTTTTCCAAGGTACAATATAGGCGTTCATGGAAGTAAAAACATCTCTATCATCGCTCCAATCTGCATCACTTAAAGCATGAAGTAATACGAAATTAGTGGATGAGTAAAATATCTCGATTGTTTGTGTCCTAGATAAGTATCGTAAGACGTGTTTTGTTGCTTGCTAATGAGTCGAGGTAGGTGAAAGCATGAACTTTGAGAGACGATTTATGGAAAAACTGATATTCGTTCTTGTCCACAAAAGATATTGTAGACTACCAACTATTATTTGATATTCAGTTGGAACTTCAAAATGTTCACCACCATTTAGAACTACGTGCATAGCGGATGCATGGGGTAGAGACTGGTAATGAATCAATTATGTGTGTTTGTTGTAGAAGATCGTTGATATTTTTTTTAGTAAGTAGAATACCATGGTCATTGCGTGTTGCTTACACGCCAAGAAAGAAGCTAAGGTCTCATAGGTCTTTAAGTGAAAATCATTTTTCCATTGAGTTGATGAAATTGTGAACACTAGCTATGGAGTTGCATGTGATAATGAGGTCATCAACATAGATTAGAACATATAGTGAGATATCATCTCAGTGCTTTATGAAGAGTGACTCACCCACAATGAGTTGAAAATTCCTTATGATATTAGATAGTTTTATAGTTGTAAATACCATGTCTGCGGAGCTTGTTTCAAACTTTATTTTAATTTCATAAGCTAGCAAACACATGATGGATGAACACACTCAATGAATCCAGAGGGTTGAGACATGTATAATTCCTCATGTAGTCATTGTTGACATCGAATTGCTTAAGAGATCATCCAAGGCATTGATGAGATCCTTTTGCTACAAGTCTTGTCTTGTATATATCCATCGCACCATCATGTTTTCGTTTGATGCGAAAAACCCACTTGGTGCTTCATCAGATGGGACCAAATCCCATGTTTAATTTTGAATTACAACATCAAGCTCGGAACTCATATCCCTTTTCCATTGCAAATTTTTAGATGCCTGCGTAATTGTTGATAGTTCTTTTTCTTGCAATACATAAAAAGCAACGTAATAGAATCTTTTAGACGGTTTTGATATGTTATTCTTGCCCTCGTGACCATAGGATGACATTTAGGCAATGAAAACAAAAATGCGATGGAATATGGAGGCAATTGGATCTCGGCGGTTTGCACCAACTCCGGTGTTTCCATTAACGTGGTGATGATGGTGTTGGATAGACGCCAAGTACATCATCGCATAGAGGTGCATAAGAAGATGTGATTTTAGATGATGATCGAGTGATAGGTATGGAGGTAAGTGGTAGGTTCATAAAAGGGAAATATTTGCTCATGGAAAACAATATATATATATATATATATATGGGGGAGGGTTGATGATTGGATCAAGACACAAGCTAACACTTTGGATGCTTGAGTAACCAAATAAAACACATGATTTAGAATGAGAATCAAATTTGTGAGAGGTATATTGTTTCATCCAAGGATAACATAGACATCCGAATGTTCCAAATTTGATGTAATTTGGTGGTTTTTGGAATAGAGTTTCATAAGGGGATTGGTTGGATAGAATTTGAGTTGGCATTCTATTGACGAAATAGCATGTTGTAGTAAAGGCGAAAGATCAAAAGTGTTAAGGAATTGATGCATGGGAAAGAAGGGACAAACCAGTTTCAACAATGTGACGATGACACATTTGGATAAACCATTATGTTCAAGAGTCTGAGGTGGTATGGTGAGAAGAGAAATACCATGAATAGCAAGGAATGAGGCTAAGGCTATATATTCTCCTCTAATATGACTATAAAGTGTTTGATTTTTGTTTGGAAATGTGTTTCGACAAGGGGTTTGCAACGTATCAAAGTGGGTTGAACATCATATTTGTGTTGAGTGGATAAAACCAAGTATATCGAGTGAAATAATACACAAATATAACATAGTATTTGTTAATGCAATAAAAATAGGATCGTAGGATATATTTGTTAATTCAGGTAGTTGAGACATTCAAGGTGCATAAATTCAAATGAGGAGATATTGAAGGAAGTCAATGAGAAGATCAAGGAGAAGAAGATGGAGTCAAGGTTGGATTCGGCGGAGTCAATGCTGAAGAGAGATCAGCAAGATGGTGCGGCTGGAAAACTGGGAGGTTGACTGTGCCTTGTGGAAGATAGATACGTTGACTTGACGAGAAAAAAGAAGGTTAACGGATCTAGGAGATATCTGAGAAGTACGCAAAACAGAGAGAAAAAGTTTCTACGGTTTTAAATGTACTTAGATAGATATTGTATTGAGTGGAGAAAAACAGTAGCTGATTTATTTACGTTAACTCAGGGGGAGTTATCCGTGGAGATCTTTGGTGCTTTGTAAATGCTAACAAGTGTACATAAAGATTGACGAGTAAATAAACGAGTACTGTTTCATATATTCGGTCTTTAAGATTTGATTGTCTGCAAAGTTGTCTTCTACTAATCTTTCAATTGGTATCAGAGCAGGTATCCTAAATTTAGAGTAAATCTAAGAACTGGTTTGAGATCCGAGAAGACAACAAAAATAGAAGGACCAAGAGATTTGTACTCGTTTGGAAAACCTATCATGGTAGATGCGTCTAACTATGGATATTGAAAAGTATACGAGGGCAAGTATACGAGGGCAAGATGAGGGCAAGTATACGAGGAATTGATGAAGATGCCTGGGGTGCCGTGAAGAATGGATGGACTCCACCAACTATCATTGATGAAAATGGAAATGAAAAAGAGAAGCCATCAGATCAATGGATGCCTAGTGAGAAAAGAAGTTCAACCTTCCACGCAACAGCCTTGACAACTATTTTCTCGTTCACTAGACATTAATGAATTTAAGCAAATTCAAGGATGCGAGTCTGCCAAAGATGCATGGGATACGTTGAAAACTATCCATGACCACAAGTGTCAAAAGGACACGTTTGGATATATTAGAACACCAGTTTGAGAAACTGGAGATAGGGAGTATGAAAGCGTAAAAAATTCGGCAGTTGAATGAATGCCATTGCCAATGAAGTAAGTGTACTTGGGCAGAATCTGGACGATAAGAAACTGGTTAAGAAAATACTGAGATATCTACCTAAGAAGTTTCATGCACAGAAGCTTGCAATGAACATGTCCTTGAATACGGACACTACAAGCTTCAAAGAAATAGTTGGAATTTTGGCCGCATATGAACTTGAACTTCAACTCAAACAAGGAGATACAGCTAAGGATGGAAGCAAATGAGTAGTATTACAGGCTACATCAGAAAGCACCAGATTAGAAAATCTTGAAGAAAATATTGTCCTGCTGACCAGGAAGTTTGGAAAATTTATGAAGAAACGGTCAGGAGTGAAAAGGTCATCGGCTGAGGAAGTTGGATATAAAAAGGAGAATAAATACGGAGCTCAATGCCATGAATGCAAAGGATTTGGTCACTTCAAATCAGATTGTCCTAGCATCGCAAAAAGAGAAAGTATGCTGAAAATTTTAAGAGAGACACAATGCTTCAAATGCAAAGGCTTTGGACATACTAAAAATGAATGTGCTGACAGTAGCTATGTAAAGGGAAAATCACTAATCATAATTAGTGAATCCAGTCCTGAATCTGGAGATGAGACTGAAGAAGAACAATCTAGTTTTGTTGCATTTATCGGCATTATTGATGAAAATGTCAAAGGAAATGGAAAAGATCAACTTGAAGAAGAAGAAGAAGACGAAGTTGATGTATAGACTTTTTACAATGAGTGGCTTAGGATGAGCAAATTAAATGTCCAACTGATCAAGACAAATGAGAAATTGGAAGCTCAGATTCAAGATATGAAGCAAGAAGTAGCTGCTAAGGAAAAACAAGTGCACTTTGCCAGAAGACAGGTAGAAGAGACCAATAAACAATTAAAGATGTTGTCAAACGGTACTGAGAAACTGGACCACTTGCTCTCTATTGGCAAAAAAAAAGGCGATAACCATGGAATTGGATACCTTGGGAACTCAAACAAGTCAGAAAAAAAAATTTTCCTAGAGGGGATTTGCAAGAAAATCTGAAATGGAAAGAAAAACAGCTGTCTCACGGGATTCCTAATAAAGGTCAGAATGTACAAAACTTTAGGACGATAAGAAGTGGAAATGATAATGTCTTTGAGCATAGGCCCAAAACACAATTTCAGACGTCTTATCAAAACAACAACAAGAGAAGAACAATGTATACACAGCATAATGGACATAATCATGGAAGAATGCACCAAGGTAAAAACAGGAAGAGAAACTCATTAGTTTGTTTTTCTATGGAATCAGAGGTCATAAACAACGCACTTGTTATAAAAAATTCAGGAATGACGCAGGTAAGTCACCAAAAGTTAAACAAATTTGGGTAAAGAAAAATGATCTGTACTGCAATGATGCATATATTTCTACTTAGAAAGAAAAATCTAACACTTGGTACTTTGATAGTGGATGTTCCAGACACATGACAGGTACAAGGGAATTGCTTTCAAATTTTGTTGAAATTAAGAATGCAGGTAGTGAAGTGTTCGGTGATGGAAATAAAGGAAAAATTCTTGGCAAAGGAGACATAAACTCACCTGGAAAACCAGCTTTAACAAATGTGCAATTTGTTGTGGGGTTAACGGCTAATTTAATTAGCATCAGTCAACTATGTGACAGTCATCATCAGGTTAAATTCACTAACAAGGAATGTCAAGTGATGAATTCTGACAATAAGTGTGTACTTACAGGTTCACGGTCTTCAAATAATTGTTGTATGTGGACTGAAGAGAAAGTTTGTTTCAAAGCAACAGATGATGTACTGTCATTGTGGCATCAGCGATTAGGACACGTCAATTAGAGGTCTTTGGTGAAACTATCTGATTCTACAGCAGTAAGAGGTATGCCTAAACTAAAATTAGATAAAACAGAAATCTGTAAACCATGTCAGTTAGGTAAACAGGTCAAAGTTCATCACAAAAGGATGCCCGAAGTGAAGACTGATAAAATTCTGGAGCTGGTACATATGGACTTGATGGGTCTGATGAGAACAGAAAGTTTTGGAGGAAAGAGATACATTTTTGTTATTTTTTTATTTTTCTAGATATACTTGGGTGAAATTTTTTAGGAAAAAATCTGACACATTCGAGTTGCTCCATTTCTTGTTTCTTCAATTGAAAAATACAAAAGGATGTATTGAGAGAATCAGGAGCGATCATGGAAAAGAATTCGAGAATGATGTATTTCAAAATTTCTGTCAAAAGCATGGCATCATCCATGAATTTTCAGCACCCAAGACACCACAACAGAATGGAGTTGTTGAAAGGAAGAACAGAACACTGCAAGAAATGGCTCGGGCTATGTTGCATGGAAAATAAATACAACATGCTACATTATTAATCGTGTTTTCATTCGTAGGTATGTCTAAAACACCCTACGAGCTGTGGAAAGGTAAAATTCCAAACTTAAGCTATTTTCATGTTTTTGGGTGTACTTGCTTTGTATTGAGTGATAGAGAATGCTTGGGTAAATTCGATGCCAAAAGCGATGAGGGAATCTTTCTTGGTTATGGCAATAACACAACTGCATTTCGAATTTTTAATTTGCGCACAAGAAAAGTTATTGAATCTGTAAATGTTGTTTTTGATGAGGATCACTTAACTGATAGTATCATTTTTCCTTTTCTTCAGAAACAATACAAGAACAATCAGAATCAGCAAATGAACATTTAAGTGTACCTACTGATCAATAAGTGGCTGAATGTGAAACAGATGGAGATGCCTCTGAACATGAAAATCACAGAACCAACATGGAGCAAACAATGCTGCACAAGAATCACTCAATAGAAGATGTTATTGGCAACATTGAGGATGGTAGACGCACATGTAACAAACCAAAGGTAACCTATCATGATATGGTAAATTTGCATGTTTTACTTCGCAAATAGAACCTAAGTGTGTACGTGATGTGCTAGATGACGAATCATGGATAAAGGCCATGCACGAGGAGTTAGAACAGTTTGTTTGAAATGACGTCTGGATTTTAGTTCTTCGACCAACGAACTTGAATATGATTGGTACGAAATGGATTTTTAAGAACAAAACAAAAAAACAAGGTGAAATTGTCACAAGTAAAGCAAGATTAGTAGCACAGGGTTATACACAAGTAGAAGGAGTTGATTTTGATGAAACTTTTGCTCTTGTCGCTAGATTAGAATCAATTCGTCTACTGCTTGGCGTTGCTTGTTTCTTTGGTTCAAGCTTTTTCAGATAGACCAAAAATGTTCATTTCTAAATGGGATACTTCAAGAGGAAGTTTATATGGAACAACCGAAAGGTTTTGAAGATCCACATTATCCAGAGCATGTCTACAAACTAAAAAAATCCTTATACGGGTTGAAGAAAGCACCACGTGCTTGGTATGAAAGACTTACAAGCTTCCTAATTTAGAACGGCTATAAAAGAGGGGAAGTTGATAAAACCTTGTTTATTCATGATTCTGATGGTATTTTGCTAGTTGTGCAGATTTATGTTGATGACATTGTGTTTGGTTCTAAATCGCAGGAGAAAGTAAACTGGTTTGTACAGAATATGAAGCGGGAGTCCGAAATGAGTATGTTCGGAGAACTTAGTTACTTTCTCGGGTTACAGGTGAAACAGTTCGACGATGGACTTCATTTCTCAGAGTAAATATGCACAAAATCTGGTGAAAATATTTGAATTAGACCATAGTAAGTCAGCGAGTACTCCCATGTCAATAACAACAAAGCTGACAAAAGACTCAGATGGTGAAGATGTTGAAGTTAAACTTTATAGGAGCATGATTGGAAGTCTTCTTTATCTCACCGCAAGTAGACCTGATTTATGTCTAAGTGTAGGGATTTACGTCAGATATCAAGCAAAACCGAAAAAATCCCATTTGCTGGCTGTGAAACGAATAATAAAATATGTCAAAGGTACAGCAGAGTATTGCATTCTATATTCCAAAGATACTAATTGTGGACTTGCTGGTTTCAGTGACGCTGATTGGGGAGGCAATGCGGATGATCGAAAAAACACGTCTGGTGGTTGTTTCTTTCTTGGAAACAATTTAGTATCCTGGCACAGTAAAAAGTAAAATTCCACGTCTTTATCTACTGCTGAAGCTGAATACATTGCCTTGGGAAGTTGTTGTACTCAACTTCTATGGATGAATCAAATGCTTATGGACTACGGTATGAAATCCAGAACTTTTACTGCATGGAGTGATAATACAAGTGCTATAGATATATCGAATAATCATGTTAAGCATTCTAGAACAAAGCACATTGAAATAAGACATCATTTTTTGAGGGAGAAAGTTGAACAAAAACAAATGAAAGTGGAGTATGTGCCTACGGAACGTCAGCTTGCGGATATCTTCACAAAACCCCTGGATTTAAATCAGTTTGTTTCTCTGAGAAAATAACTTGGTGTCTTGAGCTTTGATTGTCCTATGCGTATTACATTGATAGATTTTTTCAGAGTATTTGATGATCTTACGTAGAAAAGGGAAATTACTCAGATGTTCGCTTGATTTAAGTACACTTAATTGCTCATTGCTCAACGTTTTGAACACTGTTATAGTTTTGCCAGATATAAGTTCTCTATCTGGTGACCCAAGTGCACTTAATCTTCTCGCTTACTCCTCTGCAAACTTTTATGCTTATTTCTATGCAGAGATAAGAAAAGTTTGTTATGAGTATATGCTCGGGTCTAAGTTAGAAGATATTCAATTTCAGTTATAACGTCCTATGATACAAAGCTAAAATTGAGCTTACATACTCCTCTATGCTTGCATAAGTGTATACCTAAAAAGGGTAATCAAGGAGCTTGTTATATGAACAAAAGGATATCTACACAACGTCCTAGAAGCTTTGAATGGGTGTTTAAAAATAAAAAAAAGGAAAAAGAAGAAAATAAAAAATAATAAGAAGTAATACAGCGCTGCAGCTTGTTTTAAGTGGAGAACAATATTAGTAAGTGTACTTAAACAATCAGTCGTTTGCAGTTATTGACTAATTCTTAACGGTCTGATTTTGCTTTGTTTCTTTTTATAATGTTTTATAGCTCGGTTTTATACATTGATTTGACGAGTGATATCAGTACTTGAGTGTTTTTCAAAGAAACTTGGCAGTTTTTTAAAATTTTTAATGTGATGGGATAGTTTGTGGGTTGACGTAACTAGTGCAGTTATTTCCAAATTTTTTTCCAAAATCCCTATTTTTTCACTACTTATGCAACTGCACTTAACCCTCTCTCAACTGCTGCCTTTTATTTGTTGCTTGAAATTCTGAAACCCTAACCTTTACTTTCGAGAGAACGAGAAGCACATTTCCATCGGTGTTGAAGCACATTTCTTCAACACTAATGGAAACGCGAAGCACAAAATTTGGTCTGAATGAGAACGATATTCTCCTGCTTGAAAACCAAGAGGTTCGAATAGGGGATTTGGTGTTCACACAGAACCCCTCTCGAGTCAATGGAAGACGGTACAAAGTTCTGGTAACCAAGTACTTTGCTCCGAATAAAAGTGAGAATAGACGTCCGAATGCAACATCGATGGTGCATATTCAAACATTCCCTGATAGTCAACCAAGGGTCCCCTCGACCTCGATCCCACAACGTGAATCTCAGCAAACTTTGACCCCACAAAGCGAAGCTCAGCAATCTTCGACCCCACCAAGCCAAACTCAGCACACCTCGACCCTACCACCGAGTGATGCTCATCCCACTGTTCAGACAACGCCTGTAAATGCTCGACAACCGGTCTCTGCTACAAACAAACAAACCTCTGCTTCTTCACGGCGAGGTACTCCTCTCTCTCCATCCAAAACTTATTCACACAAATTATATAAGGAGTCATATGTCTCTCATCTTAAGACGCTTAAGGAACGCGAAAGATTTTCTGAACGTGGTCTAAGCGTTAATAAGTTCAAGCATCTCTCCATCTGACAACTCTTAGTGAACCGCAAGCTCACGCACACAGTCACTACTGTGATTCCTGTGTGTAAGGAATTTATCTATGAATTTTATGCGAATTTGTTTCCGGAGATTGAAGATTCTGGATCAGTTTTGTTTGGTACCATGTATGTTCGTGGGCATGTCTTCAAATTTAGTGCTGAAGTTATCAATGATTTCATTGGCATCCCACATGTGGATGTGACGCGCACTAAGGAACTTTAAATAGATTTGGATCTGGACATCGTCACAAAGGAGTTGACGGACGATACAATGGTTACGTAGCCTGGTCAGATTCCTAATTCAAAACTTCACTAGGAGTACGTCCTGCTTAACAAGATCTCTCGCACTAACTGGGTGCCAAACAAGAAATCTGATTCGGCTTAGGCAAGATACATCAATCTTTCTATATTGCCTGAAGAATGATATCCAAATTAATTTTGGAAAGGTGTTCCTGGACTTCATCGTAGGACTTAGTTTATCCAACTTTACGAAGTTCATTCTTCTGTTCCCGTGTTTGATTCAGAATATCCTGAGTTAACAAGTTCCGGAAATCGTTGGCAACAATGAGATGAGAGAGAACATTCTGCCATGGATTATTTTGGAGAAGAGGTATATGGCTAAAATGCCTTCTTCAGCTGCGGAGAGATCTTCAGGAAACAGTGTTGTTCAGGAGCTCACTGAGTTGAAACAGACTATGGAGACTATGCAGTCCAATCTGGATGCAGCCTTGAAGTCTGTTACAGGGCTACTGAAACGATTTCAGAGTAATCAAGTGCACTTATCTTCTCTTGTGTATTGGTTATTATAATTGTGTATCTGACTTTGTTTGAATTTTTATCACATAAATAGGGGAAAAGTGCAGGAGGACGAGGACGAGGAGGTTCGTGAGAGATCGGCCACGGAAAGAGGCAGAGGGAAGAGACGAAGAACTAATATGTTCCTATGCATTCATCGTTTTTTAAGTGCACTTAAGGGCAATGTTTATTTTAAGTGTACTTAATCCTTTCCTTGCTTGAACTTATTATGCACTGAACATATATGCTTGAATCTATTTGTGTTTCTTGATCTTATGTGGTGTTTGTTCGCAGATGGACAAGGTCGTAGGGGTCCAAGGGTCGCAGAGGGACAAGGGGGACAAGGGTCGCATAGGGACAAACGTTGAAGTGATCCGAGGGTCGCATAACCTCTGTGACCCTTGAACCTCTGCGACCCTGCGACCCTTGAACCCCTACGACCCTTGAACCTCTACGACCCTTGAACCTCTGCGACCCTTGAACCTCTGCGACCGTTGAACCAAATATTTAAAAATAACAATGTACAAAATATTTAAAAAATAACAATGTACCAAATATTTAAAAATTAACAATGTTCCAAGTATCAAGTTAAGATTTGGGTGGAGGGATACATTTTCCATTACTAAATATCTCCGCCGCCATCTTCTCACGCATGGAAAGAACATTGTCGTCGCAAATGGAGTGCAAATCATGCTGTTTTTTCGTTACCGCGGCTTATAAGTATTTGTATGAGTAAACACCACAATCATTCTCGGTTTCGTTCTGTACACCTTGATAATACTCATATTTCCATTTACCTTGTCCAGCAGCCAAAGAAGGAAACCTCTGAGAATGAATATCTTGGGGATAGCTATTCTTAGCTTCTCAATCTCTGGATCGATATTCGATTCCTTAAGCCTAGTCTGGCAGTCGTATACCGCGATGCATTGGGTTTTGAAATCCGCTTTCATGGCTACGCAATGACATCCTGTATATCTACAACCGTGCGATTGAATGTTTAGAACCGCGACAAAGCCTTCGAAAGCACTAATCGGTTCCGTAGTTCTATATGAATACTTGCCCTGCAAACATTCACTAACAGGTTCCGGCAAAGTGTCCTTAGTGTCCAAATCCTCGTATGCCCAATGCTTGAGCATCTCCATGGGAAACATAGGAAAAACGTAACGTTTCTTAAATAACCCGGGGAATGTCTTCATGTGGCAATACAACAACGCCTCCTCCAATTGCTACAAAAAATAAAGAAAATTAACACACATGAATACATATGGCACAAAATGACCTCTGTGACTTCGGGTTTAAAATAACTTACCTCATCTTCCAACCATACGTTGGGCGTTAATAAAACCTTCCAAAACTCTGGCCCCCGGCCAATATCTAGACCAGATTTCCACCAACTCTCGTGTCCAGAGTTCTTTAGGAACGTATAAAGAGAAGTCAATTTTTCACCATTTGCGTCAATGAACGAAGGTTCTCGGGTTATCGAGCCCTTTTCTAATCCCTTGGGCATCCACCAGAACGAAGGTTCTTCATCCACCTTGTTATCAGGTTCTTGAACCACCTTTTTTTCGGGGTCAACCTTCTTTTCGGGTTCTTGGACTCCACTAACATCTTTCCCTCGCCCTCGCCCTCTACCTCTACCTCGCACTGTTTTTGCTCTTTTTTCCATTGGAGGATCAACATATGGCTTTCGTGATCTTAAAACTCGTTTACGAACCGGCGGAGGATCCGTCGACAAAGGTCCAGCACCTGCATAAAATTTACTTCATTAAACATATAGCAACCAATGCGACCCTGCGACCCATGCGACCTATGCAGACCTGTACGACCCATTTGACCTTTTGTGACCCATACGACCCATACCATACAACCTTGTATACCCATTCGACCCATACGACCCATTTGACCTTTTGTGACCCATATGACCCATGCGACCCATACGATCCATACGACCCATTAGACCCATACGACCCATGCGACCAATGCGACCATTGTGACTCAAAAGACCGTACTTACTTGGTGGAACCTCCTTATCCTTAGAGGGGACCTCTTCGACAGGACCGAGTGTAGGTTCCTCGGAAGGAACCTCCTTATCCTTAGAGGGGGCCTCTTTGAAAGGACCGAGTGTCGGTTCCTCGGAAGGAACCTCCTTATCCTTAGAGGGGGCCTCTTCGGCATGACCGACTGTAGGT
>CM071867.1:36672631-36703396 GCA_036759665.1 Gynandropsis gynandra
AGACAACCGACTCAAACGACCCTTAGACTCCCTGCGACGCTCAAGCGACCATTGCGACCCAAATCGACTCATTCAGACTCAACAGACTCACTGACATTCACACCCATTTCAAATCAATAAACCATTCTGCGACTCGACAGCCTGCAAACCCTAGAAATCGACGCCTCAACCGACCATCGCGACCCAAACCGACCCACTGAGACAACCGACTCTTGCGACTCAACCAACTCACTAAGACTCAACCGACTCATTGACACTCACACCCATTTCAAATCAATAAACCATTTTGGGACTCGACATCCTCCAAAACCCTAGAAATTGATCTACTTACACTTATTGACGCCATTGAAGATTGACTCGTGCTCACTTCTCCAACGCTGCTGATTCTAGCCATTTCCTTCTTGCCAACTTCGAATCGATCCCTCTCAAGTTCAAAATCACTTCTTTATTGGCTTTTACTCTCCCAGAATGCGGGTTTGGCTTTTTCTCTCCCAGAATGCGGGTTTTTTCACGTTCGAAAATTAAGGGTAAATTTGTTTTTTCTCCAGTTTTTTTTCCGATTAAATAATTATTTTAGGGAAGGGTATTTTTGAAGCGTTTTAGCCCTACGAGGGTATATCTGATATTCCACCCATGCATTCTATCTTTTCAAATTTCCACATCATAATAATATTTTTTTTACTTTTTTGATTTTACATTAATTATTATTCATAAATTACTTTAAATAAATTATAATGATATTTTAGTTATTATATATGTAAATAAATAAAAAAATTAAGTAAACTAATAAATAATAAAAAAAATATTTATATATTTATTTGAATTAAAATTTAGTAAATTATTAAACATGAACGAAAAATTATTAACAAATATTGATTTTTTATATATTTTTTTTTCAAACTTTCACATCATCAAAGTAATTTTTTGTTTTTGTTTTATATTCTATATTAATTTTTCAAATTAATATTAAATTAATTATATATTAGTAATATTAATATGTTGAAGAAACACAAAATATTTATATTAAATTTAGAGGATATTTTAGTTATACATATAAATAAATAAAAAAATTAGTGAATTAATAAATAATTACAAAAACCAAAAATGTTTATATATTTATTTGAAATGAAATTCAGTAAATTCTTAAAATTTAACAAAATAATTATTAAAAACTTTTGGTTTCAGTTATATATTGCTTAAAATTAGTTATCTTGAAAATTATATTTTAATTTTGATTTATTTTAATAAATTTTAATTTAAAAAAATACTATTGCAAGTTTAAAAATTATATATATTATTGAAAGAAAACATTTGGAATGAAAATAATTAATGTTATCATTTACCATCTTTCTATTTTAATTTAGATTCAATCTATCTCATAATTAAAATACATTTTCTCTATAACTAAAATAAATAAATAAATCATTTTTATATATTAAATTTTTACAAAGAAAATGATCTATGAAAAATTAAAGATATAAATAAACGAAGATACTACCATAACTTATTTTGAATTTAAATATATTTTTCAAATCCATCTTTATAAAATAAAATTTTACCCGTGCAATGTGCGGGTTATAACCTAGTATTAATAATAAAAAAAATTTTTTTTTGAAAATTTACAATTCTAATTTATTTAAAAACATTTTTAGTACTTTATAACTGTTTATGTAATCAAATCTTATGAGGTTTATAATATGTTATTATGTCTCTCGTGAATGATTTTTTTAACACTAATATAATTTAGTTTATAAAATGTGGAATATATTTAAATATATTCTTATAAATTTAGAAAGATTATAACAATATTTTATACTATCCAAACGCATGATTGATTTAATTAAATGTCTCATATGTAACTATAGTGAGATTAATTTAAAATTAATTTTGAGTTTGAATGTTTATTTGATGTTTCTAAGCTCTAGATTGATTGTTTTAGTTTAAAAAAATATATATTATCAAGACATTATTAAATGTACTAGTAAACTAAAAAGTCCAACCAAGGTCTCTTGGTTGGTCCAAAAATAAAATAGTTTCACCGGTTGATAACTTTTTTCATATATTGAAATACGGTGTTATAATTTTCCAAACTTACGATCAAAATTCAAATTATAATGGTATGGATAATGGAATGTTTATGTGTTATATAATAACTAGATTATCATCCGTATTTTGTGTGATTTTTTATTACATAAAAAAAAACTATAAATGAACAAAATAAAATGGTTAACATGTGCATGAAACACTTTTGATATTTTTTTAGTTTTCATCGTGAACAATATATATCTTCTGATTGATTTTATATTTAATCATATTATACAATATAAAATATATATTATTAAATCTATATTTTATTTATTTTTCAAATAAATTTCAATTCTACGAATTGTTAATTTTGAACTGAATATTAGTTGTGGATTTCGTTTAGATTCTTAAAAAATACTTTGAACCGTTTTATATTAGAAAAATCTTTTGGATGATGAAAAATAATAATAACAAGAATCCTAATATATATATATGTATATATGTATATATTATAAATATATTTGTATATATAAGATATATAAGTAGATGTTAATAATATGATATGTTATATATATAATATGATATGTATAATATATGATATATATGATATATATATCATATTATAAATATATTTTATATCGGTTATATATCATATTATAAATATATTTTGTATATGATATATATATATATATATTGATATTGATATCAAATGAATATGAGAGTTTTGAAGTTTGTAAGTTGTGTATTGAAATGAATTGTTACATCGTCTATTTATAGAAAAATAAATATGAATTTTTAATTTGAAAAATCATAAATTAAATATGACCCTTCATAAAAGTTTTAGACATGCACAATTTTATATAATTATAAAATTTATAATTATAATGCTTCTCGTTGAATATCTATCGATTGCATCGTTAAAAACCTTATAATGGAAAAACTCATTGGGATAAAAACCATGACAAGGCAAAAAGAGTGCAGCCATAAAAACTCCTCGATTTGTCAACTCTTTGTTTGTTCATAAGCTTAATGTGTTGCATCCCGATATTATGAATGTATTTTCTCAATGTTGAAGTAAGGAACGACTTTATGAATATATCAACTATATTTTCATTTGATCTAATGTAACGAATATCAACTTCTTTCTTTTTCTCAAGTTTTTTGGTATATGAGCAAAATTTTGGAGGGATATATTTCGTTCTATCACTTTTGATGTATCATTCTTTTGTTTGGGCGACACATGCTACATTATCTTCACATGTTTCTTGTATACGTCGGGTTATAGCCTGAGCCAAACACATTCTCTAGTTGCTTTGTGGAGTGCAATAATTTCGACGTGATTTGAAGATGTTGCAACTAATGTTTGCTTCTGAGAGCACCATGATATCAACGTACCTCCAATTGTAAAAATATATCCAGTTTATGATCTAGCTTTATGAGGATCTGATAAATAGTCTGCATCTTCAAACTGATTAACTCATATTTAGAAAATCTTGAATAAAATAATCCTAAATCAATCGTTCCTTATAAATTTCAAAAGATATGTTTAATCCATGTCCAATGACGACGTGTAGAGGAAGAACTATATTGTGACAAAAGATTAGTACCAAATGCTATATGAGGACGAGTGCAATTTGGTAGATACAAGAGAGCCCCTATTGCACTCATATATGATACTTCTGGTCCAAGTAAAACTTTTTCAACATTTAAAAATCTACATACCAATGGAGTGCTTAATGGATTTGTTTTATTCATGTCAAAGCATTTTAATACTCTCTTTGTATAATTCGATTGATGTACGAATATATCATTCTTTAGATGTTTTATCTGTAAACCAAGATAAAACTTTGTTTGTCCAAGATCTTTCATTTCAAATGCCTCTTTCAGATAATTTCAAGCATATTTAATTTCCTTTGAGGTCCCAATTATATTCAAATCATCAACATAAACATCTATAATCACAAATCCATTTGTTGTTTTCTGAATAAATATACAAAAACAAATAGGGTTATTCACAAATCCTTTTTAATATATATTCACTTAGACGATTGTACCACATATCTCCAAATTGTTTCAACCCATATAAAAATCGTTGCAATTTGATTGCAAATATTTCTTTGGACTTTGAGTTTGATTTTTCCGGCATTCTTAATCCTTGAGGGATTTTCATGAATATATCATTATCCAAAGATCCATATATATATATATGCTGCAATTACATCCATAAATTACATATCTAAGTTTTTAGATACAGTTAAATTCACTAAGTATCTAAATATGATTGCATCCATAACATGAGAATATGTTTCTCATAATCAATTCCAAGTCGCTAGGAAAATCCTTGTGCGATAAGACGTGCCTTATATCTTGTGATCTCATTATTTTCGTTTCTCTTTCACACAAAAATCCATTTGCATCCAATTTTTTTAACACAAATTAGGAGTTTGAATGATACTTTTCTTTTATTCAACGAGTTTAATTATATTTGTATAGCTTCTTTCTATTTTATCCAATCATATCTCTTTTGACAGTCTGAAACTGAAAATGGTTATAGATCTTCATTATCATTTTCAATTTCATTGGATACAGAAAATGAAAATATTCCATCATTTTCATTTATTTCATCTCTTCTCATGACCTTTTCATCATAAATATAGTTAATGGAAATTTCATTATTCTCCGTATGCTCATTATTATTTTCATCACTTTCATTTTGAAGATCATCTTCCTCATTTGTTTCTTTTGGATGTTCTCTATGATGTGAGAACCAATATTTTTCAAACTTCTTTCTTTTTCGAGGTTTTTTATCTTTAGAACAAGTGTTTTTCTACACTTTAACCGTGTTATAGACTCATTTGAAATTTTTTCGCCCGCATGACATTATGGTATTTCTATACGAGGAGTGCATTTGCATCTGGTATATATTATTTTATAACTTGTGTGGTATCATTGAACCTATTTGGAAGTTGATTTGCAATATTCTAAAAATGTATGATCTTTCGCACTTCCAGATTGCATTGTTTTATAGGAGGATCAAAATATAACAATGACTGTGTTTTCTATGTTAAATCTTGTGAGGCTTATTTTATTCCTCCACCTAACATTGGAAATTCATTTTCAGCAAAATGACAATCAGTAAAATGAGTTGTGAACATATCACCCATTTGTGATTCACGATATCTAGTGATGGATGGTAAATTATATCCAACATAAATCCCCAATCTTTATTGTGAACCCTGCATGTTGCGGAGGAGCAATCAAAATATATAATGCACAACCAAATACTCGAAGATGAGATATATTTGGTTCCTCACCATATTCTAATTTACAATAGAGAATATTTATGATAAGAATTTGGCCTTATTTGAATAAGTGTTGTAGCATGTAAAATGACATATCTCCAAGTAAAAACTGAGAGTTTTATTCTCATTAGTAATGGTAGAGCAAGCAGTTGAAGACGTTCAATCAATGACTCAGCCATACCATTTTGTGTATGAACATGTGGTACATGATGTTCAATCTCAATATCAATCGATGTACAATAATCATTGAAAGCTTGGAAAGTGAATTCACCAGCGTTATAAAGCCCCACTTTCCTAAAAGAGTAATTGGGGAATCGAGCTCGCAATTTTGTTATTTGATCAAGAACCTTGCAAATGCAACATTACGGGTTGATAATAGACAAATGTGTGACCAATTGCTTGAAGCATCAATCAATACCATAAAGTATCGAAATAGTCCACTTTGTGGATGAATTGGTCCACGTATATCCCTGTGTATTCGTTCTAAAAATTATGGCGATTCATGCCCAATTTTGACCGATGATGGTTTTATTATCAATTTTTCTTAAAAACAAACAGTACATATGATCTCATGAGATTGAAATATCTTCTCATTTTTTAATGGATGACCATTAGAGTTTTTAACGATTCTCCGCGTCATCATTGAACCATGGGGACTTAGTAGATCATTCCAAAGCTTAAACACATCTTTATACTTTGGGTTAAAGGTACCATATAATTCAACCATTTTTATCTTTGTGAAATATAATTCAGAGGATAAAGGTGGTAATTTTTCCACAATATATTTCTTTCTAGAAATTATTATCGTGCTATAAAGATATTCACAATTTTTATCATTCATCATTTCAACATGATAGCCATTTTGGCAAATATATTTGAAACTCAATAAGTTTCATTGGGATTGTGGAGAGAATAATATATATTGTATAACAAATTTTTTCCCTCCGGGCATTATAAAATTTGATTCTCCACATCCCACAATTGTTTTTGTATTTCCAGATATCGTATTGACACTAGATTCATGTATTCTTAACTTGGAGAAATACTTTTTTATCTTTCAATATTGTGTGTATTTTAACACAATCCACTAAACATATATCTCTATCGTTGATATTTGATCGTAACATATTTCATGTTACTTGATCCGATAAAGATAGTTACGAACGTGAAATAGATGAAATTATAGTTGCATATATTGTAAAAAAATTATAAAATAGTATAATAAAGTATAATATAACAAAACTTAAATTGAACACAAAAAAAGTATATTTGAAAATAAAAATAACAAGCTAAAACTTAAAAAAAACAAAAAAAATCATGTCGATATCAAATCACTTTTCATTTTCATTGTGGTCCACGAAATCTGCGATGTTGAGATGCATCCACCATTATTTTCATCAAGGAAATCATCGATATCATCATAGACAAAGTTTGTTTGAATATTTTTGTCTTTATCTTTTTGTGACTTTTGGTATAAATAACAAAATATCCAAATATACGACACACTTGAGGCCAATGTCCACTCATACCGCACTGATGACATATTGTACCTTTTCTTTTTTAGTCTCATTTTAATTTTCATTCACTTGATGAAATTTTTTTTGGTGGAATACATCGGCCTCGTTCCTCTACTGTAACCACGTCTATGGACTCGACCATGATCGTGTATATATCCATGTACACAACCATTCCCTAATGGAAATTGTTTGGTGGAATACTTCGGCCTCATTCCTCTACTGTATCAATAACCATGATTGTGACCACATCCACAGCCTCGACCACGTCTATGGACTCGACCATGATCGCGTATGTATCCACGTACACAACCATTCTAATGGTTATAATTCGAAGAAGTTGCATTCGTTTATAGAACAGTGCAGAACCACAGGAACGAGTATGGTGATTTTTCATTAATAGTTCAATTTGTTGTTTTGCAGTGAGAAGAAGTTGCAACAATTTGCGATAGCTTTTGAAATCCTTTGCTTATTGTTGTTGTAAAGTCACATTATCAGCATAGAATGTAGATAATGTCTTCTCTAACTTATCGTATTCACTTATCTCTTCTCTACATAATTCCATTCTAGAGATTATATCGAACATCGCAGAATGATATTCATCCACGGATTTATAATCCTGGAATCTCAAATTCAGCCAATTATTCTTTGCCTTTGGGAGGATCACATATTTTTTGTGATCAAATCGATCTTTAAGAGATCCCAACAAATCTGAGGGATCTTCTTGTATTCGTTATTCACTTTTTAACCCATCGGCAATATGAGGGCATAAAAAGATCATGGCTTTGGCTTTTCCTCCTCTGGGGAATTATTATCTTTATCAATCGTGTCAATCAGCTTTTTTCCTTTTAGATGCATTTTCGCATCAAATGTCCATGTCATGTAATTTTTTCACAAGCATCAAGAGCCACGATTTTTAATATTCACTAGGGTCGACATGATAATTATATTCAAAACAAAATTCAAGTTATTCATTATCAAATAATATTTAGAATATGGTATTAAATAAACATAAAAATGTTAATAAATTGAAAATTAAATTAGGTGGTATGATCTCCTTTATAAAAACAAAAATAAATACAAAGGTATTAAGATATTACCTAGTAGTCGAGTCTATAAAATTATGTAATATAAAACATGTATTGTATGTTTGTTATTTAATCCATAATATTTAATATTTAATCCATGATATATTGTATTTATTCCATGATGTCCGAATTTTAATCCATGATGTCCGATATTCAGTCCATAGTATTCAGTATTTAATCCATTGAATTTGGTCAATTATGTTTGATATTTAGTCCATGATGTTCATATATATATATAGAAACTGAGTTCAAACTGAAAACTAAAATTGATTGAAAATAAAATAAATAATTTTAAGGAATTTCTTTTACGGTCAAATTTTTTTATGGTTTAATTTTTTTACTACGTAAATTTTTTTCGGTATGAAATATATGGTTTTTATTTTTTGTTTGTTAAAAGCGACCACTGATAATGTGTTGGAAAAACTTAAAAACTAATATCATATATATATATATATATGGATATATGATATAATCATGTATATTTTATAAATATATTTGTATATATAAGATATATATATAGATGTCAATAACTTGATATATTATGTGTATATATAATATATGATATGTATGATATATGATTTGTATATGATATTTTATTGAAATGAATGATTAAATTGTTTGTTTATAGTAAAATAAATATGATTCTTCAATTAAAAAATCATAAATTTAATGTTATTTGTAATAAAATTTTTAGACATGTAAATTTTATATAATTATAAAATTTATAATTATAATATAAAAATTCAAATTTTTTCATATATTATTATCATTTTTGAGAAAAAAAATACTTAGACCCTTATAAAAAAGATTATAAATTAAATCACGTTGAGTCATCAATATATATATCTATATATATATAAACCTATCTATTATTATTTTATAAAAGAGATTGTCGAATGAACAATAATTTGGCATTCTCTCACCGTTTAATTTATTAATATATAACATGGAACCTTATCATCCATTAGATTGTACTTTCAGGTTTTGGCACATTTGCCGAGGTATCATGTAGTGTTTTGTTGACTGATATAATTAAAGTCTTATTTTTATTTGTCATGGCCTTCCACAAACCCATAAAAACGCTCCAAATGAATCTATAGACATAAACATCACTAAAGACTACGCAATCTGCACGGGCAAGAAAGGAGCAAAGGCGACATTATTAAAGTTTACATCTCAAGAATTGTTATAAGTTTTTTGTATTTTGTTAATTCAGTTAGTATAATTAGTTAGGGTAATTAAGACTATAAATACATATAATAGGTGAACTTTGTATTCATATTTTTTCATTCAATAAAATTCAATATTTTTCTCCTATGCTAAAATGGTATCAGAGCCCTCTTTAACAAAATGCCTAATATCCTAAAAACCCTAAAGTTCCCTGAAATCCCTAATTTTTCCTTCTCCTTTTTCCTTACCTAATACGCGAAATCAGTGTTTTTCATCTTCGCTTCGTCTCCAATTTCGTGATCGGAATCTTCATCTTCGCCGGGTCTGAATCATCCGCCTTCATCCTCCTTCAGCTCCGGTGTCTCTGTGACCGAAGCTCCTTCATCCTCCTTCAGCTCCGGTGTCTCTGTGACCGAAGCTCCTTCTTCTTCGTCAAATCACCGATTGTTACTTCACCCTGGTTTTATTTCTTCCGACCAGTGGTTTCTTCTTCGCTTCGCCGGGTCTGAATCCATCGCCTTCATCCTCCTTCAGCTCCGGCGTCTCTGTGACCGAAGCTCCTTCTTCATCAATCACCGATTGTTCTTCGACTTCTCCCTGTTTTCATCTCTTCCGCTCGCCGATTCTCCATTTCTTTCGGCGATTTGATTGTTCTTCGATTCTTTCCTCTTCTTCGCCAAATTTTCTCTGTTTCGCCAATTTCTTCTTCTTCTTCGGCAAGATTTTCTTCTCTTCCCTCTTCATTTGGCGAATCACTTCTCTGGTTCTCGAATATCCTAGCTTCTTCTTCTTCAAATCATTTTTGTTCTCATTTTACGGCAATTTCAGCTCCTCTCTTCTCCTTCTTCGCATATTCTTTTCTTTCTTCGCTGGTTAATTTTACATTCTTCAGCGATTTCCTCTATTTGCCATCTGATTTTCGAATTTATCTTGACATCTTTGTTTTCTCTATTCACGTTCTCTGCCGATTCTTCTTTGACCGGGTTTTTCAATTTCAATCGGTGATTGCGACAAAACTATCAGAAGGATGGCCACTCAAATTCAGCAAACAGACCCCTATAAAAATCCACTATTCTTACATATGAATGACACTAATTGTGTTGTTCTTGTTTCAGATAAGCTGCAGGGGGAACTGAATTACAATACATGGAGAAGGTCAATGTCAATGGCACTTAATGGCCGCAACAAATTGGGATTTGTCACTGGTAAGATCCCTCAACCTCCTGAGGATAGTCCAGAATATGAAACATGGAACCGCTGCAATGATATTGTATGTTCTTGGGTTATAAACTCCGTATCAAAAGATATCGGAGATAGCATTGTTCATATGAACACTGCTGTTGAAATATGGAAAAACCTCGCTGAAAGATTCTGCCAAAGTAACTTACCTAGGATCTATGGTATAGAAAACGATTTACAAAACCTACGTCAAGGATCTTTAGACCTTAACACCTATTACACACGACTCATAACCCTCTGGCAAGAACTAAAATCCTTAGATGAAACACCTACCTGTAACTGCAATATTTGCACCTGCCAATTGAATAGTCGTTTAACAGCTCGTGAGGAACGTAGATATTTACTAAAGTTCCTCATGGGACTAAATGATTCATTCACTTTGGTTAGGCGTCAAATTCTGCTGATGGACCCATTACCCTCCGTTTCCAAAGCATTTAATCTTGTTGTTCAAGATAAACAACAACGTGGTATCTTGCCCCCACCAGATGCTTTAGTTTTTCAATCCTCTTCTACCAATTTCAACCCTCGTCCCAATAACCAACAGAATAATATTGCCTATAGATCAAGAAACCCTTATACAAACACTTCTCAACCAAAACCCAAACCTGTCTGTAGCCATTGTGGTCTCACTGGTCATTTAGTGACTAAATGCTATAGATTATATGGTTACCCTACTGGTTACAAAACCATCACTCCTACTCTACCTCGACCTAGATATCCATTTTTTACCCCTCGAGTCAATAACCTCACCCAACCTATAAATGTCATCCCTACTGCACCTCCTCTTGATCCTATTCATAGCAGCAACCAGACTGTCACAAACAGTGAATCTTTATTGTCTCAAGATCAATTGCAACAAGTCGTTTCTCACCTTCAACACATTTCTGCATTGCCAAAAGCTACGGTCCCTATTCAACATCCAACTTCACATAATTCTCCTCATGTCACCCCGAGTATAGGTATTTCTATAAACTCAGCTTCTTTTTCTTTATCTTTAAACAACAACTTGAATATCCCTAACGATTCTTGGATTATAGATTCCGGAGCCACTAGTCATGTTTGTAACAATCTTGATTTGTTTTCTAATATCAATCCCTTAAATAACGTCTTTGTCATTCTTCCCAATGGGGACAATCTTTCTGTCTCTCACATAGGAACCGTTGTTTTATCTCCTTTTCTAAGTCTCCAATCTGTCCTCTACATTCCAACCTTTCATTTTAATCTTTTAAGTATTAGTCTTTTAACACAGAATTCATCTATAACATTTTCTTTTGATTCTTCTTCCTGTATCATACAGGATCCTATTCGGGACTTGATGATTGGGAAAGCTGAGATTTCTAATAATCTCTACATCTTGAGTTTGCCACTGCCTCCCCTCCTCACGGCCTCTATATCTTCTACAATCTGGCACAGCAGACTCGGACATCCTGCCTTCTCTAAAATCAAATTTCTCTCTTCCAAAAACATTATTTCTTCTTCTCCTATTGATACATCATTTACTTGCACAATTTGCCCAAAAGCTAAACAAAAGAAATTACCATTCATTTCTCATAATAATAAATCAGCCAATATTTTTGATTTGATACATTTAGATATATGGGGCCCATTCCAAGTTGAATCCGTAGATGGATATAGATTTTTTCTAACCATTGTCGATGATTGTTCTAGAAGTACATGGGTTTATTTTTTGCATTCCAAATCTGATGTTAAATTTGTTTTTCCTTCTTTTATTGCATATGTTGAAACTCAATTTCAAACGAAAATTAAAGCTATACGTTCAGATAATGCTAAAGAACTTTCTTTTTCAGAAATTTTAAAAACCAAAGGTATCATTCATTTTCATTCTTGTAATTACACCCCTGAACAAAACTCGGTGGTAGAACGAAAACATCAACATTTATTGAATGTAGCTAGGGCGTTATTGTTTCAATCAAACCTTCCAATAGAGTATTGGCCAAATTGCGTATCAACTGCTGTATATTTGATAAATAGGACTCCTGCTCTAAACTTAAAATTCAAGTCTCCTTATGAAATATTACATGGAAAAATACCCTCATATAACCATCTCAAAGTTTTTGGATGTCTTTGCTTTGTTAGCACTACTGTTCATGATAGGCATAAATTTAGTCCTAGAGCACATCCGGCTTGTTTCTTAGGGTATCCTGAAGGTTACAAAGGATATAAGGTTCTTGATTTAACAACCAACAAAATTCTAATTTCCCGAAATATTGTCTTCCATGAACATATTTTTCCTTTTCTTAATAGTAAATATTCTATTGATCCTGAAGCCTTGTTTCCAACTTCTGTCTTGCCTCTTAGTATCAATGATTCTTCTGAAAATATCACAAATTTTGAACACAATTCTCCAAACTCTGAAAACATACCTGCTGTGCCAGCCATTGCCGAGCCCTCCTTCTCCTATAACAGACCTCAAAGAGCACATCGACCACCTCATTACCTATCTGATTACCACTGTTATCAATTAATTTCAAAACAACATGAAAATAAATCCAAAACTCCATATCCAATTTCTAATTTCGTCTCTTATTCCAAACTGTCTGCAAATTATAAAAATTTTATACTGAACTTGAGCACTACTTATGAACTCAAGAGTTTTAAAGAAGCTATTTTGATCCCTGAATGGAAACTTGCTATGGATAATGAACTTAATGCTTTGTTAAATAATAATACTTGGTCTGTTTGTTCTTTGCCAAATAATAAAAAATCTGTTGGTTGCAAATGGCTGTTTAGAATTAAATACAAATCAGATGGGACTATAGATAAATACAAAGCTAGGCTAGTTGCTAAAGGTTTCACACAGAAAGAAGGAATAGATTATATCGAAACATTTAGTCCCGTGGCAAAAATGGTTACTGTTCGAATTTTATTATCTCTTGCTTCTTCTAATAATTGGATTATTAATCAATTGGATGTATCAAATGCTTTCTTAAATGGAGATTTAGACGAGGAAATTTTTATGGACTTACCTCCTGGTTACTTATGCAATCAGGGGGAGCGACTCCGTTTTTACAGTTCATTTTAAGATCAAGGACTTGGGTTCATGTAAGTATTTCCTCGGTCTTGAAATTGCACGTTCAAAATCTGGAATTTCTATAAATCAACGTAAGTATACTCTTGAATTGTTAGAAGAATTTGGATTGTTAGGTTCTAAACCAGTTTTAATACCTTTGGATGTCACAACAAAACTTTCTAGCACTGATAGCGATTTATTATCGGACCCAACTTATTATCGACGTCTGATTGGTAAATTAATTTTTCTAACCATCACTCGTCCCGATATATGTTTTGCTGTTAATAAGTTGTCACAGTATATGTCAGCGCCAACACAGATGCACCTCATAGCTGCTAAACGTGTACTCAGGTATTTGAAAAACAATCCAGGTCAGGGCTTATTTTATCCGTCCGTTTCTAGTCGAAAATTATCAGCATTTGCCGATGCTGATTGGGCAGCTTGCATAGATTCTCGTAAATCTGTTACTGGTTATTGCGTGTTTATTGGTGATTCTTTAGTATCATGGAAATCTAAAAAGCAGGTAACGATATCCCGAAGTAGTGCAGAAGCAGAATACAGAGCAATGGCGAACGCTACATGTGAATTGGTTTGGATCTCTAATCTTCTATCTGAATTGGGTTTTCCGGTAACATCTCCCGTTTTGTTGTTTTGTGACAATACAGCAGCTCTCCACATAGCTAGCAATCCGGTTTACCATGAACGTACGAAGCACATAGAAATCGACTGCCATGTTGTGCGAGAAAAGATACAATCTTCATTCCTCAAGACGATGCACGTTCAATCATCCAATCAGTTAGCGGATTTATTCACTAAACCGCTATCTTCGTTGCAGTTCAAATCTTTACTTCTCAGGATGGGAGTGCATGATATACACTCTCCATCTTGAGGGGGAGTATTAAAGTTTACATTTCAAGAATTGTTATAAGTTTCTTGTATTTTGTTAATTCAGTTAGCATAATTAGTTAGGGTAATTAAGACTATAAATACATGTAATAGGTGAACTTTGTATTCATATTTTTTCATTCAATAAAATTCAATATTTTTCTCCTATGCTAAAAGACATATACAAAAATTGCAAAGCCGAAAACAAATCACCATTATTTCCATTGATAAGAGAATAAAGAAATTACACACCTCATAAATCATGCTCTCTTTGCCTTGACATTTAGTGCATTTCTGTTCGACATTTTTCCTCTCACTCAAAGCTCGATTTCCTCTGTCATATCGTTCTCCATCGTCGTACATAACCTTATTGTTTAATTAAATTAATATTACCATTTATTTAATTTAATACATTTAGTAATTAGATTAAGCTTTGTTTTACTATATGAACTGTAAGGATTTTTTTGTCCCGTAGAAAATCTCTTTGGTCAATTGGAAAATAATTAATTAAACAATGATTTTTTAAATGATTAATCACATTAAAGTCCACAACTTTACTCTTTTTATTGGATTTTTTTATTCAAAATAAAACAACAAGAGAGCTAAGTGAATCTAACTTTTTAAACAATAAATAATTTAACTTTTAGAAATCAGTTAGAAAAATTTACTTTAAAATATTAATTTAATTTTAAAAAATTCGACTAAAATTTTGAAAAAGAATAAAAAATTTATTTTTTTTACATTTCCGCATATCAAATATTAATTACACGAATTTATTTAAATACAAAACTTAATTTAAATAAATATTAATTAATTTTAAAAATTGAAAAGTTTTCGATAATAAATTCATTCACGATGATTTTCTCAAAAAATAAACTCAATTATTAAAAAATTTAATTTAAATTTTAAATTAAAATTAATTTTAACTGTTAATAATTACATTTAATTTAAACATATAAATTTTTTAAAAAACCAAATAAATTTAAAAAAATTGTCAAATCTAGTAGGATTGATGAAGATAGAATCTCAGGTGAAACTCAGAGCCCAAAAGCCCAAAAGAAGCCCATTACGACCATTTAAACATTTACCAGCCGCCACCAGGCAATGAAGATACTGGTCGCCGTTAAGCGGGTTGTCAACTACGCCGTCAAGATCCGGGTCAACCCCAACTAGGTACGAACAAAATCCTTCTCCCCTTTTCTTCTACAACCCGTCGGGATGTCCGTTCAATTACACTCAATTAGCTTTTCCCTCGGTCGATTTTCTGGAAGCAGACCGGCGTCGATACCCAGAATGTGAATTGTCGATGAACCGTTCTGTCTGATCGCGCATGAAGAATCCCTTCGGATCGAAGAGGTGGGCATCACCGGAGAACTCGTCTCCATCAGAATTGGACCTGCTCGTCTAGCGATGGGTGCCGATCGGGGATTCCATTTGGAGGCGAATCGTGACTTTATTCCTCTTAGGATTGCGAAGATTGTGAAGAAGCTTGATGAGATTGAGAATCCAGGTTTGGTTTTCCTCGGAAAATAGATCCCTTGGCTGGGTTGTTATTGAGGAAAGTTTCAAACTGGGTCGAACGTTTTTTGCATGACTTTGACTGGGCTTCCTCCGAGTTTGGGGATTCCGTGAGTGGTGTTTACTGGTTAATGGTCATATGGTACTGGTCCTAAGCTATAACTTCGCTATTAGTTTATCTGAATTTAGTTTCAACAATGGTTGAATTTTTGCTGCCAAATTCCGACAACTAATTAGTTTTTCCTTGTAATGATGTCCTTGAATTGTAGGCTCTTAGGATAAATGAGCATTGGCATGAGTGGTGAGATAATGTTTTTTGAACATACATATGTTCAACCAGTTCGGACTCTGCGTGAAAATGTTTCAGAAATGTGTTCCTTTTCTTTGTTTGTTACCTCAAAATGTAGTATTTACACATTCTTCATCTGTTCTGTAGGCAACAGATGATGACTTCAAATGATCTTAAGGGTTACCTGCCGTGATAACGCAAGTTCCAAGTACCCACCAACTTTTAGTGCTTGTGTATATAGGTGATCTTGAAAGTGCAGCATCAACCTTGAACTACCATTCTTCTGAATTGGATAAGCCACTCTAGGCATTATCATATGAAAAAAATAAAGAGTAGATGGACAAGACGTTTGGTGGAGTTTTAAAATTTCAAAGTACTTTCTATTTAATTCAAACGGTCTTTTAGGTACACCTGAATACAGACTCACACTCGTCCTGAGACTCTACCCGTCTTTAATTCAAATTCCAAGCCCCAAACGTCACACATCCCGTATGTGATCGGCTAAAACTATTCACATAATAGTCTTACGTTTCTGAACGACTCTACGAATCACCTACCCACAAACCCTTATTTGTGTAAAATAACTCTCACAATGTAAATGAAACACTTTCTCGGTTTCTCGGTTTAAGCTCACACTTCTATTTAGACTTTTACACTCACTTTTTTTTTTTATGGAGAAGTCTTAATTTTGTTCATATGACCATCACTCTTTTTATAGAGACCTTCTTGATGTGTTTGTTGCTAAAAAGTCTATAATTTTTGCTCCTTGATTTTTTCCAACAAATCTCAATGTTTTAGCTCCCTTTATATTCTTCAATTTGTTACTATTTGATTTGTTTAATTTTGACCTATTCAAACATGAAATTTCATCAAAACCATTTAAGATCAAAATACTCTAATAATCTCCCATTTTGATCTTGTACTTAAACAAACACATCAACCAATCATGATTAGTATCAAAGCATACGTCAATCATACCGAAGCATATGTCAATCATAAGTCAATATAGTTATCACTCATCCATGTAAATCTGGTCCAAAATACTCATCGATGTTAGTCTGTATCAAAATAACAAACAAAAACTATAAGCTACTGGTATGATTGGGCCATGATTGGTTCTGATTGCATCCTTTCAATAAGCTTTGGGTTCGGGTATGCCTGCAACATTATCAGTAGCATGTCCACCAGAACTCTCTCCCCTATTTTTGTGAGTAAAAGATAAAAAACAGTTAGACTCACAATATATATGTTAAATAAACCAAGAAAGGATCAGAAAGCAATACTGGTTGACGTTCGTATCAGCAATTTGACGTGCTTCAAGATCATATGTTGGTCAGTAATCATATCATGATCTTTTTCTCAAGCTTCTATAAGGACACCACTACACTGTCATCTTAGTTGAATATTGTGACATCCTGTGCAGCCTTCTTATAAACATATCGTTTTTCATAGTTGATCCAAGGAGGAATTCTTTCCTTGGGTTCATCTTCTCTAACTATCCCCACACATTGTTGTCTCAAAAGATCCTGAATGAGACATGGAAAGAGTAGTATAAATTTCGTCCCATTTGAGAAGGCTTGTGTCAGAATTTGGTCAAAGATCATTTTGCCAATGTTGATTGATATTCCCTCATTTACACAATACAACATCACAACACTATCTCTTCGAAGCATATCTTCCTTTTTTGTAGGAATCCAGTTTGACCGGCAATTTTGTTTCAATAATGCACAATCCCACACCACTTTAGATAGACCAATTTTGTCAAACCACAAGGCAACTCCTTTGCCAGCAAGCACACGAGCAACAACGTTCATATCCAAATCTAGTTCTAATTCCTTTTCTCATGTAATAGGAGGATTAGACGTGCCGAGAAACCTATTAATGTGCAATGGTGAAAACTCAAACACTCTCCACCTAAGGTAGACCCTATGATACATTGAGCTACCTGTTAACTCAACAGTAGGAGACAAATTGGCATAAAATTCGTGAATCAGTTCTTTGATATATTGAGGCACATGAGAAATTATTTCTAACATTTCCCTCTCCTGTAACAACCTCCACAAGGCAATCTCCTTGAAGTGAGTCGTTCACTATAAATTTCTCGTTCACTAATAGTTTTGAATCTGTTTTCATAGAGAGGAGTAAAAAATTTGAATGAGTAGGCATCCTTAGTAAGGAGATCAGGATTACCTCGACTATCTCGTGGTTCGTCGAACCTTTGACGAATCAGAGATTCACTGAACATTACTGCAGTAGTCTTCTTTGATTTTCCATTGTTTGAACCCCTAGTATTCTTTCTTTTTTACTTGTTGGATTTCTTTCTATGGGTCTTTTCTCGCAGCCCAACTTCCTCAACTTGCTCAGCATCTTCTTGAACCGTTTCACCTTGAGGATTTGACTCCTCAACAGTTTCTACTGTTGAAGCAGGTATTACCGTAGGCTAAAAAAGAACCATCTCAGTCACTGCATTTTGTGGTCTTTTTTTCTGGAATCATTTTCAAAATCTGCTCTTGTTCTTTAGTAGATGCATATTCATAAGTCATGCAAGAATTTGTTACCTTTTTCTCTTTCTTTTGAAGTCTGGTCTTTGTCTTCTTTGGTTCTTTCTCTTCCATTGTTGCAATCGTAGTTTCTGCAGCGGTTGATCTGGTAATACGCCTAACTATTTCTGCAGGAGATTGAACAACATTTTTCTTCGGTGCCATTATTGCCAGTTAGGGTTTCGCAGCGAGAATTTCAAATTTGAAAAGAGAAATTGTTTGAGCAGTGCATGCAGAATAGACCTTTAATCCATCTTTTAAACCACATAATTTTTTATTTTCTTTAAACACTTTACTAAAGATATACGTCACTTCACTTCAATTTAGCTGATGTTTACCATAGAACCCTTAACACCTCCCGCACACATAATTTTAATTTTTTTATCATTTTTCTTTTCTGTTATAGTTTTGAAAAGAAATAAATCATATACTCAATTGAAGAAAAAATAGACAACACAAATATATTCAGCGCATTAATCAGGTATACCTACAGTATATCATAATAAAACTTTTGTACCTGATTTACAACAAACACTCTAGACTTCTAGATCGTCGAAATTGACAGATCTCCCACAACTTAGATTCAGGCTACCTAGTATATATATTCTTATGATCAATGCATAGCAGAGTATGTAGTAGGGGTGGGCAAATTACCCGAAGAACCCGTCCTGACCCGAAACCCGTCCCAAACCCGCGAAAAATTACTCGAACCCGCGGGTTCGGGTTCGGGTAATGAAATCTCATCACCCGCGGGTTCGGGTTCGGGTTTTTTTATTTCTATGACGGGTACCCGCGGGTACCCGAGCATATATAAACAAAAATATTAAAATATCCATATATGTCAAGTTATTTACGAAAATGCCATTAGGGTTTATTTTTTCCCTTTCTCTTTTTCTCTTTCACCTGCAGCCTCCCTCCCTCTTCTTGCCTCCTTGGTTCTCGCCTCCCCCATCTCCTTGCCTCCTTGGTGCTCGCCTCCATCTCCCTCCGTTTTGTGCTCGTCTCCTTCCGGCCGGTGCTCCCCTCCCCTCGGAGACCGCTTCTCCACCTCACGCGGTTGGTGCGGCCGCTTCTCACCTCTTCTCGTGCAGTCGCTTCTCACCTCTTCTCGTGCGGCTGCTTCTCGTCGCCATTCTTCTCTTCTCTTTTTCCACTCAATTCATTTCTTTTCTATCGCTGTATGTTTGATCCTTTTGGTTTAATTGGCTTTCGTATATGTTAGTTCGTTGGCTACATCGATGTAATGTGGATTTCTTGGCTAAATTTTAGGGATTTGATATTTTTGTATATGACTTGCTTCAAAAATCACTCTGTTATCGATTTCCAGTTCTTGGCTGATAACTTTATCGATTTTAGGGATTTCTTGGCTGATATTTTTATCGATTTTAGGGATTTGATCTTGGTAGATTCGGGTTCGGGTACCCGTGGGTACCCGGTGTATTTGGAGGGTACCCGAGCCCCCGGTACCCGAACCCCTCGGGTCGGGTTCGGATAGGAATATGTCTACCCGTCCGGGTTCGGGTTTGGGTTCGGGTACCCTCAAAAATCCGGGTACCCGACCCGTGCCCAGCCCTAGTATGTAGGTTTTGTTCTTTTTATCATCATTTTTTTTTGCATTTATTCTTGCATATGCATGCTTAAATATCGTTGTTCTTTTATCTTTTTCTTTTATTTTTGCCTTCTTTTTTATTTTGTTATAAGACTAACCTTTTGCCCTTAAGAAGTCGAAGTTGGATATCCGCCTCACCACTTAGACCCGAGCCAATTTCATTGCACTCTTATCAACTATTGTACATTTTCAAGTACTTTATTGATAGCAGAGTATAGGAATGTTGTTCCAATTTATGCACTAAAAGCTTTTTTCAATATACCAGGTGCACTTCAATATCAGCGCAAGTACACTCCTACTAACATATTTCTGAAACAATAAAGTACATTCTTTACCCTTTTTCTTTTTAGGATTTTCTCAAATTCACAAAGCGGTTCATGTGCAGAGGTTTGGTAAAAATATCGCCTAATTGTCGTTCCGTAGGCACATATTCAATTAGTAATTGTTTTTTCTCAACAAGCTCTCTTAAAAAATGATGTCTAATTTCAATGTGCTTTGTTCTAGAGTGTTGTAGTGGATTCTTTGAAATATTTATGGCACTTGTATTATCACAATGAGCAATGAAAGATTTAGAATCCATACCATAGTGTGACAACATTTGGTTCATCCAAATGAGTTGTGTGCTACAACTCCCTAACGCAATATATTCCACTTCTGTCGTGGATAGGGATGTAGAGTTTTGTTTCTTACTGTGCAACGAAATAAGATTATTTCCAAGATAGAAACATCCTCCAAAAGTGCTTTTCCGATCATCGGCATTTTCATCTTAGTTTGCATCAGAATAACCTATCAACTCACAATTAGTATCTTTAAAGTAGTATATACCAAACTCTATAGTTCCATTCACATATTTGATCATTCTTTTTACCACTTGAACATGAGATCGTTTTAGGTTGGCTTAATATCTTGCACAAATTCCTACACTTGCTGCTAGATCAGGTCTACTTGCGGTTAAGTAAAGTAAACTTCTTATCATGTTTCGGTACACCTTCTATTCTACAACCTCTCCTTCGGAATCCTTTGTCAATTTGGTAGTTGTAGACATAGGCGTGTGAGCAGTTTTGCTATTGTCCATTTCAAATATCTTCACTAAATCACGTACATACTTGCAAACCAAGGAAAAACTTTAGTTCTCTGAACATACTCATCTCAAATTCATTTTTAATGGTTTGCACAAACCAATCAACTTTCTTTTGAGATGTTGAACCGAAAACGATATCATCAACACAAATTTGAACAACGAGTACGTGGGTATCAATTTTATGAATAAATAAAGTTCGATCAAACTTCCCCTCGCTTGTATCCTTTGTTGATGAGAAACGTGCCCAACCTATCATACCATGCCCTTGCCGCTTGTTTCAACCGATATAGTGCCTTCTTAAGTCGATACACATGATCTGGATGTTTGTGATCCTCAAACCATGAGGTTGTTCGACGTATATTTCTTTTTGAATGATTCAATTCAAAAATGCGCTCGTCACATCCATTTGATATAACCTTAAACCAAGAACACAAGAAACTCCTAGTAGCAACAATATAGACTCTAGCCTTGCAACTGGTGCGAAGGTTTCATCAAAGTCTATCTCTTCAACCAACGTATATTCCTGAGATACAAGTCGTGCTTTATTCTTAGTAATTTGACCATCTTCATTAGTTTTGTTTTTGAAGATCCATTTGTTTTCGATAATATTGGTTTCAGTAGATTGAGGTACTAGATACCAAACATCATTACGTTCAAATTGCTCTAATTCCTCTTGCATGGCCTTAATCCAGAACTCATCATTCAATGCCTCTTTAACATTTTTTGGTTCATGTTGAGATGTAAAGCAAATGAATCTCACCAAATCATTGTAGTTGATACGTGGTTTGTTCCCCATTCTTCTTGTGTCATGGAATGATTTTTGTGTACTTGGGTTGAATTGATTTCTTCTTCTATCTCACCTCCCCTTGCTGAGTTCTCCTCGGTAAGTCCTATTTTTAGGTTATCAGTTTTTTGCTCAGGTGAACCTTCCACTTCCACAGGTATGTTCAACATATCTGTTTGTAACTGAGCTACAGTTCTATCAAAAGATTCTGAGTTTTGACTCTCTTCATCAAATTCAACATTAGTAGACTCAATGACAGTCTTGGTACGAAAATTATAAACTCGAAAAAGATATTAAATTTTTACCATAAGCTAGAAACATGCCATCATCACTCTTTGAATCAAGCTTACCAAGATACTCTCTATCATTGAGTATATAGCTCTTACACCCAAACACATGAAAATAATTGATATTCGGTGTCTTTCCTTTCCATATTTAATACGGTCTTTTCTTCGTACCTGTTCGGGCATAAACTCTATTGATAATGTGAAAATCCGTGTTTATGGCTTCTGCCCAGAATCGAGGTTCAACTATCTTATCGTGCAGCATTGCCCTAGCCATTCCCTACAAGGTTCTATTTTTTCTTTCAAACTCCATTTTGTTGTGGAGTTTTCGAAGAAGAATATTCATGTGAAATACCAAGTTTGTTACACAAATTTTCAAATGACTCGTTCTCAAATTCGCGACCATGATCACTCCTAATCCTTTTAATTCTTTCGCAAATAATGAAAGACTTCAAAAGTTTCACCTTTCTCTCGCAAAAATCTAACCCATGTATATCTTTCAAAATTATCAACACATACGAAAACATACCTTTTTCCACATGCTTTCAGTTTGCATATGTCCCATCAAATCCATATGAAGCAATTCAAGTATGCGAGTGGTCTTGATTTGCAGCATCTTCTTATGATTAATTCGAACTTGTTTACCTTGTTGACATGGTTTGCAGATAAGATCTTTTGTCTTTGACATCTTGGGCATACCTCGAATCAACTCAGAATTAGAAAATTTAATAATAGTTCGATAATTAACATGTCCTAAACGTTGATGCCAAAGGTGAATAGGATCTTGTGTAGCATGATAACACTCCACTTCTTCTGCCCAAATGTAGCAGTTGTTAGATATTTTTTTTCCTAGAAGAACATTCTTACCATTCTCATTTATGACAACACATTTCTCATGTGAGAAAGAGACACATAACCCTTGATCACATAGCTGACTAATACTGACTAGATTTGCTTCTAGTCCTTGTACAAAATGTACATTAGTTATCTTTGGTTGTCCACTTGCTATAATGTACCATTTTCCTTGTATGTTTCCTTTACGTCCGTCACCGAAGGTTACACTTCCAACTTTGATACTTTCTTTAAATTTTGATAACAAGCTAAGATTACTTGTCATGTGTCTTGAACAACCACTGTCAAAGTACCACATAGAATCTTGCTCATTTTGTATTGAGATGAATGCAACATTGCAATTAAGATCCGATGTCTTTACCCAAATTTGTTCAATCGTAGGCTTTCTTAATGTCATATATCTTTCATCCTTTTTAACCCACATTTGTCTAACGTTAGGTATTGACCAAAAAGAAAATTTACCTTGGTGTTGTCGTGACTTACCTTGAGGCTATCGTAATTGATGTTGATTCCATCCTCGTGACTTTACTTGAGACCGTCGTGATTGAAATTTATTCCATCTTCTTCTTGTCGTCCTTTTCTTTTTGTTAAATGTCATTCGAGGTTTCCAGTCATAATAATTCATTTGATAGCAATTGATGCGAATGTGCCCCTTTCTCCCAAAATAGTAACATCTTCTCTGCTCTTTTTGTTGATATTTAGGTCTCATGTGCTGGAGGTGTACTCTGTTATATCTGAGGTGTTTCTGTCTTCGGCAGAACTTCACTTTTAACAAATTTTCCTTCATTACCCGAGCTTTCTCCTTTATAACCAAGTCCATAATGGTTTGAATCTCTTTTTCCTAATGTTAAAAGATAGTCATGTTTCTCCGTTCCATTTGATAACATCTTCAAATTCTTCTTCGTTTCTTCTAGTTAACTCGAGATTTGATTTACTTCATCCTTCTTCTTCATGAGTTGTTCTGTGACAACGTTTAATTGCGACTCAGCAACATTCTTCTCTTTGAGAATCTTTAAATTGAGTTGACTCATTTTAATACATTTCTCGTATAGTTCTCTCATGATTAGCTCATCATCATCACTTTCTTCATTCGATTGTTCATCACTTGCTATGATACCATAGAATGTAACACAACTAGTCATGTCCTCTTCTTCACTTTCTTCCTCCGATTCAGTTGAATCTTCTTGAGCAAGGAGAGACTTGTTTGTCTTTTTTCACATCATGACACTCATTCTTCGTGTCTCCAAAACTTTGACAATTGAAGCATTATCTTGCATTCAAAGCTTTTAAGGTTTCTTCTTGTTTTTTAAACACTCGAACTATCGTTTTTTATATGACCATATCCCTTACACTCATGACATTGAACTTTCGATTTACCTTCTTTCGCTGGGTATGCCTTACGTGTCTTGGGGTATCCTCCTGGTCCTCTTTTTTAGAAATTTGTTAACAAAGATATTTCTCATGCAAGTCAGTCATCCCGTGTCGTATTTTCTTCTACTTTTAGAGCTATACCTTGGGAAAAATTTTTGCTAAATGATCCTTGTTCCAGCTGTAGCTTCATTAAAGAAGCGGACAATGTTCCCACGATTTCCTTGAAGCTCGTTGTGTCGGTATTGCGTGACATGTTCATCGCTGCCTTTTGTGTTGAAAACTTCTTAGGTAAACATCGAAAGAGTTTCTTGACAAGCTTCTTGTCTTCATAACATGTGTATCATTGGCCAAGGCATTTAATCTTCCACTAAACTCTGTCGCGTTTTCATTCTCTCCAATTTCAACTTTTTCAAATTAATGTTTGAGAATATCCAATCTTGTTCTCTTCACGCTTGGAGTTTCTTCATGAATTGTTCAAGTGTGTCCCAAGCATCGTTAGTTGATACGCAACCTCGTATTTGTTCAAAATTCATCCATGTCCACAGAGGCAAAAATTGTAGCTAATGCCTTTGCATTGTGATGTGGTTAATCTCAAGTAATAAAATACCTAGACTAACGTTTTCGCAAGAATGCGGATCGTATAGTATTAGGGTCGAACACAAGGAATTGATGCAACTCTAAAGCTAGTAAACTAATGAATAGGACAGTAAAAATCAATAAGTGTTTTTAATGAAAATAAAACTAAACTAACTAATTAACGGTTTAAATTCAATTAACTAGATACACAGGTTGCGAGAGATGCACGATGATGCAATGAAGTGCTAAGAAAATCATGGTTATAGATATCATTTCGTATTCGGGGAATTCAAGCTCTTTCCTAGGAATGACTCTCCTGATGCCTAAACCCACTATCTAGCATGCGTACTACCAATCTCCCTATTGTGTAATCTCACCTACTAGATGCATTAAGATCGCTATCCTATTTCCTAAGTTCAATCAACCGATCGACCAAGGTTCTAAATCAATTGAGACTGCATATCATGGCTACATTCCGAAATCCAATTCCTCTCCCAATGCAATTAGATTTTTATAATCATTCATTCAAGTGGCCAACAAGAACAAAATCATTACAAAAAACCAATCAATCCGAAACGATCAAATATTATAACCAAGCATTAAGAACAAAACTTCATTACATATCGGCAAAGCTCTCTAACACGTGGCTATGTGATGCGTTCTCAAAGTTCAATAAAATAACCTAAACTACCCGCAAGTGCACGACACGTGTGTAGTATTTTTTAGGTGTCGATCCCTAAATAAGTTGCCCCCTACTTTCGTGGCTGACACCTTGAACTAAACCCATAAGCTCTATGATTCATCCGTTTCACCCTCAACCGTTGCTACCCTACTTTCGTGGCCTAACCTCGGTTGTTCTAAACCTGATCTTCTAGGACTAGAATTCTCCTTTCGGTCCTTCTCCTAATCCCTAACACATGCATCTACGTGGCCTTTGTAAACACAAGTCAATTAAGCGCTCAGATAGAGAATAGATAAACGAAAACGGGAAGATGCATTCAAAGATAAATAGAAAGTTGTTCCGAGATAGCCAAGGGCTAATCCCTTCTCCTAGAACAAACAAACTACTCGCTCATGCGTCTGTAAACAAACATAAACAAAGTAGAAAATCTAAGGAACATGAAAACCAAGCGAAACCGAAATGTCGGATTGATCTCCAATGCTCCTTGCTTGCCTCCTCGCAAGAGTTTATTCTCCAATCACGAACTGAATGTATTGTCCAATGTGTATTCTCTCTAATGACGTCTTCTGGCCTCTTTTATGCCTCCTAAGTCGGTCTAAGTGTTGCCTTAATTGCCCACACGAGTTCCCTTTTGTTTTAAGTTAATTTTACTTAACTTTGCTGGTTTCTCGGGTCGCGACCCGCTCGGGCGCTGAGTGTGCCCGCTCGGGTGCGGCTAGGTCATGTCGCGCGGGTAAGGGGTGCCCGGTCGGGCATGGTGAGCACCCGCTCGGGTACAAGGCAGCTGGTCGGGCATTTGCTTGCCCGAATCGTGCGTGACTTGCGCACAAAATTTGCCGTAGCTTTTGCCCGATCGTGCATGAGTTGTGCCCGACCGGGTGGAGGCTCTTCATGCTAAATCTCGTCCCGTTTGTCCCGTGATGATCCCCGAAGTTGCTTCTTAGCTCCGTGCATGTCCTTTAGCTCCAAAATGATCCAAATACACGTAAAAACCTGTAAGAACATGAAAACACGAAAACAAGTATAACGGAAACAGAATCATACGTAAAACAACACATATATATAAAACATGTCTCCTAAATCGTGCAAGAAATACGTATGAAAACGAGATGATCAAAATCCCCCAGACTTGAATGTTTGCTTGTCCCTAAGAAAACGTAAACATGGAACACATGGGGTGTAAAGATACGAGAATCCCCCTTCTCCTAGATATACTGCTAAAGCGAACCTAACCGATCAACTAGCATGTCGAGAGCAAATTCGGCCTAATCGAGTTTTCAGTCTTAATCCTAGGTCCACCACGGTTACAGCAAATTCGGCCTAATCGACTTTTCAGTCTTAATCCTAGGTCCACCACGGTTACCCATGAGAAAGTAAATCAAAGGAAACTAGACACGCTACCGTAACTCCCTCCACCAAACAAGATTTCAGACAATGTTAAACCTAGATCAACCGAGGATACTTGTTTCTTTCTTTCTGAGCTTCTTTCTTTCTTTTCTTTTCTTTTTCTTTCTTTTTATTTTCTTTTTATGACTTCTTTTTCTTTTGTTTTCTTTTTTTATTTTTTTCTTTTCCTTTTTTTTCTCTTTTTTTCTTTGCATACACACTAGGCTTCTAGGACGTCGGATTTGAAGGGATCCAGCCTCTACTTAGACCCAGACTACCAATGACGGTATACTCATGCATCTCGTGTAAGAGCGCAGCGGAGTAGGCGGCTTTTTGTGCCATGCCCTTAGGACATAGAAAGATGATCGCCAACCCACCACTTAGACACGAGCCACCGAAAGAGTAACAAGATCGATGCACTCATATCGATTTTTGATCATGCTTATTAGGCACTATTTCTATCGACAACGGAGTGTTAGTGTGCGCTTTTTAATCTGCAAAAAAGCTCGATTTTATATGATCCAATAATCCTCAATAGAACAAAAATAAAGCGTCGTCTACACGAAGTATAACCATCTGGGTAGAAAGAATAAACGATAAACTAGCCTAGCAACCTCGTCTAAACCTCCCCACAAGCAACACTAGGATTCCCAAGAACTACGACCTATTGCTTTTCAGCCGACTAATAAGCTCTAACACTTAGGAAAACCTTGCTCAATCATGCAAAATCTCACGGAAAAGGGTCAACTTCTTAAGCATCCTAGATTCAAGGTTTATCTCAAAACGTGGCACCGAACAAGTGCCTTGGGACGACTCTGACTCACGAAAACAAAAACAAACTAAAAACTACAAAATAACCTAAAAACTAAAATGTCAAATGAAAATGAAACAAAATCACATGACAAACGTGAGCTGCTCCCCCAGACTTGAATTGAACGGCTTCATCGACGTGAAGCTCCGATGGAGGATAAAGGAAGTGAAGCACGTTTGTGGTGGTATTTTTATATTTTTTTAACGAAAATAAATAACTGAGTCTCAAACTAAAAACTAAGAAAAGAAAACAGCTGGGTTGCCTCCCAGAAAGCGCTTATTTAACGTCCTTAAGCTTTGACGTCTCCATTCCTCATGCGTGCGCGACGGGTGGATCGGAAAGGGAAATGGAGTTTCCACTTTCGATCGGTTGAGCGGCTTGGTAGAGCTTTAGCCGCTGTCCGTTGGCTTTGAATGTGTCACCCGCATCACTCCATAGTTCCACGTCTCCATGTGTGGAGATTTCTCATACCTGAAAAGTACCAGACCAACGAGACAGTAGGCTGCCCGAGAAAGACTTAGGACGAGAATTGAAAAGTGGAACGAAATCACCTTGTTGGAAGTCATGAGGTAGGGTCATTTCATCGTGCCATCCCTTAGTTACTGATTCTTTCTTTGGCACAACATGTACGGGATTCGCTTGCTCGCTGCCCAAGGTTGGATAAAGGGTATCTGCATTGAAAAGTTTAATAACAACTTTTTCCATTACCTCGTGCAAGTGCGGGTGCAGCCTCCTTTGAGTTTCGTTGGAAGGTTCGTGGTTGTCCCCCGTATAACCGTGCATACACATTGAAGAGCTGACTCTTCTACGCTTCTTTACGCGTGTGGGTTGCCTTCTCATCTCATCTGCACTCATGTTAGCATTCAAAACAGCAGGATATATTCTATCATGTTCAACATACTCATACCGAGAAGAAGATGGCGGAGGGTCGGGCTCAAGTACGAACGAATTCTCCATTGTGAAACCAGCATGGATATCACGTGGTATATCCTCACGTGGGGCATCTCCTAGTGTTGCAATGGCATTCATGAATTTCGTGTACATCTCAGCTCCTTCATCCGCAAATCCTGTATTGTCGCAAACTCGTGTCAAATACCGTACAAGAGAATCGGGAACACTTACTAGATCATGCGTGTCTTTCTCCAACTAGTCCAGCGAATCAACTATAAAGCAAAACTCCTTGAATGAGGATTCGTTCATGGGGCTGGACAAGTTGAATTCGATCGTCTCATCTCCGACACGTAAGGATAGCTTTCCTTGTTGTACGTCTATCAAGCACCTGTAGTAGCTAAGAATGGTCTACCAAGAATAATAGGTGTTCTAGCGTCTTCCGTTATCTCAAGTAGAACAAAATCAGTGGGAATGCAAAGCTTACCTACCATGGTGGGAACATTTTCAACGATTCCCACCGGATGTCTTACCGTACGATCCGCGAGGCGTAGAGACATCTTCGTAGGTTTAAGATTCCCAAACTCCATCCGCTTGAAAACTGAGTGTGGCATGATACTCACGCTTGCCCCTAAATCACACAAAGAATTTTCAATATCGAGATTACCTATGTGCATGGAATGGAGAAGCTTCCGGAATCCTTCAACTTTGGTGGCAGCTTGTTCCGAAGAATTGCACTGCATTCCTCGGTAAGTGCTACCGTCTCGTTCTCTTCGATATGCTTCTCTTTGGATAGTACCTCTTTGATGAGTTTGGCATGATTAGGCATCTTTTGGAGGGCTTCTACGTATGGGATGTTGATGTCAAGCTTCTTGAGACACTCTACAAATCTGCCCACTCTCTCTTGGTTCTTACTGCTTACCAATCGTTGAGGATACGATATAGGAGGTTTGTACGCCGGAGGAGCAACGTATGGCTTATCTAAATCTGGTTCGACTCCTTCCATAATCGCAACCTTACCTTTTCCTCTATTCATGGACGTACCAGCAGCATTCCCTCGCTCTTTCGAGGGCGAATTCTCAACCACATCACCACTGCACACAGAAATAGCATTCACATACTCACTCGGGTTTAGCTCGGGTTTACCTGGGAGCTGTCCGGGATTCCGAGAGGATGAGACAACTTGCTGTGCCACGAAGTTCTCTAAACTCTTCAAATGATTGCTCAAAGACTCTATCTGAGATTTAAGTTCACTAATCGTTGTCCCTACTTCCGCGTCGAATTTGGCTTGTTGCTGTTTTTGATCCTTGATAAATTCAAGCATCACCGCCTCAAGGTTCGATGAAGGGGCTTGAGGAGGTTGAGGGGCTTGCAGAGCTTGCTGGAATTGCTGGTGGTTTTGCTGATATGGCTGCTGCCTTTGCTGAAATCCCGAATACCGTACCGGTTGAGTCGTTCGGTATGACAAGTTCGGATGACTCCTCCAATTCGGGTTGTAAGAATTCCCGAATTGAGTGTTGCCTTGCTGCTGGGTATAATTCACCTGTTCGTAATCCTCATGTACCGTGCATTGATACGCTACATGCTCCATATCTCCGCAATTCGCACAATACATGGCATTTGCTGCATTACCCGTAGCTCTATTCTGGTTAGGCTCATATAAACGACGAGTGCTATTAGGCATACCTCTCGGAGTTGACCACATGGTGTGGTTCATGGCGAGGTTATCAATCAGCTCCAATGCCTCCTCGACGCTCAGATCCATGAATGATTCTCTGGCAGCATTATCCAATGTCGTTCGGTGCTCATCTGAAATTCTGTTATAGAAAGTTTGGATAAC
>CM071867.1:36725682-36740373 GCA_036759665.1 Gynandropsis gynandra
TGGGTTTGGGGTTCCGTCCATTGCTGAAAGTTCCCCAATTGATGTTGTGCATTGAGCATACTATCGGTGTTCCTATACGGGAAATTCGCGTGATCGCTCCATCCATGATTGTATGTATTCCCGAAAGGCTGATTGTAATTCTCGTAGATCTCTTCTTCATACCATACTTCTTGTTTCCATGATTGTTCCGAGTAATGTGAACGGTATGAGTTAGATAGCATATGATGAGGTTTGGAAAATTGATAATTTATCTCAGCTATATCGGCACTCCAAAAGTCGATGTTGTTCATGTTACCTCGCAAAATAAAGAATAAAATTCGATTAAGCTCCGCGGGGTAATAAATTCTTTTTATTTATTTATTTATTTTTTTTACTCTATAAGAAATATAACAAAAACGAAAAACAAATGAAGACTCTGGAAAGGACTATGTCTTAATTTAAAAGTAATAATAACCCTAAAATCGCGATCAATTCCCCGGCAATGGCGCCAAAAACTTGATGTGCGTAGACTCAAGTAATAAATTACCTAGACTAACGCTTCCGCAAGAATACGGATCGTGTAGCAACTAGGGTCGAACACAAGGAATTGATGCAACTCTAAAGCTATTGGACTAATGAATAAGACGTGTAAAATCAATAGTAGAAGGAATGCAAATGCAAACTAACTAAACTAAAGATAGGAATGACTCAGCGACAAAACACCATAGGTATCAAGAGTTGCACAACGATGTAAAGAAGTTCTAACGAGATAATTGGTCTTAGATACTATCACGAGTTCAGGGAATTCAAGCTCTCCTATAGGAACTAACTGGCGTAGACTTGTCCACTATCTAGCATGCATATACCAATGTATCCATTGCGCATCTTACATGGATAGACGCATTACGACCGCTATCCTAATCCCTAGATTCAATCGATTGACCTGGCGTAGATTCTAAACCGATTAAACCCTAAATCATGACTAGTTTCCAAAGTCTAATGCCCTGGCGTTGGTTTATTAGACTTCTAACATCATTCATTCGAGTGGCGTACAAGTAATGAAAGCATTAAGATCAACCATGAAATCTGAAAACATGATAAAATACCGAATTCATTCATATCGAGTGGCGTACAAGTATGAAAGCATTAAGATCCACCATTCATTAAGCACAAGACTTCACTACATGTTGGAAATTCTCTCTAACCTATGGCGATAGATCTACTTGAACATGAACTCAGGAAACAAAACACAAAAGAAATCTAAATTCAACATAGATAGAGAAAGAGAGTGCTCCCTATTCATCAATCGATGTCTTCAATAGATCATCCATGCTTCGGATCCTTCGTTCCGTCTTTCTCAATCCTTCCAAGTGTGTCTTCTATGGCACTGAATTGTCCTTGAGTCCCCCCTCTTTCAATTTGGTTCGATTCCCCTTTAAATAGATCTGATTTCCTTTGATTTGGCCGTTCTAGATCTTAGGAAAGTTTGTTGAGATCCAAGGACCCGAGCGGGCACAGCTTGTACCCGCTCGTGCAAGCCCTTTGCCCGACCGTGTTACACACATTTGAGCCCGAGCGGGCACCCATGCCCGAGCGTGTTGCTACCTAGCCCGAGTCGTGCAAAGCTACGGGGGTAATTGGCAGCAATTAGCCCGATCGTGTACACTTCCAATGCCCGAGCGGGCATGTCTTGAAATGTTGTTTCCGCTCCCTTCGCTCGGTGTTTGAGTGTTCACTTTCAGTCCATGGCCTTGCACAAGTTGAACCTTGTCACTCAACTACGTTTCCGGGGTTAAATTGCCATAACAATGCCCTTTCTTCTTACAGAAGAAGCACTCAGCATCAGTTTGGTCATATCTGCCCCTTTTGCCCTTGGGTTTGGTCACACCACCCTTGGGCCCATGGGGCTTGTTCTTGGGTTTTTGTTGCCCTTGCCCTTCTTGGAAGAAGAGCTGACCATCATTACGGCACTAAATCCCTTAGACATCTCGGACATTGACTAACTTTCATAGTCAATCAGTTGGTTCAGCATCTCATGCAGATCCATGTCCATCTGGTTCATGTTAAAGTTAACAATGAACAATGAGAACGTCTCAGGTAACGACTGCAATATCAAATCTTGAGACAACTCTTTGCACGGTGTGCACCCCAGTTTCACAAGCTGTTCGATAAGACCGATCATCTTTCGAACATGGGGTCCCACCGGAGAGTTCACAGTCAGTCTAGACTTGAACAGAGCCTTCGACAATTGATATCTTGCCGTTCTGCTCAATGCACCGTACATCTTCTTAAGATGTGCAATGATAGCGCTAGGATCCATATCCTAATGCTGGCGCTGGAGTTCTGAACTCATTGAGGCTAGGATGATACACTTTGCAGTGTCAAGGTCATCCTTTTGCTTTATCCAAGCGAGCAAACCATCCTCATCGTCATCAACAGGAGATTCCACTCATCGTCATCGTCATCAGTAGGAGATTCCTTGATAGGATTCTCGATCGCATCGAGTAACTTCTCCTGCTTGAGGACGATTTTGAGGTTGCAGTACCAATCATCGAAATTTTCCCCAACATTTTTGTGGACATCGAGAATGGCACGTAAGGAAATTGAAGACATTATTCGGGAAATCAAGAAGGAAAAATTGCAGCATTTATTAGAACACTTATTTAATCAAATAGATATGGAATTTTCATCTAAATGATTATTTTACTGATTAATACTACAGTAGTATTCAGAAACCATATTTCTTTCAGTAATATTTCCTGAACTAATCATGCATAAGCCCCCTGGTAGTCAGGTCGTTTCTTAAGCATATTAAACAGGTTGGTTTTAATTTTGGCTCTATATCACATAGTCACCTGGTAGTCAGGTCGTTCCTATCGATATAGACGAGTTTTATCCTTCAGCTCATGGTCGGATATCAATTAAGTTTATGTCCCCCGGATAGTCCAAGCGTTCACAAAAACTAATTGATCCCTCCCACTAGACATCTAATGTCATAGACATTCGAATCAATTTCTCGAACTACATGCCTCTTGGTAGTCAGGCCGTACCATGTAAACGAGAAAATATCCAAAAACGTCTACGATGAAGGAAAAATCTTACGATAAACTATTTATCGTTTTAGAACCCAATTTTTTATATTTTAAAATTAAAATTCTCAATTTTAATTTTCAACTTAATTTTATTTGTTTCCGTCCGCAGGTACGCGCGCGCGTGCGCGCACACGCTGTCGCCCACTGATTTTGTTGTACTTGAGATAAAGGAAGATGCTAGGATACCTATTATTCTTGGTAGGCCGTTCTTAGCTACTGCAGGTGCGATGATAGACGTACAACAAGGAAAGTTGTCCTAACGTGTCGGAGACAAGACGATAGAGTTTAACTTGTCCAGCACCATGAACGACTCCTCATTCAAGGAGTCTTGCTTTACAATCGATTCGCTGGACGAGTTAGCGAAAGTCATGCTTGATCACGTAAGTGATTCCGATTCTCTTGTACGGTATTTGACACGAGTTTGCGATAATGCAGGATTTGCGGACGAAGGAGCTGAGATGTACACGAAATTCATGAGTGCTATTGCAGCACTAGCAGACACCCCATGTGAGGGGATACCACATGAAACGCACACTGGTTTAGCAGTGGAGAAGACGTCCAAACTTGAACCCGAGCCTCCTTCGTCTTCTTTTTGGTATGATTACGTTGATTCCAATAAAACATACGCTGCTTTTATGAATGCTAACATGAGTGAAGATGAGATGAGAAAGTCACCCACACGTGTAAAGAAACGTAGGAGAGTCAGCTCTTCAATGTGTATGCATGGAAATTATACGGAAGACAGCCACGAACCTTCACTCGAAACTCAAAGGAGGCTGCACCCGCACTTGCAAGAGGTAATGGAAAAAGACGTCATAAAACTTTTCAATGCAGATACCATTTATCCAACCTCGAGCAGCGAGCAAGTGAATCTCGTGCATGATGTGCCAAAAAACGATGCAATGACTAAGGGGTGGCACGACAAAAAGCTCCTACCTCATGACTTCCAACCAGGTGATTTAGTTCTACTTTCCAATTCGCGTCCTAAGCTTTTCTCAAGCACACTACCGTCCCGTTGGTCTGGTCCTTTTCAGGTACGAGAAGTCTTCACCCATGGAGATGTGGAACTATGGAGCGATTCGAGCGGAACGTTCAAAGCTAATGGACAGCGGCTAAAGTTCTACCAAGCTGCTCAACCGATCGAAAGTGGAAACTGCATTTCCCTTTCTGATCCACCCGTCGCGCACGCATGAGGAATGGAGACGTCAAAGCTTAAAGACGTTAAATAAGCGCTTTCTGGGAGGCAACCCATATGTTTCCTTTTATTTTTCTTAGTTTTTAGTTTCAGATTCTATTTACCGTTTTCGTTTAAAAAACAGAAAAACACAAAAAAAAAGTACCACTGCAAACGTGCTTCACTTCCCTTACCCTCCATCGGAGCTTCACGTCAAGGACGCCGTTCAATTCAAGTCTGGGGGAGCAGCTCACGTTTGTCAGGTGATTTTGTTTCATTTTCTTTCATCTTCCCTTTGACTTTGTAGTTTTTAGGTTATTTTTGTGGTTTTTAGTTTGTTTTTTTTTGTTTTCGTGATTCAGAGTAGTCCCAGGCACTTGTCCGGTGCCACGTTTTGAGATGAACCCTTTCTATGAGGATTATTATATCGTATGAGATCGAGCTTATTTGCAGATTAAGAGCGCACACTAACACTCCGCTGTCGATAGAAATAATGCCTAAAACTCATGATCTAAAATCGATATGAGTGCATCAACCTTGATACTCTTTCGATGGCTCGGGTCTAAGTGGTGGGTTGGCGATCATCTTTCTACATCCTAAGGGCATGGCACAAATAAAACGCCGCCTACTCCGCTGCACTCTTGAACAAGATGCATGAGTATACCGTCATCGGTAGTCTCGGTCTAAGTAGAGGCTGCATCCCTTCAAATCCGACGTCCTAAAAGCCTAGTGTGTATGCAAAGGAAAAGCAAAAAAAAAGGAAAAGAAAAAGAAGACATAAAAAGAAAATAAAAAGAAAATAAAAAGAAAGAAAAAAATAATAAGAAAAAAAGAAAAAAAAGAAAGAAAGAAGCTCCGAAAGAGACAAGTATCCTCGGTTGTTCTAGGTTTAGCATTGTCTGAAGTCTTGTTTGGTGGAGAGAGTTACGGTGGCTTGTTTAGTTCTCCTTTGATTTACTTTCTCATGGGTAGCCTTGGTGAACCTAGGATGAAGACTTAATACTTAATTAGGCCGAATTTGCTCTCGACGTGCTAGTTGATCGGTTAGGTTCGCTTTAGCGGTATTTCTAGGAGAAGGGGGATTCTCGGATTTTGTATACCCCACGTGTTCCACGTTTATGTTTGATTGGGGACAAGCAAACATTCAAGTCTAGGGGATTTTGATCATCTCGTTTTCATATGTATTTCTTGCACGATTTTAGAGACGTTTACGATATAGATGCGATGTTTACGTATGATTTTGTATCCGTTTTACTCGTTTTCGTGTTTTCGTGTTCTTACAGGTTTTTATACATATTCAGTTCATTTTGGAGCTAAAGGACATACACGAGACAAAGTAAAAACATCGAGGATCATCACGGAACAAATGGGACGAGAATCGGCGAAGAACACCCTTGCCCGCGCGGGGCGTATAGTCGGCAAGTCTGTCCAGCAACTTGAGCCCGACCAGGGCACACTCCAGTCCGACCGGGGCACACCTTAGCCCATCCGGGCAACTCTCTAGCCCGACCGGGGCACCTCTATTCCATCGCATTCTTTGCGTGATCTTCCGCGCCGTACACGAGCGGGTAATTTACACTACCCGATCGGGTCGCGACCGTCACCAGCAACTTAAAATAAGTTAATTTGACTTAAAACAAATGGAAGTTTGTGGGGGACTCATACAAGAAGGAAAACAACTTTAAAGGAGAAAAAAGGGGCCAAATATCGAGATTCATTCATTCATTATTCAGTTCTTGATCGAGGGAGAAGAGGAAGGTTCTTGCGAAGGAGACTTACGAGAAGCATTGGAGATAAACTTGACACTTCGGTTTCTTTTGGTTTTCATGTTCCTTAGACCTTCTATTTCGTTTATGATTGTTTATGGACGCATGAGCGAGTAGTTTGTTTGTTCTAGGAGAAGGGATTAGCCTTGGCTATCCCGGAACCACTTTTGATTTATCTTTGAATGCATCTTCCCGTTTTTGTTTATCTATTCTTTATCTGAGTGTTTAAAAGACTTGTGTTTATAAAGGCCACGTAGATGCATGTATTAGGGGTTAGGAGAAGGACCGAAAGGAGAATTCTAGTCCTAGAAGATCAGGTATAGAACAACCGAGGTTAGGCCATGAAAGTAGGGTAACAATGGTTGAGGGTAAAACGGATGAATCACAGATCTTATGGATTTAGTTTAGGGTGTCAACCACGAAAGTAGGGGGCAACTTGACTAGATCACATGTCTATGCCTTGAGAGAGGGTAGATATCATATTAGGATCGTCTACCTTAGACAACTTGACTGGGATTGCATGATAGATATATTGATTGTTGGTTTCGGTAGTCTTGTGGTGAAACTGGTTTCCTGGAACGTTTGTCTCATTCTTAAGAACTAGTTTGTTTATTTGCTTTTAGTATTTCATTCTTCAAACAATATTTCGTTCGTTAGCAAGTTGGATTCACAGTTAGAGTTTAGGTTGTGTTGCGTAGTCTCTGTGGGATCGACACCTGAAGTACTACACACATGTCGTGCACTTGCGGGTAGTTTAGGTTATTTATTTAACTTTGCGAACGCATCACTCCGTCCTCGTCCTCGTGTGCATTCTGCTCTCTCTACTCTCTCTACATGTGTGTTGTGTGTTGTGGTGTCTGTGGGGTCTTAATTTCCTCTGCCCTCCTAACCCCTACTTCCTCTTTCTTCTTTCCTTTCTCTCCTTTCTCTTTCTTTTCCTCTTTGGCCGAATTTAAGCTCTCCAGCCCATTCCTTTTCGTCCTCCTTTCCTTTTTGGCTAATTTCCATTTTTTTGGTTTTCATTTTCTTCAGCAGTTTGTATTTTCTTTTCCTCTTGTGCGGCAACGATATCCTTTTCTTTTTTTCTCCTTTTCCTCTTTGCATGGCTGCCTTCTTTCTTGTTCTTGCGTTTCCATTAACTGTTCCAGCAGCCATTTCTATTTTCTATCTCCTGGGTTGGTGTTGGAAGTTTACATTTTGTTCTTGCTTTTATTTTATGTAAACCATATTTCATTTTCATCTTCCAACCGTGCTCTTCTTCATTTTGTTCCAACAAATAAAAGTTTCCATTTTTGTTCCAGCCACCGAATGTTTCAATTTTTGTTCTAGCCGTGAGTTTCCATTTTTTTCAGGCCAGCGGCTGGTTTCTATTTCTCGTAGGCTGCAACTACTTATTTCCATTCCTTTTCTCCAGCCATGCTTTCATTTTGTGCAGGCAGACAACACATTTCCATTTTGTTCGAAAGGCTTACAGATTCCATTTTTGTAAGCGACCACTGTTTCCATTTTTGTAAGCCGTCATTGTTTCCATTTTTGTAAGCGGCCATTGCTTCCATTTCTCTTCTCCGATTTATAATTCTTTGAATGCTGACCGTGCATAGCTGATAGTAGATTGGGTTTGCTTAGTTTTGTTTCATTTACTCGTGTTTGTATCCTGATATTTTATTTCTTGCAATAACACGAGAAACCAATGAAATGGGACTAAGTGATGCTTAATGCTCGGTAAACTAACTACAAAAATGAACTAAAATACTATAACAAAATAGACGTTATCAAACTCCCCCAGACTTGAACCTTTGCTCGTCCTCGAGCAAGTCTAGAACTAAACATGAGAAGCTAGAACAATCAACTCGAAAAGTCAGCCACCCTATGCAACAACACGTCACACAAACATAGATCTAAGCGCACCGAAGTTAGACCCTATCTACCGAGAGCCACTAACAGTGTAATCCAACACATATCCTAAGTTCATTTCACTAACCCCTAGACAACATCCAAGCGATTTCCATACCTATTCTAATACGCAAAACAGTTCGATACCATTCTTTAAAACAATTATTTTTATTTTTCGGTTCACTTTTTCTTCTTTTTGGTTTCCACACTTTTTTTTTTGAAAATTCGCACTCGGTTTCTAGTCGGAGTTGAAGAGGAAAACCTTCTACTTAGACCCAGGTTTTCAATTGGCACATTCATAAGGTCTTGTAACCTTAACGGAATGAAGAGGTTGCACCATTGCTGATTTTTTTTCTTTTGATTAAACAATTGTGATTACGCATCGACTCTAAACTTTAGACGTAGAAAAAACAACATCGACCCACCACTTAAACCCGAACCATTAATATCGATGCACTCATCTGAATGTAAGGTTGAAATAGTTAAAGAACTTATTCTATTGAGAGCGGAGTGTAAGTGCGTGGAAATATAACGATCGAAACAAAGCAAAGAATGAACGGCATGCTCGGAGATATAAGTGCTTGGGTTTGAAACCTAGGGGTCGGAATACAACTATAGGCTATGGATTTATGCATGATCACTAACTAATCGATATCTAAAGGTATGTTTCAGCAAACCTACACTTTTGTTCCCGATTCGACAAAGTTGTACAGAGGTGACTAAAGTTTGAAATTTTTCGTACTAGATATTTGTCTGTCTAATACTAACAAAACTAACGTAAAAGCAAAAACAAAGCGAAGAACTCAACATCTAAATCCTAATCACAGTCATGACATTTGAAGAGTACCCACACCCAAGACTTGAACGGAACACCATCTCAGTGTTCAAAACCTGAGAGAAGGACTAACATGCCAACACTCGTGGAAAATTAGAATACATAGGAACATGTACACCTGATGCGTGCTTGTTGTCCCGAGTTGATGCTGCTGGGTGTACGCATCTATCCTTATGTTGTGGATGATGTCGAAGTGGAAAACTAGTAACAAAAGTCACACAATCCGAAGGAGACATTACGATACATCGGGGTTGTTGGTAAAGAGCATGTGTGTGAAAAGAATAAGAGTCGAATTCTAAAAAAAATTAAAACGAAATAAGTAAAAGGATATAGGGCTCGGGTTGCCTCCCGAGAAGCGCTTGTTTAAGGTCACGAGCCTGACCAAAACGTGCTACTCCTCGACGTCGTCGTGTACGTAGTGTCTCGCATGTATAGTGTGCTCGATAGGGTGTATCACGCGGATCAGTTGGATTCCTTGCACGATCGGTCATGTCCTCCTTAAGCGCGGTCGTGTTGTTCCCTATGTTAGGAGCTAGATTGTACTGTCCAAAGAATATTTTGAGTTATCCATAAGTCCGGTTATGCACTCCATGAACCGGTTAGGTGTTCGTTCTCGTTTCCTTCAACGTCTCCAGAATTTTTTGATGTGTCCTTGGGGTGAAGGCTTCATCTTCACCTTAGGTGCCTTATCGATGCTCCAATTGTGTGCTGGATGCTTGGCGTAGCTTCTCGGAGTCTCAGCATTGTTTATGTATTGATTTGCGTCGTATTTAGCTTGAGTTGGACGTAAGTCTCGGTCGGGGGTCCTTATATAATCCTTCTCTAGCTGATAGGAAATCCATTTCTAGAGAATCCATGCTCCCAACTTCTTTCAAGAACTTCCTCAGCTAATTTCTCCAAGACGTCGTCATGGAACACGAAATCAATAACGCACGGCTGCTCAGGTGTGTCATTTAAGTTGAACTCCACTTCCTCCTCGAATTTCTTCTTACGCTCATTAATGTCTATATCCTTATCCGCTGTTGTGTTAGATTCTTCCCCCTTTTCAAATATCGAGGGAGTTGACTGATCCACCGTTTTCATGCGTTGACATTGTGGGAATGGCAATGGAGGTGGCCTCGGATCTGGTTTTACGTATTTTGGCTCCCCTTTCTCCTCGGCTTTCTTTTTGTGCTCTTTAACGTTACTGCCTTTTTCCATTGCTGAAGTAGACGTTTCATCCTTTCAAATGTTGAAGGAACGGGTAGATCTACCGTCTCATCACTCATTAGGTAAATTTCGTTGACGTGCTCATAGGGATTCGCTTCCGGTCTCCCCGGTAGAATTCGTTGTGGACATGCTGCTTCTTGCGCTAATTGTGCGATTTGCGTCTCCATGTATCTAGGATGAGTTTGAAAGCTCTCTATCTGCTTCTTGGTGTTCTCTTGATCCCTCATCAATTTATTCTGATTTTTTGCACTTCCATCAACAAGTTGCTTTTATTTTCTTGGAAATTGGAGGAGACGGGTGGACATAGTGTTGATGTCGGGAGCTGCTGATGCGTATCACAGTTAAATATAAATAACCTAATCTACCCGCAAGTGCACGACACGTGTGTAGTATTTTAGGTGTCGATCCCACAGAGACTACGCAACACTACCTAAACCCGAACTACAAATCAAACTTGCTAACGAAAGAATGGTGATGAAGAATGAAATACTGAAAGTAAATAATCTACTTGGGTTCTAATGATGAGATAAACGTCCTAGGAAACCGGTTTCACCACAAGACTACCGAAACCAACGATCAACCTATCTATCATGCAATCCCAGTTAAAGCTATCTAAGGCAGACGATCCTAACATGATATCTACCCTCTCTCAAGATATATTTCAATTCAAAGGCTAAAAACTCTCGTCAGAATTTTTCTAAACCAAAAGTAGTCATTAAGGAACATAAAAACCAAACAAAACCGAAGTGGTGCTGCTTAATCTCCAATGCTCCTCGCTTATCTCCTCGCAAGAATCTGCTCTATCTTTCGCTGAATTGTTCTCCTCTGTAAGCTTGCTGTAATGACGTCTTTTTGCCTCCTTTTAAGCCTCCTAAGTCGGTCCAATTGTTGCCTAAATTTCTCAACGAGTTCCCTTATGTTTTATGTTAAAATTACTTAAGTTTTGAGCAGTTACGGGCCGCGACCCGCTCGGGTAGTGAGTGTGCCCGCTCGGGTGCGGCTAGGGTAACTCGTGCGCGTCCAAGAATCTGCTCTAACTTTGCTGAATTGTTCTCCTCTGTATGCTTGCTGTAACGGCGTCTTTTTGCCTCCTTTTAAGCCTCCTAAGTTTTGAGCAGGTTCGGGCCGCGACCCGCTCGGGTAGTGAGTGTGCCCGCTCGGGTGCGGCTAGGGCAACTCGTGCAGATTATGGTGCTGGAATGGTGCCCGATCGGGCATGGCATGTGTGCCCGCTCGGGCACAGGGCAAAATGGTCCTAAATGCTTGCCCGAGTCGTGCTAAATGGTCCACACAATTGGCCGTAGGTTTTGCCCGATCGTGCAAGGGTTGTGCCCGACCGGGTGAGGCTTTTCCATGCTCAATCTCGTCCCGTTTGTCCCGTGATGATCCCCAAAGTTGCTCCTTAGCTCCGTGCATGTTCCTTTAGCTCCTAAATAGTCCAAATACGCGTAAAAACCTGTAAGAACATGAAAAGCACGAAAGCAAGTAAAACGGATACGGAATCATACGTAGAACATCACATATGTATAAAAAACGTCTCCTAAATCGTGTAAGAAATACGTATGAAAATGAGATGATCAAAATCCCCCAGACTTGAATGTTTGGTTGTCCCTAAGCAAACGTAAACGTGGAATACATGGGGTATAAAAATACGAGAATTCCCCTTCTCCTAGAAATACCGCTAAAGCGAACCTAACCGATCAACTAGCACATCGAGAGCAAATTCGGCCTAATCGAGTTTTCAGCCTTAATCCTAGGTCCACCACGGTTACCCATGAGAAAGTAAATCAAAGGAGACTAGACACGCTACCGTAACTCCCTCCACTAGACAAGACTTCAGACTATGCTAAACCTAGGTCAACCGAGGATACTTGTTTCTTTCTTTCCGAGCTTCTTTCTTTCTTTTTTTCTTTTTATTTTCTTTTTATGACTTTTTATTTTCTTTTTTTCTTTTGTTTCATTTTTCATTTTCTTTTCCAATTTTTTTTTCTTTTCTTTTCTTCTTTTTCTTTGCATACACACTAGGCTTCTAGGACGTCAGATTTGAAGGGATCCAGCCTCTACTTAGACCCAGACTACCGATAACGGTATACTCATGCATCTCGTGTGAGAGTGCAGCGGAGTAGGTGGCTTTTTGTGCCGTGCCCTTAGGACGTAGAAAGATGATCACCAACCCACCACTTAGACCCGAGCCACCGAAAGAGTAACAAGGTCGATGCACTCATATCGATTTTTGATCATGCTTATTAGGCACTATTTCTATCGACAGCGGAGTGTTAGTGTGTGCTTTTTAATCTGCAAAACAAGCTCGATTTTATATGATCCAATGATCCTCAATGTAACCAAAGTAAAGTGTCGTCTACACGAAGTATGACCATCTGGGTAGAGAAAATAAACGACAGACCAGCCTAGCAACCTCGTCTAAACATCCCCACAAGTAACACTAGGATTCCCAAGAACTACGACCTATTGTTTTTCAGCCGACTAATAAGCTCTAACGCATAGGAAAACCTAGCTCAATCATGCAAAATCTCACGGAAAAGGTTAACTTCTTAAGCATACTAGGTTCGGGGTTCATCTCAAAACGCGGCACCGGACAAATGCCTTAGGACGACTCTGACTCAATGAAAACAAAAACAAACTAAAAATCGCAAAAATAACCTAAAAACTAAAAATCAAAGGAAAATGAAACGAAATCACCTGACAAACGTGAACTGCTCCCCCCAGACTTGAATTGAACGGCGTCCTCGACGTGAAGCTCCAATGGAGGATGAAGGAAGTGAAGCACGTTTGGTGTGTTAATTTTTTTTTTTTTTGTTATGGAAATTAAATAACCGAGTCTTAAACATGAAAAGTAAAAACAAACAGCTGGGTTGCCTCCCAGAAAGCGCTTATTTAACGTCATAAAGCTTTGACGTCTCCATTCCTCATGCGTGCGCGACGGGTGGATCGGAAAGGGAAATGGAGTTTCCACTTTCGATCGGTTGAGCGGCTTGGTAGAGCTTAAGACGCTGTCCATTGGCGTTGAACGTGTCACCCGCATCACTCCATAGTTCCACATCTCGTACCTGAAAAGGATCAGACCAACAAGGCAGTAGGTCGCCCGAGAAAGACTTAGGTCGAGAATTAGAAAGTGGAACGAAATCACCTGATTGGAAGTCATGAGGTAGGGTCTTCTTATCGTGCCATCCCTTAGGCACATCATGCACGGGGTTCACTTGCTCGCTGTCCAAGGTTGGATAAGGGGTATCTGCGTTGAAAAGTTTAATGACATCTTTTCCCATTACCTCGTGCAAGTGCGGGTGCAGCCTCCTTTGAATTTCGGGTGAAGGTTCGTGGCTGTCCTCCCTATAATTCCCGTACATACACATTGAAGAGCTGACCCTCTTACACTTTTTCACGCGTGTTGGTTGTTTTCTCACCTCTTCTGCACTCATATTAGCATTTAAAACAGCAAGATATGTTTTATCGGAATCAACGTACTCATACCGAAAAGAAGATGGTGGAGGATCGGGCTCAAGTTCGGACGTCTTCTCCGCTGTGAGACCAGCATATTTATCACGTGGTATCTCCTCATGTGGGGCGTCTCCTAGTGCTGTAATTGCACTCATGAATTTCGTATATACCTCAGCTCCTTCGTCCGCAAATCCTGCATTATCGCCAACTTGTGTCAAATACCGTAAAAGAGAATCGGAAACACTTACTTGATCGTGCGTGTCTTTCTCTAACTCGTCCAACGAATCTACTGTAAAGCAAGACTCCTTGAGTTATGATTCGTCCATGGGGCTGGGCAGGATGAATTCAATCGTTTCGTCTTTGACACGTAAGGACAGCTTTCCTTGTTGTACATCTATCATCGCACCTGCAGTAGCTAAGAACGGCCTACCAAGAATAATAGGTGTCCTAGTGTCTTCCGTTATCTCAAGTACAACAAAATCGGTGGGAATGCAAAGTTTACCTACCATGGTGGGAACGTTTTCAATGATTCCCACCGGATGTCTTACCGTACGATCCGCGAGGCGTAGAGACATCTTCGTCGGTTTAAGGTTCCCAAACTCCATCCACTTAAAAACTATGTGTGGCATGATACTCACGCTAGCCCCTAAATCACACAAACCATTTTCAATATCGAGATTACCTATTTTGCATGGGATGGAGAAGCTTCCGGGATCCTTCAACTTAGGTGGCAGCTTGTTCTAAAGAATTGCACTGCATTCCTCGGTGACTGCTACAGTCTCGTTCTCTTCGGTGTGCTTCTCTTTGGATATTACCTCTCTGAGGCATGTTAATGTCTAGCTTCTTGAGACCCTCTATAAATCTGCCCACTCTCTCTTGGTTCTTACTGCTTACCAATCGTTGAGGATATGGTATCGGAGGTATGTACGCCGGAGGAGCAACGTATGGCTTATCTAAATCTGGTTCGACTCCTTCCATAATCGTAACCTTACCTCTTCCTCTACCCATGGACGTACCAGCAGCATTCCCTTGCTCATTTGAGGGTGAATCCTCAACCTCGTCATCGCTGCACACAGAAATAGCATTCACATACTCTCTCGGGTTAAGATCGGGCTTACCGGGAAGCTGTCCAGGATTCCGAGAGGATGAAGCAGCCTGTTGTGCTATGGAGTTTTCCAACATCTTCACATGTGTACTCAGAGACTCCATCTGAGATTTAAGCTCCTATTGTCGCTGCTCCTGCTTCTTCATAAATTCGAGCAATACCCCCTCTAGGTTTGATGAAAC
>CM071867.1:36740695-36751130 GCA_036759665.1 Gynandropsis gynandra
AATGCCTCCTCGACGCTCAGATCCATGAATGATCCTCTGGTAGCGTTATCCAACCTCATGCGGTGCTCATCTGAAATTCTGTTATAAAAAGTTTGGATAACGTACCATTGCTCAAGACCATGATGTGGGCACGACTGTAGAAGATCCTTGAATCTTCCCCACGCCTCAAACAAAGTCTCTCCATCTCTGCACCTGAATGTTGTGATTTTCCCCCTCATCTGAATTGTCTTGCTCGGAGGAAAGAAGCGTGATAGGNTGAATCTACCCCACGTCTCAAACAAGTCCCCTCCACTCCTGCATCGGATTTTTGTGTTTGCCCCCTCATCTGAGTCGTCTTGCTCGGAGGAAATAAACGTGAAAGGAACAGTGTGCAGAGCTGATCCCAAGTGGTGATAGATCCAGCGGGGAGTGATTGCAGCCAAGTTTTCGCTCTTCCCCCAATTGAAAAGGGGAAAAGACGCAGCAAGATTGCATCCTCAGATACTCCGTGAATTTTGAACGTACCTGAAAGTTCGAGGAAGTCTCTGAGGTGCTGATGAGGATCTTCATGGTTTCCACCCATGAATTGCTTCTGATAAAGCATGTTGATCATCGCTGGCTTAATCTCGAATTGTTCTCTTGCAACAGCAGGCATCCTTATGGCTGTTTGCACGTTGTTCATGTTCGGCACCACGTAATCCCTTAGACGACGTGGGGGAGGAGCCTGTAATTGCATATGTCCATTGCCGTTCTGATTATCCATCATTTGTCGATCTGAAGGCTCTGCAAAGGACAAACAAAGAACAATTTACGTAGAAGGAACGAAAGAAAAGAAAACAAAAAAAAAACCAAAAAGAAAAACAAAGCAAGAAGGACTCTAGGTTCGAATCTAAGACGCGTTGACAATAGTCCCCGGCAACGGCGCCAAAAACTTGATGCGTATCAGAGTTAAATATAACCTAATCTACCCGCAAGTGCACGGCACGTGTGTAGTATTTTAGGTGTCGACCCCACAGAGACCACGCAACGCTACCTAAACCCGAACTACGAATCAAACTTGCTAACAAAAGAAGGTGAATAAGGAATGAAATACTGAAAATAACTAAACTACTTGGGTTCTAACGATAAAACAAGCGTCCTAGGAAACCGGTTTCACCACAAGACTACCGAAACCAACGATCAACCTATCTATCATGCAATCCCAGTTAAAGCTATCTAAGGCGGACGATCCTAACATGATATCTACCCTCTCTCAAGGCATAGACACGTGATCTAGACAAGCTGCCCCCTACTTTCGTGGCTGACACCTTGAACTAAACCCATAAACTCTGTGATTCGCCCGTTCACCCTCAACCGTTGCTACCCTACTTTCGTGGCCTAACCTCGATTGTTCTAAACCTGACTTTCTAGGACTAGAATTCTCCTTTCGGTCCTTCTCCTAACCCCTAACACATGCATCTACGTGGCCATCGCAAACACAAGTAAATTCAAGAACTCAGATAAAGAATAGCGTCTTTTTGCCTCCTTTTTAAGCCTCCTAAGTCGGTCCAATTGTTGCCTAAATTTCCCCACGAGTTCCCTTATGTTTTAAGTTAAGTTTACTTAAGTTTTGAGCAGTTACGGGCCGCGACCCGCTCGGGTAGTGAGTGTGCCCGCTCGGGTGCGGCTAGGGCAACTCGTGCAAATTGTGCTGCTGGAATGATGCCCGATCAGGCATGGCATGTCTGCCCGCTCGGGCACAAGGCAAAATGGTCGGGAATGTTTGCCCGAGTCGTGCTAAATGGTCCACACAATTGGCCGTAGGTTTTGCCCGATCGTGCAAGGGTTGTGCCCGACCAGGTGAGGCTTTTCCATGCTCAATCTCGTCCCGTTTGTCCCGTGATGATCCCCCAAAGTTGCTCCTTAGCTCCGTGCATGTTCCTTTAGCTCCAAAATAGTCCAAATACGCGTAAAAACCTGTAAGAACATGAAAAGCACGAAAGCAAGTAAACGGATACGGAATCATACGTAAAACATCACATATGTATCAAAAACGTCTCCTAAATCGTGCAAGAAATACGTATGAAAACGAGATGATCAGCTGCTTCGGAATTGTTTAGATGTGGCATACATGATTAATACCCTTTATTTTGAGGCTGCATTCTTGGCTGAAAGTTATGATTTCGTTGCATCGGTCGCGGTTGAAAATTTCTCAATAGATGTTGTGCGTTCAACACACCATCGGAGTTTCTGTACGAGAAGTTTGGATGATCTCTCCATTTGGGGTTGTATGTGTTCCCGAAAGGATGATTGTAATTCTCATAGTTCAGTTCCTCATACCCCCGAACTTCTTGTTGACATGATTGCTCTGAGCAATGCGGACGGTGTGAGTTAGACAACATATGATAAATTCTGGAAATTTGATCTTTTACTTCAGCTATACATGCATATAAAGGATGTACCTCATTCATGTTACCTCGCAAAATAAAGAACACAAAATTCTATTAAGCTCCGAGAGGTTAAAAAAATTTGACTCAAAAAGAAAGAAAACAAAAGCAAAAAAATATGAAAAACAAATAAAGACTCCGGAAAGGACTATATCCTAATTCAAAAGTATCCTAACTCTATAGTCGTAATCAATTCCTCAGCAACGGCGCCAAAAACTTAATGTGGTTAATCTCAAGTAATGAAATACCTAGACTAACGCTTCCACAAGAATACGGATCGTATAGTACTAGGGTCGAATACAAGGAATTGATGCAACTCTAAAGCTAGTAAACTAATGAATAGGATAGTAAAAATCAATGAGTTTTTGGAATATAAATAAAACTAAGCTAACTAATTAACAGTTTAAATTCAATTAACTAGATACCACAGGTTTCGAGATATGCATGATTATGCAATAAAATTCTAAGAAGATCATGGTTATAGATATAATTACATATTCGGGAATTCAAACTAGGGAATGACTCTCCCGATGTCTAAACCCACTATCTAGCATGTGTACTACCAATCTCCCAATTGTGTAATCTCACCTACTAGATGCATTAAGATCACTATCCTAATTTCTATGTTTCAATTAACCGACCGACCAAAGTTCTAAATCAATCGAGACTTTATATCATGACTACGTTCCAAAATCCAATTCATCTCCCAATGCAATTAGATTTTTATAATCATTCATTCAAGTAGCCAACAAGAACAAAAGCATTACGAAGAACCAATCAATCCGAAACGATCAAATATTATAACCAAGCATTAAGAAGAAAACTTCATTACATATCGGCAAAGCTCTCTAACTCGTGGCTATGGACCTACTCAGGCATGAACTTAGAAAACGAAACATGAACGGTATCTATATTCAACGTGGATAAAGAATGAGATCCCTCTCTATTCTATTACCGACGTCTTCAACACCTCCTCCGTGCTCCGACTTCAGCGTTCTGTCCTCGTCCTCGTGTGCGTTCTGCTCTCTTTCTACTCTCTCTACGTGTGTGTTGTGTGGTGTGGTGTGTGTGGTGTCCGAATTTCCTCTGCCCTCCTAACCCCTACGTCCTCTTTCTTCTTTTCTTTCTTTCCTTTTCTCTTTCTTTTCCTCTTTGGCCGAATCTAAGCTCTCCAGCCAATTCATTTTCGTCCTCCTTTCCTCTTTGGCTAATTTTCATTTTTTTTGTTTCCATTTTCTTCAGCAGCTTGTGTTTTCTTTTCCCCTTATGCAGCAACGATGTCCTTTTATTTTTTCCTCCTTTTCCTCTTTGCATGGCTGCCTTCTTTCTTGTTCTTTTGTTTCCATTAATTGTTCCAGCAGCCATTTCCATTTTCTATCTCCGACGATTGCAGTTTTCAATTCTCCTGTAGGCGGCTATCTTTCCATTTTCGGGTTGGTGATTGGAAGTTTACATTTTGTTCCAGCAACTTGCTTCTATTTTATGTAAACAATGTTTCCTTTTCATTTTCCACCCGTGATCTTCTTAATTTTGTTCCAGCAACTAAAAGTTTTCATTTTTGTTCCAGCCGTGAGTTTCCATTTTTGAAGGCCAGCGGTTGGTTTCTATTTCTTGTAGGCTGCAGCTACTTATTTCCATTGCTCATCTCCAACCATGCTTTCATTTTGTGTAGGCAGCCAACCATTCCCATTTTGTTCGAAAGGCTAACAATTTCCATTTTTGGAAGCGACCATTGTTTCCATTTTTGTAAGCGGCCATTGTTTCCATTTTTATAAGCGGACATTGCCTCCATTTCTCTTCTCCGGTTTATAATTCTTTAAATGCTGACCGTGCATAGCTGATAGGAGAGTTGGTTTCCTTAGTTTTACTTCATTTACTTGTGTTTGTATCCCGATATTTTATTTCCTGCAATAACACGAGAAACCGATGAAAGAGGACTAAGTGATGCTTAATGCTCGGTAAACTAACTATGAAAATGAACTAAAATACTATAAAAATAGACGTTCTCACATTGTATGTAGATGATCTCTTCTTGGCGATGTTCATTGATCAAGCGGTTTCTCCTTTTCGTTACCTTTGTAATCGATCACCATTGGAGGATTACATCAATACTTCATCCTCTCACGCATCTTCGTCTATTCTGCGAATGTTAGCTCTCATCTTAACCTTCCAATATCCATAATTGGAGGAGTTGAGTATTACGGTTTCGCAATACGAGTATTGATCTTGTGATCCTTCTATCTCTCTCTTTAACTGGATCTCAAACAGATATTAACTCTTTGATCTGTTTCCAGCTCTAATACCAATTGAAAAAATAAAGAGTAGATGGACAAGATGTTTGGTGGAGTTTAAAACTCTAAAGAACTTTCTATTTAATTCAAATGGTCTTCCAGGTACACCTGAATACAGAGTCAAACTCACCCTGAGACTCTACCCATCTTGAATTCAAATTCCAAGCCCTAAACGTCACACACCCCGTATGTGACCGCTTAAAACTATTCACACAATAGCCTTAGGTTTCTGAACGAATCTACGAATCACTCACCCACAAACCCCTAGACACAATGTCTAAGATTTGTGTAAAATCACTCTCACAACATAAATGAAACACTTTTTCAGTTTCTCGGTTTAAGCTCACACTTCTCTCTAGACTTTTAAGCTCATTATTTTATGATGAAGAAGTCTTAATTTCGTTTACAGGACCAGGACTCTTTTTATAGAGGTCTTCTTGATGTGTTTGTTACTAAAAAGGCTCCATAATTTTTTCTCCTTGATTTTCTCCAACAAATCTCCATGTTTTTAGCTCCCTTGATATTCTCCAATTTGTTGGTCTTTGATCTGTTTAATTTTGACCTATTCAAACTTGAAACTTCGGCAAATCATTTAAGATCAAATTACTCTAACATCATATATTCACATTTCTAACATTTTTTGAACTAGATGCTTGAGAGCAATTCATGTGAATCGTATTATATGATCGAAGAGGTATCTACTCCTCTTGCTATGGTACAATGTCAAGATTTTGAGAGAAAAGATAAGATGAAGGGACAGTGAGAAGTTAAAGGGAAAAACGTGTTTTCTTATTCATTTCTCTTGATTTCAAAATGTGCACACAATGGTAATTTACAAAGTGATTGTATCGCTAGCAAACAAAACGAGTAACGGTTCGGCTTTGCCAACTACCATCTGTGATATACTCTTCAGGGTTGGAACTCGAACTGTATAGAGAATTTGTTAACCTCAATCGCTTGAGAAAAAGATTTTTTGACTGGCGTAAGAGCTATCTTTAATATTTGTCCGAAGATGGTGGGAGATGGGGTTGATGGTGGTTGTCGAAGTGTTTAACGTGGAGAGATTAACACCACAAGAAGCACGAAAGCCTCTTGATACAGTCGAAGAATACATAAAGAAAGGTTTATTACTTCAAATTTCAATGTTACAGATCAAGAATACAGAAAGAAGGTTTATTACTTCAAATTTCAATGTTAACGTTCCAAATGAAATAAAATTCTTTAATTAGGAGATACTTCATTTTAAAAACAACGAAATGCATAAATGATGGGTAACAGATTGAACTACTAGTCGTTGAAAACATTTTATGGCCATTAGGAATCTTCGGAATGAGAAACAAGATGATTTGTTTGGGATAAGATTTACTTGGAAGATTTTCTAGGTGTTGACGAGGATTTTCTAGCGATTGGAAAATATAAGGTAAGATTTTTGTCTTTTGTCTTTCCTTATCTGTATCGCCCGAGCCCATCAGTTTTAGGTGGGCGGATTGAGATCCGGTTCAATGTACAAGATTGACGTGGCATTTCATCGCATTGGGCCTGAATCCTCATTTTGATTAAGAATCTCCCATGAATCCTTCATAATCTTCGATGCCTTGTTACGCAAGTTCATTTATCGTTCACGTGTGAGTATGTCATGGAAAGATTGTGGCTGCTCCGCTCCCTACTTTAGCTTCTCATTCGTATGACCTTAATTTGGTTCCGTTTCGAGTCCAATATCCCATCATTCCCTCTCCTTTGTGAGCGTTCCGTCCCTAGAATGTTATCATCTACATCGAAAGGGTATAGATGAGCAACGTTAAATGTTGTGCGCGTGTTATACTCACCTAGTAGTTCAAGGTGGTAGGTGTTATCGTTGATCCTAGAACGTGAAATGGGTCTTCTCCTCTTGGTGCTAGCTTTGAACTCCTCTTGTCTAGGAACTGTTCTGGATTCATGTGTAGCCACACCCAATCTCCATCGTTGAACATCATCTTTCTCTGCCCCTTGTTGGCTTGTTTGACGTATTGTTCAATCCTCTGCCTTATGTTTTACCGAACTTTCTCTTGTAGCCTCTTGATCAGCTCGGTTTTCTTCTCTCCGTGCAAGTTGGCAACCAGTTTGCTTGGTATAGCTGAGAGGTCCAAGTGAGGGATAAGATTAAGCCCATATACTACCTCAATGGCGAGTGTTTTGTGGTTGAGTGTTGTGCTCGACTGTAAGTGAACTCGATGTGGGGTAGGTAGTCAAACCACTTCTTCGGGTTGCTAGCGTACGGTAGACCACCTCTCTTTGACCATCAATCAGAGGATGGCATGTGGTGGAGAACATGAGCTTGACCTCTAGCTTTCTCCAAAATGTCCATCAGAAATGACTCAAAAACTTACTATCTCAATTCGATACGATCGTCTTGGGTAGACCATGGATGCAAATCTTTAGAAGTTCGAGAACAAATTCCATCGAGAAATTAGTCCACGAATGAGTTGGAATTGGTAGAGGAAGATGCAAATTGTGGGTATGGACGTGTGATTTAACTTGGTGGCACGTGATACATTGTGCACAAAGCCATTCAACATCTCACTTGAGGCGTTAGTAAAAGAAATGCTCCTATATGGGGGCCAAGGTTTTCTCCATACTAAGGTGCCCTACGAGTGCTCCTCCATGCGCTTTTTGAGACAACAACTCCCTCATTGAACTTTGTGGAATTAAAAGTTGTCTATCGCAGAAGAGATATATGTCATATATGTATAATGGTCTTGATGAGGACATCGAGTTTCATGGCGAAGACGAAAACATTCATGAAGGAAAAATTGAAGATGGCAGAGTGGAACAAAGTATGGAACATGAAGAGGAGAACACAAACAAAGAAGCCGAAGTTCCAACCATGCCCCGGGCACCTGTCATGCGAGACAAAGCTCGTAATTTTCGAGCCAAGACGAACTGGTTTGTGTATAAGTTCATCAGGGCACAATAACATCTCTTATGAAGAACTCACCAAACCGGCGCTAAACCGCGGAGAATCCAAGGCCATTTTAATCTTAAATAACCTATCGATTATGGAGGATTAGAATTGGACACCAATGGAGAGAAAACGCATGGCAACTTTCACCTACAACGCCAACGCATCACGTTCTTTCCTTATTATCTGATTCAGCACCAAATCAGATCCAAATCTTCCCATTCTCATCCACCAACGGTCAAGAACAAATCCAGCTCCATCAAATCAACACCAACGGTCAAGAATCACTAAAACAAGGCAACTTCCACATCATGCAATAAACAACCCAGGGGAGATCTGATTCTTTCCTTTTCGATGCAACTGTTATTTCCTTTAAGTTATCTTTTTATTTCAGCAACTTGTAGCCTATATAAAGGCCCTCATCTGCAATCTTTGGTTTCAGACTTGAACAATAAACATCTTTGGATTTTCCTTGCTTATTGCTTTGCAAGAATTCAAGGTCTTCACACGATTAAAGAGATGCTTGTTTGTATCGAGGAGCTGACACAATCCTTGTGGAATTGTCATTCAATCCATCACCTTCGCCATCACTCTATGGAGACAAGTTACAAGTAGCCCTGTGGCTTATAACGTCTCTTCATCGTTTAACTGAGGTTTAATTCTTGGTGAGCAACCATTTGGCCTATCAAGAACCTCAATGACATTCCTCGCAAGCTATACTAACACCATTCTTGTATCATTTTGGTATCAGAGCCCGATTCAAGGACCAAAGGTTCACTTCTACTCTTATTTCAATATGTTTCCTTCTTGTCTTTCTGTTTTTTTTTTCTATTATTTCAGATCCAGAGGAGAGAAGAAATGGTTGATCAACGAGAACATAATGGGGAAAACCTCAATGCAGCCCTCTACGATATCTTAATGCAATCGTGCAAACGATGCAAGTTATGAATGCGAAATTAGATGAGGACAACAAAATGACGGTAACAATTTGAAATTAAAACTACCTGTATTTTGTTGGATGTGTTAATCCAGAAGCCTATATCAAATGGGAGAGGCGGATGGATAATATTTTTGAATGCTACGCATTTTGACGTGTGGAAACACGAGTTATAAATTATCCTAGACCACTTCACCGCAAGTATACGGATCGTGTAGTACCAGGGTCAATCTCTAGGGACTAAAGCAGCCAAAAACTAAGAATGAAACTAAACTAAGACGAATAAAGATAGAAGAGGATATGGTCCTAAATATCTAAAACTAACCTAATTGGTGACAACGATACTAGGTTGGGGATGAACTCGGATATGACGAACACTACGGGTGTCGGGATACCGGGAATCGTATGAATGAAACAACTAAGGATCATAAATCTATCAGTTCATCTTCACAACAGGAAATTCATGCCCTAAGGTGAGGAGTGATTCTTCCGAGCCTAAACCTCCTAACCATGAGTACGTGCAACCCTACCTTCCAGCAGTGATTAACCCGTACCATGGCAGCTTTACGAACGCAATCATTATTCCTAAGATGACTAACCGACCAGTCAGATTCTAATTAGCCAAACTTAATGTACAACTTAACAGGTCCGGATTCTTTCTTTAACCTTCCAGCAAAGTCCGAAATCCTATGTTACTGAGCGGGCAGCACTAGCGTAAGAGTGATAATGCTAAGAGTAGAACCGATAATCAAGATTAAATCAATAAATCTAAGCATTAACGCAAATCATTGTTCATCCAATACAATCCGATATCCCTACCCGTAGTTGGGATTCTACTCACTCATGGAGAAAACAAAAGACGAAGATAACATTACCCTATAAATGATAGACTCTAGGAAATTCCATGCCTCGACCTTCCCTATCGTGTTACCGGTGCAAGGATTGATGCTTCTCTTCTTCTCCAACGTCTCCCGAGCCTTTCCAGATGTTTTCCCAGCCTTTCCTTGCCCTGTACGTCGCCCTCCACTCTAGATCTGTTCTGTTCTTTAAATTAGGCCGTTTGACTGTTAAATCTAGGTTGTTGCGAAATACACGACCCGCTCGGGCACCACTGTTGCCCGGTCATGCATAGGCGCGCCCGGTCGTGTTCCTTCATAATGCCCGATCGGGTATCCAGCACCCGATCGCGTGGTTGAGCGGCCCGAGTCGTGCAAACTCTCGGGGAAATTGGGATGAATAAATGCCCGAGCGGGTATACGTCTTGCGCCCGATCGGGTAAGGCTACCCGATCTCGTTGCCTTCGTGCCCAGGTCGTGCAAGGTATGCGGATAAAACCCCGTAGGTTTTACCCGAGCGGGTGGTCTATGGTGCCCGACGGGCACCCTTGTTTCCTTGAAATTTCTCTTTTCCGCTCGTTGCTCGGGTGTTCCTTTGGGTTCTAAGGCTTGATCTTGTTGTCGCCTAAAAACCTGAAAACCAACAAAACGGGTGTGTGAAACTCATAATCATATCGGATATGTAAATCTATATATAAAATATATGCGAAAATGGCACTAAAACCTATCCTAGAATTGATATACTTTCAGTGTTATCACATATTCAGAGACAAGAAAGGTGCAATACGCGGCTGCACAACTCACAAAGAATGCAGTCACATGGTAGGATAGCGTGATAACACGTAATCCGTTGTAGTTTTTATATCATTCTTAGGTCTAGTTTTGAGTAGATTACTTAGATATCATTCATTTATCGAGTTTATTCGAAGACTTTATCTACATTTCGTGTTTTGCATAGGAAACGAAGACATGAGGAGAAACACGAGAGATTATGGCAATCTGACCCGAAAACGTAGTTGAGTGACAAG
>CM071867.1:36756967-36782643 GCA_036759665.1 Gynandropsis gynandra
AAGGCTATCTGTAGTTTCCTAGGTCATGCGGGGTTTTATAGGCGGTTCATTAAGGATTTTTTCAAAAATTTCAAACCCCTCACGGATCTACTAGGTAAGGACGTGCCTTTTGAGTTCACAGCGGGTTGTCAAGATGCTTTTGAGAAGCTGAAGAAAGCTTTAGTTTCTCCACCTATTATTTAACCGCCGGATTGGGAGCTTCCTTTTGAGATAATGTGTGATGCTAGTGACTATGCGGTTGGAGCAGTTTTAGGTCAGCGCAAGGATCGAATGTTGCATGCTATATACTATGCTAGTAGGACTTTGGACAACGCCCAATGCAACTATTCCACGACGAAGAAAGAGCTCCTTGCGATTGTCTATGCGTTTGAGAAGTTCCGGTCATACTTAGTGGGTTCAAAGGTAATTGTTTACACGGACCATGCTGCATTGCGTTACTTACTCACTAAGAAGGATGCAAAGCCGAGGTTGATTAGATGGATCCTACTTCTCCAAGAGTTTGATCTTGAGATACGGGATAGGAAAGGAGCCGAGAATGGAGTAGCTGATCATCTTTCACGTCTTGCGATCCCCGAGTGTATTCCTATTAATGACTACCTCCGAGATGATTTGGTAATGTCCTTGACTTGTACTTCCATTCCTTGGTATGCTGACTTTGTGAATTATCTAGCTTGTCGAGTATTACCACAGGGACTATGCAACACAAACTAAACTCAAACTAAGAATCAAACTTGCTACAAACGAATTTTAAGAATGAAATAACTAAAAACAATAACTAACGAGTTATTGACAATGAGACAAACGTTCTAGGATACGGTTTCACCACAAGACTTCTGAAACCAACAATCAATCTATCTAATCATGCATTCCCAATCAAGTTATCTAAGGTGGACGATCCTAATATAATATCTATCCTCTCTCAAGGCATAGATACGTGATCTAGTCAAGTTATCCCCTAGTTTCGTGGTTGATACCTTAAACTAAATCCATAAGTTCTATGATTCATCCGATTAACCCTAAACCGCTACTACTCTACTTTCGTGACCTAATCTCAGTTGTTCTAAGCCTGATCATCCGGGATTAGAATTCTCCTTTTGGTTCTTCTCCTAAATCCCTAAAATATGCATCTACTTGGCCTTCGTAAATAAAATTCAGTAAAACACTCAGACAAAGAATAGATAAACAAAAACGCGAAATTGCAATCATAGAAAAATCAAAGAGGTTCCGGGATAGCCATGGAGTAATCCCTTCTCCTAGAACAAAACGACTACTCGGTCATGAGTTCAAAATCAAACAACATAAACGAAGTAGATAGTTTAAAGAACGTGAAAAACAAATGAAACCAAAGTCTTGATTCGATCTTCAACGCTCCTTGAATGTCCACTTTGCCAAGAGTGCTCACGGACCAACCCTTCTCTCCCTACTCTCTCTCTGCAACCTCTATAATTTTCTGCACGTAATGTTCCAAAACTGAATTGCACTCATTCTCCCCTTCATTTCGTTTCCTTCTTCCTCTATTTCCTTTTTTTCTTCTTTCCTCTTTTGTTGTGTATTCACCTTTGGTCATTCACTCTTCTTTCCTCTTTTTTGCAGCAGCTCCAGTTTACTTTTTTTCTGTTTCCCACTCTTGTTTGCATGAGTTTCCATTCTTATGTAAGTGGGCAATGTTTCCTTTCTATTTTCCAGCCATGTGGTTCCCATTCCTCTCCTCTAACCATGTTTCCTTTTTGTGTAGGCGGCTGACAACTTCCTTTTCTTGCAGACCGCGACTTTCCTTTTCTCTGGTTTGGTGATTACGAACGCGACCCGTGTGGGTTGTATGAGTGCCCTGCACGGGCTTGCTTAGAGAAGGTGATCTGCTCGGGCTAAGCATCTGCTCGAGCCGTGCGGGAAGTGCTGGAATATAAAGCCCGCGTGGGCTATGGGATTCACCCCGCGTGGGTTGCTTCTCCTTTGATGGGGTACGGTCATATTTTGCGGCATTTGCTCGTGTTTGTATCCCGTGGATGTACTTTAGCTCCAAAACGAACAAAATACGCATTAAAACGTGTAAAAACATGAAAACACGAAAACAAGTAAAATAGATATAAAATCACACGTAAATATCGCATCTATCATCATAAGCATCTCTAAATCAGGCGAGAAATATGTATGGAAACGAGATTATCAAGCATCGGCAAGTATCAAGAAGAGGTGCTTTACGACGTAGTGCCAATGCAAGCGGGTCACATTCTTCTAGGACGGCCTTGGCCATTCGATCGTGAGGTGAAACACGATGAACGCACAGTGGGAGTATGCTCTAGAGAGTAATCATTTGGATGATTCTTATTTGAGTATTTCTGATGTATCATGACATTTTCTATAAAATGGCATTCTATTATTTCATTTGATTTACTGTGTATATAAATAGATGAAATAATATCCTTAGAAATATAATTTAAGATAGTATTAAAACATTCATAATCGAGCATTATTGAGAATAAGGATATCAATGTTACAATAAGACTAGTATGTGTAAATTGATATGAGATATCAATTTAACACATAGGTACATGTTAGAGAACAATGTACTAGATCAATCCACCATGAGATTGCTACATGGATTGTTATATGATTATCATAGCAATTCTCATTGTGATTATGGTATATGCAATCCCATGACTTAAGATCGCCAAAGATCTTAACATAAGCAATTACATGCTTTGACATTGTCAAACGTCACTAGTAAATGGGTGGAGAAACAAGATAGTGATTGGGTATGCAATTTGCTTATGTAGTAAGATGTTGGTTGATCGAGATAAGGATTTGTCCCTCATATATAACATGAGTGATGTCACGAGCTCATAGATTGAACTAGATGAGTATGATACGTTCCATGGCTCATTTTCCATCTAGACAACAAGGACAAAAGGACTAACATGCATAAATCACGAGATTGGTAATCTCGAGTCACAAACATTCTGATTGCTTAGGAAATTATGGTGTGTTGCTAGACACTGCTCATTATTTATGAACAATGCAATGAGAACCTATTGGATTGCATACAAAGACGAATGGAGTTGGACATGTAAATGGGCCAATCCTATTATAATTAGGATTGAGAATAATTCGAGTTAGTAGAGCCAATTCTAATTGAATTGTGAATTCAATTTGATTGGCCTTAATTCAACCCATTTGGATTAATTGGGCGAAACCCTAATTAGGGTTTTAAGTTAGGGTTAAACCTTTTTCTCTATAAATAGAGTGCTTAAGCTATGTTCTCAACACAAAAAAAAAGGCACTTCGCCCAAAGTAACCTAGAAGCTGAAGCCCTAATCAAGCAACTAGGGTTTTCGACCTTGTCCACATCTCCTTCGTTCATGTGGATACCGACAGAGGCAGGGGTGATTCGTTGTTGCTCGTGACTCACAGATCCGAGCTTTACGTTACACCAAGGTATTTCCTAAGAAACTCTTATCAGATTTGTCTCTGAATTAGATCTCACTGAAGGAAAACTGAGAAAACTCTGTATTTCTGCTGCGTGTTCTCTCCTCTCGGTTTCCCTTCACGCACCAACCACTACTCATTTATTCTCAACAAAAGAAAGGTATCTCTAGCTCCCCTAAGTCCTTTGCAAGTAGGTGAGATGAAAATGAAATTATCTAGACAAATTGAACCAATTATGAAGAACACCCATCGGAGATTACACATCTTTTAGACAAGTTCAATGACCTATTTCCCGAAAAGGATCCCACGGGACTACCTTCGTTGAGAGGCATTGAGCACCAAATAAACTTGATCCCGTGATCACCAGTACCTAACCGCCAGCATATAGGATGAACCCCGAAGAGATTAAAGAGCTCCAATGACTAGTACAAGATCTCCTCGCAAAAGGGTACATCCGAGAAAGCTTAAGTCCATGTGTTGTTCACGTTCTTTTAGTATCCAAGAAAGACGGCACATGGAGAATGTGCGTAGATTGTCGAGTTATCAACAACATCACCAACAAATATTTACACCCAATACAACGTCTAGATAACATGCTTGACGAACTCAGCGCCACAACTATATTCTCTAAAGTCGGCCTTAAAAGTGGATATCACCAAGTGAGAATGCGAGAAGGAGATCAATGGAAACCGCATTCAAGACAAAACATAGTCTACCAATGGCTCGTGATGCCGTTCGGACTCTCCAATGCCCCAAGCATGTTTATGAGTCTCATGAACCATGTCTTAAGGGCATACATCGGTAAATTCATCGTGGTTATTTTATGACATTCTTATATAGTAAGTGCTTAAGCGATCACATAGCACATCTTAAGCAAGTACTAGAGTCTCTCCGAAGAGAATGCCTCTATGCAAACCTGTAGAAGTGCACCTTTTGCACTAATGAAATTGTCTTTCTAGGGTTTGTTGTAAGTGCGCAAGGCCGACATCTAGATGACGAAAAGATCAAGGCAATTCAAGAAAGGCCTACGCTAACGAGTATGGGCCACATACGGATTTTTAATGGTTTGGTAAGCTTTTGTAGGAGGTTTGTCAAAGAATTCAGCACCATTGCAGTTCCTCTCACCATGTTCATTAAGAAAGACAAGCCATTTGAATGGGGAACGACACAAGAAGAAGCATTCGAGGCATTAAAGGTGAGCCTCACATCAGCATTGGTCCTTGTCCTACCAAATTTCAACAAGACCTTTGAGGTGGAATGTGATGCATCTAGAGTTGGGATCGGGGCTGTCCTATTGCAAGAGAAGCGTCCCGTAGCATTCTTCAGCGAGAACTTTTGTGGGGCAATGCTTAATTGTCCGGCGTATGATAAGGAGCTCTATGCCCTTGTTCGAGCTATGGAGACTTGGGAACACTACCTTTTGGCCAAAGAATTTATCATAAAAACCAACCACGAGTCTCTCAAGCATCTAAGAAGACAAACGACGCTTAAAAGAAGACACACAAAGTGGTTAGATTTCATAGAGACATTTTGCTACATAATCAAATACAAGAATGGGAAAGAAAACATTGTTGTCGATGCATTATCTAGGAGGCATGCACTCATTACTACAATGGAGGCCAAGATGTTGGGGTTTGAGTTTATCAAAGAACTCTATCAAGAAGATCCAGAGCTTAAAGAAATATTTAGAGGATGCGAGAAGGGAGCAAACGCGGCGTATTACAAGCATGAAGGATATTTGTTCAAAGAGAGAAGGCTATGCATTCCTCAATGCTCTATATGAGAACTTCTACTACAAGAAGCACATGGTGGAGATCTTATTGGACATTTCGGCATAGACAAGACGTTAACAATAATCAAAGAGCACTTTTGTTGGCCACACCTCAAGAAAGATATGGAACGTCTATGTACAAGATGTATCACGTGTCACAAGGCCAAATCCAAGTCCCACCCTCACGGTTGTATCTTTCTTACTGATTCCTTTACATCCGTGGACTGAAATATCTATGGACTTTGTTCTCGGACTCCCCAAAATCCGAAACAAAGATTCCATCTTTGTTGTTGTTGACAGATTTTCGTAGATGGCTAACTTTATTCCGTGTTCAAAGACAAAAGATGCCACCTACATTGTTGATTTATTCTTTAGAGAAGTCATCTACATACACGGGCTCACGAGGCCATTGTTTCCGACCGGGACATAAAATTTTTGAGGTACTTTTGGAAGTTGCTATGGAGAAAGCTTGGAACAAAGCTTCTGTTTTGAACTACGTGCCATCCCCAATCCGACGGATAAACGGAGGTGGTGAATCGCACGCCAGTAGCTCTTCTCCGAGTAACTGTGGACTAGAATCTCAAGAGATGGCTCGAATATTTACCTCACGTTGAATTCGCATACAACAGGGCCACACATTCTGCTACAAAACATTCACCTTTTGAAGTGGTGTATGGATTAAATCCTATTACGCCTTTGGATCTCATAGCTATACCAAACCAAGAGATGGCAAACTTAGATGGAGAAATGAAGGCTGAGCTCATCAAGAAGTTTCATCAGAAAGTTAGAGATAACATCGCGAAATGAACAGAGCAGTACACAACGCAAGCCAATAAAAGACGCAAAGACGTCACGTTCAAAGTTGGAGATTAGGTGTGTGTTACACCTAAGATAAGAGAGGTTTCCAAACAGAAGAAATTCGAAGCTTGCACCAAGGGAAGATTAACCATTTAGGATCACAGAGAAATAAATGCCAACGCATATCGACTTGAATTACCAGGTGAGTATAACGTGTCTACTACCTTTAATGTTACCGACTTAACTCGTTTTGATGTAGATGAACCAGTTTTGAGGGCAAAACCTTCACAAAAGAGAGGAGATGATGAGGACATCGAGTTTCTTTGCAAGAAGAAAACATTCATGAATGACAAAATGAAGATGACAGAGTGGAACAAAGTATGGAACATGAAGAGGAGAACACAAATAAAGAAGTCGAAGTTCCAACCATGCTTGCGGCACCAGTCAAGCGAGGCAGAGCTCGTAATTTTCTAGCTAAGATGAACTGGTTCGTGTATAATTTCATCAATGAAGGGCACAAGAACATGGCTTATGAAGAACTCACCAAACCAGCGCTAAACTAAGGAGAATCCAAGGCAATTTTAATCTTTAATAACCAATCGGTTATGGAAGATTAGAATTGGACACCAATGGAGAGAAAACGCATGGCAACTTTCCACCTACAACGCCAATGCATCATGTTCTTTCCTTATTATCTGATTCAGCACCAAATCAGCTCCTAATCTTCCCATTCTCGTCCACCAACGGTCAAGAAAAAATCCAGCTCCATCAAATCAGCACCAACGGTCAAGAATCACTAAAACAAGGCAACTTCCACATCATGGAATAAACAACCTGAGGGTGATCTGATTCTTTCCCTTTCAATGCAATTGTTATTTCCTTTAAGTTATCTTTTTATTTCAGTAACTTGTAGCCTATATAAAGGCCCTCATATGCAATCCTTTGTTTCAAACTTGAATAATAAATGTCTTTGAATTTTCTTTGCTTATTGCTTAGCAAGAATTATGTTTCTTTTCTCGTGTGAGTGTTAACACGATCAAAGAGATGCTTGGCTGTATCAAGAAGCTGACATACTCCTTGTGGAATCTTCATTCAATCCATCACCCCTCGCCATCACTCTATCGAGACAAGTTACGAGCAGTCCTTTGGCCTGTAACATCTCTTCATCATTAATCTGAGGTTTAATTCTTGGTGAGCATCCCCTTGGCCTATAAATAACCTCAACGACATGCCTCACAAGCTATACTAACACCGTGCTTGTATCAGGTCCACTAACTCTTTTCTTGCACATTCAGAATATCTCGCCAAGCTCTGGATCTTTTCCATACAACTTCTTGAAGTGCTTGAAACCCAAGTTTCTAGCCTCCATGGTGGTGATGTGGGTGATGTGGTTAATCTCAAGTAATAATTACCTAGACTAACGCTTCCGCTAGAATACGGATCATATAGTACCAGGGTCGAACACGAGGAATCGATGCAACTCTAAAGCTAGTAACTAATGAATAGAATGTGTAAAATCAATAGATGATTGGAATGCGAATGAAGATAACTATCTAACTAACTAACGGATTAAACTCAATGAACTAAACTCCACAGGTTTCGAGAGATGCACGATGATGCAACGAAGTTCTAACAAGGTCATGGTTATAGATATCATTACGTATTCGGGAAATTCAAGCTCTTTCCTAGGGAATGAATCTCCCGATGCCTAAACCCACTATCTAGCATGCGTACTACCAATCTCCCAATTTTGTAATCTCACCTACTAGATGCATTAAGATCGCTATCCTAATTCCTAAGTCCAATCAACCGGCCGGCCAAGGTTCTAAACCAATTGAAACTTCATATCATGGCTACGTTCCAAAATCCAATTCATCTCCCAATGCAATTAGATTTTTGTAAACATTCATTCAAGTGGCCAACAAGAACAAAAGCATTACGAACAACCAATCAATCTGAAACGATCAAATATTATATCCAAGCATTAAGAACAAAACTTTATTACACATCGGCAAAGCTCTCTAATCCATGGCTATGGACCTACTCGGACATGAACTTACAAAACGAAACACAAAAGATAACTATATTCAACACGGATAAAGAATGAGATCCCTCTCTATTCTATTACCGACGTCTTCAGCAGCTCCTCCGCGCTCCGGCTTCATTGCCCCGTCCTTGCCCTTGTACGCGTTATGTTATCTATTCTCTCTTCGTGTGCTCAGTTTTCTCTTTTATTTTCTGTACGAATTGGGCTGTTGAAGCTCTCCCCTTTTAGCCCTCTTTCTCCTCTTTCCTTTCCTCTAATCCTTCCTCTTTGGCCGTCCTCTTTTCTTCCTCTCTAGTGGTTGGAATTTCCTTTTTCTTACAGCAACTGCAGTTTTCCTTTTCCGAGTTTTTCCATCTCTTGTTTTTTTCCATTCTTGAGTAATTGTCAACGTTTCCTCTTTATTTTCCAGCCATGTAGCTCATCCTCCTCTTCTCTAACCATATTTCCATTTGGTTTATGCAGCCAACACGTTCCTTTTATTGTTTTGCTAAATTCCTTTTTCGCTAGTTTCCATTTTCTCGGTTTCTATTTTCTTCAGCAGCTTGTATTTCCTTTTCCTCTTGTGCAGCAACGATTTCCTTTTCCTTTTTCCTTGTTTTCCTCTTTGCCTTGCTGCCTTCTTTCTTGTTATTGAATTATTTTTCCTTCTTTTCCTCTTTTCTTTGCTCTCTTATTTATTGTTCTTGCATTTCCATTAATTTTTCTAGCAGCCATTTCCATTTTCTATCTTTGACGGTTGCAGTTTCCAATTCTCGTGTAGGCGGCAATCTTTCCATTTTGTGTAGGTGGTTGGAAGTTTACATTTTGTTCCAGTAACTTGCTACTATTTTATATAAACCATGTTTCCTTTTCATGTTCCAACCATGATCTTCTTACTTTTGTTCTAGGAACCGAAATTTTCCATTTTTGTTCCATCCACCGAAAGTTTCCATTTTTATAAGAGGCCATTGTTTCCATTTTTCTGTAAGCGGCCATTGCTTCCATTTCTCTTCTCTTGTTTATGATTCTTTGGATGCTGACCGTACATAGCTGATAGGAGAGTGGTTTTGTTTAGTTTTGCTTCATTTACTCGTGTTTGTATCCTGATATCTCCATTCACTGCAAAACACGAGAAAACGATGAAAGAGGACTAAATGATCCTTTAATGCTTGGTAAAGTTCAAATGAATAATGAAAAAAACTATAAAAAGAGACTAAAATACTATAAAAAAAAAGAGACGTTATCAGTGGGTGTGATTTCATGATAGTGCATCGGCTACCACATTTTCGTTGCCTTTCATGTACTTGATTATGTATGGAAAAGACTCGACGAACTCTATCCACTTGGGATGTCTCTATTTGATACTGATTTGACCCTTGAGATGTTTAAGGGTCTCATGGTTGGTGTGGATGACAAACTCCTTCGTCATTGTTTTCATGTTTCCAAAGCTCGGACAATGGTATAGAGATCCTTGTCATACGTGGTGTAGTTAAGTGTGGCTCCACCTAACGACTTGCTGAAATACACCACAATTTGTCTTTCTTGAACTACTACCGCTCCAATGTCGAACTGTAAGGTGTAACAATATACTTCGAACATTTTTTCAAAAGTTTGGCTATGCTAAAATAGGCGCGATGGTGAGGCTTACCTTAAGTGCTTTAAACACCTTAATGTGTGTGTCTCCCCATTTTAGGCCTTTTCTTTATTGATCATTGCAGAGAGAGGTTCGACTATGCTGCTGAAGTCCTTCACCACCCAAGGAAAGAAACTTCCTAGCTCATTAAAGCTTTTTACATTTGCAACGGTGGTCGATGTGGGTCATTCTTGTATTGTTTATATTTTTTCGTCATCTACGCATAGGCCCTGTGAACTTACATCAAAACCTAGAAAAACAATCTCATCTTTGCAAAATAATCACATCTTGAGTTTTGCATAGAGTTGTTCCTTTCGAAGGTTTTCTACCACTTGCTTAAGATGTACTATATGTTCACTAAGAGACTTATTATAAACAAATATATCATCAAAGTAAACAAAACGGACGTACCTTTTGCGCATGAGGGTTTTCATTTCTCCCCATGTTGAGATTTGTTCAAATCTTGTACGATGTTGAGTGCTTACTTCTTGATCCCACCAAATGAGTACATCGTTCGTGAGTTTAGTCGCTTCCACTGCACTTCTTTTCTTTTCCATATACATGTTGTACCAAAAAATAGTCCATTTGCCTCTCCAATTCGAGATAGGCTTCCTTGTCAACACATCCAAAAAAGTAGATGGTTTTAATTTTAAATTGTTATCGACGTGTTCATGTTGTTGTCTCCAAGGTGGTTCCTCGTAAGAATCTTCATCCTCACGGATGATATGGCGTCGCCGTGGTGTTCTCAGAAACTCTTTGTCCTCAAACTCAAGGTCGCCTCGTGGTGTTGCTCAACGTTCTCGTCGCCTAGGTTGAGGATCACGTTTTTTTGCTTCTTCCACACCATTTTCATGAATCGCTAGTGCTGCTTATTCATAGGGGTGGGCATTTCGGGTTATCCGGACCAACCCAACTCGAAAAACCCAATCCGTGAGATAAACGAGTTTTGTAGAAAATCCATATGGGTTCAAAATCTAAAACCAAAATGGGTTTGGGTCGGTCCGGGTTGGGTTCAGAAGAACCCGAGGAACTAAAAAAAAAATCCTAACCCTTCTAACCTAATTTTTTGTATGTTAAATTTGGAACCCGAATTACCCTTTTAAACCTGAATTACTCGTTTAAACCCGAATTACTCGTTTAAAACCTGAATTACCCGTTTAAAACCCGAATTACCTGTTTAAACCTGAACTACCCACACTTAAATAACCCAAAAAATCCGAAGAACCCGAAGAACCTAGAACCCGAAATAACCCAAACACAATTCAGGTCTTTTTTTTTTTCAATGTTTCGAAACCCGGACAACCCGAACCCAACCCGAAACCCGAGGAACCCGTCCCGAAAAAACAAATGGGGTTCTTTGGGTTCAATTTTTTAAAACCCGAGGATCCCAGACCGAACCCGAAGAACCCGTCCCGAAACCCAGATTGCCCACCCCTACTTATTCGGGTTGCCTTCGTTCTTCTTCAAGGCGATTCATTCTCTAGTCCATTCTTGGAGCATTCGCATGATAGCGTCGAGGTTGTTGTTGTGTGCCGAATTCTCTCCTTGTTCGGCCATCTTCTCTAGTATTTTTAACAATAAACAAAACGAAGACATGATTAAAGAATAAAATGAATTAAAGGGATAGAAGTATACCTTTGATCCTTGAACTCGGGCTTTGATACCAAAATGATTCACGTTCCGGAGTCAGAATTCGGGACACGTACGAAGAATCCGTTAACCTCGATCGCTTAAGTAGGATTCGTCGTGTTAAGGAGGAATTCTTGACTTGTCTAAGGATACTCTTCAAGAAAGTCGCCCATGATGGTTGATGATTGTGGATGATCTCTTGACTGGCCTAAGGGCTCTCTTCGAGATTTGTATAGTGATGGTGGGAGATGGAGTTTGATGGTGATTGTTGATGTGTTTAAGGTGTAATGATGGACACCACAAGAAGCAAAAAACTCTTGATAAAGTCGGATAATGGCTTCAATTGTTCCCGAAACAAGTTGAAGTCACTGTTTTCTTCACACCGATCAATAATACCAAAAGAAAGGTTTATTACATCAAATTTCAATGTTAACGTTACAAATTAAATGAATTAATTTATATAGGAGAAGCTCCAAGTTAAAATAAGAAAATTGTGTAAATGATGGATAACAGATTGATCTACTAACCTATGGGAAGATTTTATGATCGTTGGGAATCGTTGGAATTGGAAAGAAGATGATCTCGTGGGATGAGAATTGCATGGAATATTTTCTAGTGGTTGGGATGGTTTATGGCAATTGGAAAGGATAAAGAAAGATCTATATCTTCTGCCTTTCCTTATTCGTATCGCCCGAGCCCGTTTATTCTAGATGGAAGGATTGAAGTTTGGTTCAGTATAGAAGATCGACGTGACATTTATTTGAGTTGACCAAAATCATCCTTTTGATTAAGATTCTACCACGCCTCTTTCATAATCTCTGATTCCTTGTTATATAAGTTCTTTTCTCGTCCATTTGTGAGTAAGTAAGTTGTGGGAAAATTTGTCTGCTCGACTCCTTGCGATAGCTCCTCGTTTGTGTGACCTTGCTTTGATTCCACTTCGAGTTGATGTCCTCATCAATCTACCATCTTCTTTCTGCAACGTGGGAGAAATCTTCATGGGTTCAAGCATTGAAGGGGCTTGTGTTATGGGCTGAGTGTCGATGACCTCTATTGATGCTCTGTTACGTGAAGCAGGGTAAGTTTTTCGTGTTCTTGCTTAGGCTCGGGCGAAGGAGATTGTGTACTCCAACACCAAGTATGTTCAGAAGCTCTGTAAAGTGTACCTTCAACAAAGATTTAGTGAATTTATCAGCAATTTCACAATTACCATTGACATGTTTCATTATAATTGAGCCTAAGACTTTTTCTCGAAAAGAATGGTAATTGAATTCAATATGTTTAGACTTCTTATGAAATTCCGGATTGGTGAGTAGATGGATTGCCGAGAAATTGTCACAGTGGACAAACATAGGTTATGTTTGTGGGACCCCAACATCTCGTAAAAGAAATGAAATCCAGCTAAGCTCGGCTGCTAGGGATGTCATCGCCCTATATTCAAAGTCTGTCGACAAACGAGAAACTGTAGGTTGTCGCTTTGCTGAACAAGACAAGATTGTTGTTGAGGAAGACACAGTAGCTTGTTGTAGAATGCCTAGTGTCGTGAGAGCCGGTCAAGTCACTATCACTGAAGTATTGAAGGTTAGTAGTACTACGTGAATGAATATGTGAACTAAGATTCGAAGTTCCTTTCGGATAACATAATATAAGTTTGAGCAACTTGAAATCGGTATTTCTTGGCTCATGCATCTTTTGGCAAATCTAGTTAACTGCAAAACTAAAGTTACGGCATGTTAGTGTAAGATATTGCAAGCCTCACGGTGCTGCGGAAATAATTTGGATCATTAAACTTCGCAAGATCAAAAGAAGTATTATTTTTTAAAGGTAAAGGTGTTAAAAAAAGGCTCACAAAAAGCATGTCTGTACACGTAATAAGATCATGTGCAAAATGAGATTGATGAATGAAAAAACCAGTAGAGTTAAATATTGCTTGTATGCCTAAGCAATGATGCAACTTTCATAATTTTTATGGAAAACTTGACATGGAGAAGATTAACTAAATGTATTAATGCAGAATTTGGATTTCTTGTTAATAGGATGTCATCAACATATAACAGAAGAATGAGTATTGTGACACTATGTCTATAAACAAGCAATGAAGGGTCAACAGTACAATAAACATATTAAACCATGTTTTTTTGTGGCTAGTTTAAGGCCATACAAGGATTTTGTTTTTCAATTTGTAGACATGGCTAGGGTGTTTTTATCGATAAAACCTAGGGGTTGGATCATAAACATTGTTTCTTGCATTCTATGTAAAAAGGCATTGTTAACAACGAGTTTTTAAATGTTCCATTGATTAATGACAAAAGGACTTAATATACTGCGTATGGTGGATGTTTTAACAACTAGACTATATGTGTCAAGAAAATTAATGCCTTTGGTTTGATGAAAACATTTAGCGACAAGCAAAGATTTGAGTCAATCTAAAGAACCATGTGGTTTGAGTTTAACTTTAAATACGCTTTGCAACCAACTATGTTCATATCTGGTTCAACAGGTACTAGTTCCCATCTATTATCTTATCTTAAAGCAATAAATTCCTCACACATGGAAGCATGTCATCCTAGATGTTCGAGTGTAGTAATTTTTTACTTAGGTGTGAAAGGTACCTCATTGTTGTAAGAAGTGTGTATCTAGGATTCGGTTTAGTTATACCAACGCATGATCTTGTGGTCAATGAATGTGTGGTTTGAACTAGTGTATGAGAGGGAAAGGATGTCGTGGAAGAGGTGGTGGTGGAGCTTGAATTTGTGACATATGAACTTGGTTGTAAGAACCTAGGACTGCATATTCTTGATCCAAAAGAATAATAGAAAGCTGATATTAATGGTATATTTTTGTATTTACGGAGGTGGTTAAAGACACATTTACCTGGTTTCCTTCGTTCCAAGCTATAGACAAAGGAGTGTTATGTTTTTGTGCTAAGTTAGAGTATTCAACACTGAGAGCAAATTGATTTTCATCAAAGATTGCATGATTGACTATATAAACTCGACCTGTGGGTGGACATAAACATCTATATCCCTCATATCTACTACTATATCCAAGAAAAATACTATGAAATGACCGAGAGTCTAGTTTATTTGTCATGTATGGTCTTAAATATGGGTAGCATGAACTGCCAAACACAAGTAAAGAAGTATAATCAGGATCATGGTTATGGATAATACTATAAGTTGTTTTTCCATTCAAAAAAAAAGAGGATGGGAGTAAATTAATCAAGAAAACTGAAACAAACACAGCCTTAACCCATCACTTTAGAGGCATCTGGGACTGGACTAACATTGATAGAGCTAGTTCAATCACATGGTGATGTTTCGCTCTGGGATTCCATTTTGTTCACGTGTATGTGTGCATGTTATCTGTAGGGTGATATCATAATTATTGAGATGTGTAACGAACGAAAATCTTGTTCTCAAATATTCCACCGCCATCACATTAAAATATTTTGATGGTTTGTTGAACTCCAGATCAACGTTTTTTTTTCTGAAAGTTTATGAAAACATAAAGAAGTCACTTTTATTTTTAAGTGGAAAGAAAAAAGAGAAGTGAAAACAATTGTCTATAAAGATGGCATGGTACTTAAAACCTTGAACACAAAGAATAGAGGACGGTCCCCATTGGTCATAATAAAAGATTTAAAACGCCTGAGGCATGAAACAAACAGTTTTCAAAAATAAGTTTAGAACTATTTGCAATTTGATATGAGTCACAAAGCTTCGAATTGATTTATTAATGTCGATCTTGCCACTTTATTGAAGTTTTTTTAATACATTATCATTAGGTTAACCAAGTCTTAGATGTCATATTGGTTTGGTAGCGACTCTTAATCTAACAAAGACGAGGGCATGTGATGCAAGAGCATCTAGCCGGTATAGTCCATTAGTTTTTCGATCCTTGGCCAGTATTGCATGAGTGGTTTGGTCCTTAATAATCATGTTAGCATCATCAAATATCATATAACAAGATAACTCACTAGTGAGTAGAGAAATAGATAATATGGACTTGTGTAAGGATGGAACAACCAAAACATTGTTAAGTGGTAGCATACCTGGGGCGGAGTTTAAAGTTGTGGAGCAAATTTGTGTGATGGGAAGAGAAGAATCATCGTCCACCATTACAATATGAGTTCCATCGTAATGTTGTAGAGGTGTTGTTAGTCATGTGAAAAAATGGCCCCTGAATCAAGGTACCATTCAGAATCAGTAACATCCGACACTCTCACAGAGTTTAAGGCTAGCGGTATGTCTTAGTGTTGAAACGAATTATTGAAACGTTGCCAACACTTCAAGGCATTGTGTCAAGACTTACCATATATTTGATAAAGTAATGTTGAGTTTGTTACCTCATAGTTGCTTTGTTTGTTTGAGTATGGTTATACAGGTTGTCAATAAATCTGTTGTGTGAAACTTTGGCCTCTGGAGCTATAAATGGACCTTCTTCTTGATGATTCGAAGTTTTCAGAGTTCCTTGTGGGAGGTCTAGCATTCTTGTTGTAGTAGTCGCGAGGTGAAGTAGAAAAAGGTTGATTACTAGTTGGCGAAGATCGGGTACGGAAGGCGTGATGGTGAGAAATCTCATGGGGTTTTGTGTCTTGTTTTGTAAAGAGAGGCTAGGAAGTTGGCTGATAACCTCATTGTATGTGGGAAAGGGAGGGTAGTGCACAGAGTGATAGATTATAGTGGTGAACACCTCAAAATATTTGCCTAGACCTTGTAGAAGACGAAAAATTTTGATGTTTTCCAATATAGACTTTCCAATGGAGTTTAAGTGATCACATATTTATTTAAACTCCCTTATATATTCACTAATGGTTCTATCATCTTTTGTGAGTAGTTGAAGAGAGGCTAGAAGGTCGAACTCGCATGAGACTGATATCTCATTGACGTTTCGTGCAAGTCCCTGTAAAACATATATAGACGTTTCAAGGCCAATAGCATATCCAAAGACCTCATCCGATAGAGTACTGCAGAGCCAAGACTTGATTAGGCGATCAATCTTAATCCACGAAAGAAATATAGGATTTGGCGTTTCATTGACTAAGTCAGTGTTGGTGATAGTGATGGTGGAGGGTGGTTGTACTGTTTCACCATCGATAAAGTCCAGAAGGTCTTAGGACTGTAATAAGGATTCGATGGGTTATCTAAATAGATAATTGGTGTCGTTGAGTTTTAAGATAACGAAGTTTGAAATATTGACGTGAACAAGGAACGAGAAGTTTTCCACGTCCTTATTAATGAAGAGAATAAAAGGAGAACTAATGTGTTATCCAGAAGCTCTGATACCATCACGATTTTAAAAGAGAAAAAAAAGATGAGGGGATGGATGAGAAGTTAAAGAGACAAACATTTGTTTTATTCATTTATGTTGCTTTTAGAATGTGCACGCAATGGTAATTTATAAAGCGAATGTATTGCTAGCAAACAAAACGAGTAACAAATCTGCTTTTTGCTATCTTTCATCTGCAACGTGGGAGAAATCTTCGTGGGCTCAAGTGGTGAAGGGGCTCGTGTTATGGGCTGAGTGTTGACGGTCGCTGTTGATACTCTATTTTTATACGTGAAGCAGAGTAAGTTTGGTGTGTTACTGCTTCATTGGTTTCCAGTTTTCTTAGGCTTGGGCGAAGGAGATTGTGCAGTGGTGTATGATTCATGTGTGAACGCGCAATGGTGATGCTTTTCTTTCTTTTTAACACCCAAATGTAATCTACTCCTCGAGCGTGACTTCACAGGATAAGATTCGGATTGATCCTTATGTTGAAGATGCTCACAAGATGGGTACAGGCGGGTATTTGGAAATTTTGGAGTATCGAGCTTCAACGGATAGTGTTGGTAAGGAGGTTGTTGCCATGTGCCAAAGGTCGAGGGTTCGAATTCTCCCCTTCCACTAAAAGAAATAAAGGATTTTGACCCTTCCCCTCTTTGGAGGGCACCCCTCTAGTATGGGTCGGGGTCTATGTTCTTGTCCTCCACACCTGTCTCCTAGGTCGAACCGGTCAAACCGGTCTGTCTTCGGTTGATTTACATGGGTTGTGTGATTTGCCGGCTATTCACAGCCTCGGGTTTAACCAGTGCGCACCTGAAAGATTACGAATGAATGTTTTCCCAAATTATAAAAAATAATATATTTGATAAAACAACACATTTATTAATATCTTATCTTTCAAATTAGCTTATAATCCATGTAAATCACGAAAAAAAAATATAATCCAAACACTAAATTCATATTTTTAAGATTTTTTTTTTAATCCCATACACCACTATATGTATGTCTGTTTTTTTATGTTAGAAACTATATTTGTATAGGATTACTAATAACATGCAGCGAAGAAAAACAAAATCTTATGATTAGATCTAGTCGCACTTAGACAATTTAACATGCTTTTTATGTACGGAAATATAGACATATTTATGAACCTTTTCGGATGAATATGGCGGAATGATTGGGGATGGAGCTCCTCACGCGTAGAGCCTCTAAGGATAGTCCACACCGAGCCTCAGATTGTCGCTGTCAACTCCTTAACGGGGGCGCCGGAATTGTAAGAGATTTTTTCTCTTAAACTCTCTTCTTTCTCTCTATTTTTTTCATTATAGTGATTTGTAAGAGAATCTAAATGGTATATTCTGAATTCATCTAAATGGAATATTGCGAGGAATCAAATCCGAATGTTCCATTTTAATGCATATGATCGTTTCAGCATTAATACGGTGAAGCTCGGACAGAGGCCTCACCTCGGTCCGAGCCTCGTTACGATTCCATCAATCTTCCACTTGCTTAAACATCATTATGTTTTTGCATGTATCTCTATACATATGCTCCACGCATATCTTATACGCAAACTTAGAGATAAATTTTGTTCCATATACCAATATATTCCCGGTGTTAGCAAAGAATAAAATTATATCCCACGTAGATTATCTCACAATCTCAACACAGATCGAAACCTCGTAAGTGTGTGACCCCACAGGTTCAACACTAAGCTGGTAGCAAATTAGTCTTACTAATTAGCTAATCGAGGTTGGCGTCTAGCAATACTCCTCAACGGCCAAATATTGTGAAGTAACATCCTTGTTCTGTAGAACCATGTTAAAGGATAATATTATTATTTTCTTCTGTCTTTACAGCTCCGGTTAATCCTATGACATGGTCTAACTGTCAAGTCCTAATAAATTATCAATTATGTTTCATGACTAACATAACTGAGTGGTGAATGATCGCAAGAAACTCTTTTCTTATCTCATTTGAATGCGCTGGCCAAGATCTTTTCAGTCATTATGTTGCTGATAACATAGAGCTCCAACTCTTTACCTAGAGTTGACGGATTCCATCTTGATCAATCACTAACTGCACAAGCATTTAATCATTCTCAATATCCTTTCAACTTGCATCCTAAGACACAAGGTGCCGAGAATCAAAGAATGATAGATAATTTGTGAGTTTGATCTCAGGTCTAAGGAAACCATAAATCCTTTCAGAGAAATTCTTATTGACAGTTCAATGGTAATCCAACCATTAGGAATTCTCCATTTGAGTTTGTTCAATAATCACATCTCTATGTGCATCGACCATATATATGATTTAGTAAAAGAGATCTACTAATTTATATCAAATAGAAACCATCACATACATATTGATCTATTCGGATTACTAATGTCCAATTAGTTATTCTATGATCAAGAACACTTTAGATTAAATTTTTACCAAAACTTAACTCTCTTTATCATGATCTCTATCATGATGACAAGTTTTTAAACTTAATCATGGAATCTATCATACTAGCTATGAAAATATATACACATATATATTATGCAAATATCATCAAAATGATAAAAGAATGTCATTTTTATTTATTCATAAGTGTTCAAAAATACATGACAAAAAAATAGCTCTTACATAGTTACAACAGTTGTATTATTCCTAGAACTAATTCCAGCACGCCATGCTTTTCAATCCAATCTTCAACTTGTGCTTGTCAAACTCATTTGAACCATGCACCTTGGTGAGTGGATTTGTTGCGTTTTTCTTTTTGTGTTATCTTATGGATCTGACGTCCCCACGTTCAACGATTTCTCTTATCAGAAGGTACTTCCACAAAATATGCTTGGATATTTTATGAGACCTTGGTTTCTTCGCCTGGAAAATTGCCCCGGTAATATCACATAATAAAGGAACTAGTTTCTTTATCGAAGGTACCACAGCAAGTTCAGTTATGAACTTTCTCATCCAGACCACTACTTTAGCAGTTTCACAAGCCACTATATATTTTGCTTCAGTAACTGAATTAGCTACAGTAGCTTGTTTGGCACTTTTCTAACATATTGCACCCATATTTAGGCAAAAGACATACCATGATGTCGATCTGCTATCATCCTTATCGATTATAAAGCTGGCATCCATGAACCCTTCTAAGTCCAAGTTATAATCTCCCTAAACGAGCAATTGGTCTCTAGTCCTTCTCAAGTACTTGAGAATTGTTTTCACCAATTTCCAGTTCCTCACAGGGATCTGCCTGATACCAACTCGCTATACTTAGCATGAAGGCTACATCAGGCCTAGTACATGTCATGGAAAACATGATGGCTCTCACTGCGCTAGCGTATAGGATCCTACTCGTGCATTCTCTATCTTTTTGAGGCTGAGGACAATCCTCTTTAGAAAGAGTAATTCCAGTTCCTATCAGTAGATAGCCACTCTTGGAATTTTCCATGTTATACCTCTTCATGATGGTATCAATATACTGGGACTGTGATAGTCTAAGCATCCTCCTAGATCTATCTCTATAGATCATTATTCCCAGAATATAGGTTGGTATCCGATGAGTGAATGATTCAATCCCCTCCCACTCACAACTTCTCCCAGATCTTTCATGGAGAACTGTTCGGATAATCAAACCTTAGTCTCATGCAAGGTTGTTTTGTCATTTCCAATAAGTAGTATGTCATCTACATATAACACAAGGAAAATGACGATGATCCCACTGAACTTCTTGTACATGTAGGGTTCCTCATCGCATCTAACAAAGTTAAACATTTCAAATGCTTTGTTAAAAAGAATGTTCCAACACTGAGAAGCTTGCTTAAATCCATAAATGGATCTCTGTAGCTTGCATACCATGTTACTATCAGATGGCAATGTGAAAACCTCACGTTGAGTCATATAGAATTCTTCCTAGAGTTCTCCATTAAGGAAAGATGTCTTCACATCCATTTGCCATATTTCTTAATCATAGTACGTGGCTATAGCAAGCAAAATCCAAATATATTTGAGCATTACCACAGGGGAGAACGCTTCTTCATAGTCAATGCCTTCTCGTTGACTATACCCTTTGGCAACTACAAGGGATTTATAGGTCTTTACCTTGTCGTCCGCTCCAATCTTTTTCTTGTAAACCTATTTACAGTTACGCTTCTTCATAGTCGGATTCCATGGCATTCGACCATGGGATCATAATCTGTATGATCAGCCCTATACTCTTGCACCATCAAATTTAATATTTTAGGCGCACGTCGAGTATGTTAAAACCTTCTGAGAGGAACTTGTACTTGAAGTTCTTCTTGTGCTGGGCTTTGTTGTTGATCTTGTTCTTGAACGAATACCGGAATTGGTTCCAGTACTGGTTCTTGAACAAGCATTCCATGTTCAACTGTTAAAGATAGATGTCTTGTGAACTCCAAAAGGTCCAACATAGGCCATTTATTTTGTATCACATGTTCATGAGCTGGTGTTGGTTCATCTGGTTCATGAATCTCATCAAGAATTAATTTTTTTTTCACCATGATTTCCTTCATCAAGGAATTTCCTTTCTCAAAAATTTGCACTTCTGGCTACAAACACTTTGTGTTCAGAAGGGTGATAGAAATAATATCTCATAGTTTCTTAGGGATACCCAATGAAACGACACTTATCAGACTTAGCTTCAAGCTCATCTGATTATAGTCTCTTGACATAAGCTGGACATCCCCAAACCTTTTTGTGTTTCAGATTTGGCTTACGTCCTTTCTATATCTCATATGGTGTCTTTGAGACTGTTTTGGTGGGAACTTTGTTTAGCATATAGGCAGATGCTTCTAAAGCACAACCTTATAAATTCATTAGAAGATCAATGAACCCTATCATGGATCTCACCATATCTAATAAAGTGTGATTTCTCCGTTCGGATACACTGTTATGCTGCGGTGTTCTAGGAGAAGTCTACTGAGAAAAAGATCCCATTTTTCCTTGGATAACCATAAAATCATGATATTCTCCACCTCGGTCAGACCTCGTCATCTTGATGGTCTTTCTAGTTTGTTTCTCAACTTCACCGCGAAATCTCTTGAACATTTCAAAAGATTTAGACCTGTGTTTCATAAGATACACAAATCAATATCTAGACATATTATCAGTGAAATTTATGAAATAAGAATATCCTCCTCTGGTTGAACTCTCATAGTTCCATATACATCTGTATGTATAAGTCCTAGAAGTTCAGTAGCTCTATCTCCGATTCCAGTAAATGGAGATTTGGTCATTTTTCAAGTGAGACAAGACCCACAAGTTGCGTATGATTTATAATCATATTGACTAAGAATACCTTCTTGATGCAACTTGTTTATCCCTTTCTCGCCTATATGACCAAGTCTACAATGCCATAGGAAAGTCTGATTCACTGAATCATCTTTCTTTCTCTTCATACCAGAAACATGAATGTTAATCATATTAACCATTTGCACACAATTCATTATTATGAAAAATAGAACAAATTTTATTATCGAAAATTGTTTTATAACCACATATATCTAACATAGAAATAGAAATTATTTTCGAAACAAATTTCGGAACATAGTAACAATATTCTAAAACCAAGGTCTTGCCCGAAGGTATACAAAGAGAAATCGATGCTACAGCTAATGCCGCAATGCGTGCACCATTCGCAACTTTTAGGTTGACTTCACCTTTCTTCAACCTTCTATTAATCCTCAGCCCATGCAACACAATGTAGATGTTAAAACTACTGTTGGTATCCAATACCCAAGTAGAAGAATCAATAGTAGTTAAACAAACCATGAAAACATTTTTCATTTAGGTCTTACCCTCTTTCTTTTTCAGAGATGCAAGGTATTCCTTATAGTTTCTCTTCCAATGACCCTTCTACTTACAGAAGAAGCACTCAGTATCAGATTGATTGGATTTGGCCGCCTTGTCCTTGGATTTGGTCACACCATCCTTGGGCCCAAGGGGCTTCTTCTCGGGCTTTTTGTTGCCCTTGTCGTTCTTAGAAGAAGATTCGGCCATCATTACGGTGCTAGATCCCTTAGATGTCTCAAACATTGACTAACTTTCATAGTCAACCAGTTGGTTAGTATTTCATGCAGATCCATGTTCATTTTGTTCATGTTAAAGTGAACAATGAATAGTGATAACGTCTCAGGCAATAACTGCAAGATCAGATCTTGGGACAACTCTTTGCCAAGTGTGCACCCCAGTTTCACAAGCTCTTCGATAAGACCGATTTTCTTTCGAACATGGCGTCCCATGGAGAGTTCACAGTGACTCTGGACTTGAACAGAGTCTTCGACAATTGATATATTTTGGTTATACTTTGTGCATCGTACATCTTCTTAAGATGTACAATGATAGCACTAGGATCCATATCCTCATGCTGGCACTGGAGTTCTAAACTCATTAAGACCAGGATGATAAACTTTGCTGTGTCAAGGTCATCTTTTTGCTTTGCCAAATCGAGTAAGCCATTCTCATCGTCAGTATCGGAAGATTCCTTGATTGGATTCTTGATCGCATCGAGTAGCTTCTCCTGCTTGAGTACGGTCTTGAGGTTGCAGTACCAATCATCGAAATTTTCCCCAACAAGCTTGTGGATATTGAGAATGGCACACAAGGAAATTGAAGATATTCTTCGAGAAATCTAGATAGAAAAAGTTACAATGTTTGTTATAACACTTATTTAATCAAATAGATATGGACTTTCATCTAAATGATTAATACTACAATAGTATTCATAAATCTTATCTCTTTTAGTAATTTCTTGAACTAATCATGCATAAGCCCCCTTGATTGTTAGGTCGTTTCTTAAGCATATTAAACAAGTTAAATTTTTAATATGGCTCTATAATCTATAACTCTCTGGTTCTCAAGTCATTTCTGTAGATATAGTTTAGTTAACCATTAACTATGGCGAGTTTCACAATTAAATTCATATTCCTCGGGTAATCCATGTGATATTATGAACTTAAGAGTTCTACTCCCACTAAGCATCTAATACCACAAATGTATTTTATCTATCCTAGAACTACATGTCTCATGGTAGTGAGGCCGTTTCATGCAAACAATAATAGATTTTATACATTTATGTTAATGGAAAAACCCTTTACGATAAACATTTTATCTTAAACTCAATTTTAAACAGTTCCTGATCAGCTCGGTCCGATCTGTCTAACACCTCAGTCCGAAGGTCGATCAGTTGATGAAATCACAACAGAGAGTCAAGCTTCGTCTGATGTGTCATATACATCATTCCGAGGTGGCTTCGGTTGCTTGGCTCGAGCTATCGGAAAACTAGGTCTGTTTCTAGGTGAACCTGGCTCGGTATGATGTGCAAGCACATCGGTCTGATGTCCCTCGTTTATATCAGTCCGAGTTTGTCACATAACTCGGTCCGAGCTATTGACCGTCCGAGGTGTAGTCTTAATATAAGGCCTCGGTCCGAGCCTCGGACAGACCCCTATTGTCCGATGTGTCAAACACCTCGGACCATCCTCGGATGATCACTACAAGAAATTCATGGATTAGGGACTGAAGAATCAGTCCCTAATCCGTCCGGAAACGCATTTAGGGACTGATTAGGGACTGGCAAGTGTCGTCCGCAAACGAGCGTCGGCAATCAGTTCCAGTCCGCAAACCGTCCGAAATTTCGGACTTAAAGAGTAGTCCGAAAACCGTCGCAAAATTCCAAACGGATGACTGCCAATTTCGGACGTAAGGAGTAATCCGAAAACCGTCGCAAATTTCCGGACGGAGGACTACCGTCGGAAAATTTCCCGACGGAGAAAGCCGTCGGGATTTTTTTTTTTAGAAAACATTTTCGAACGGAATGTTGCCGTCGGGAAATTTCCCGACGGGGAACTGCCGTCCGGAAATTCCCGGACGGTGAGAAGTCGTCGGAAAAGATTCCGGACGGAGGTCAGCCGTCGGGAAATTTCCGGACGGCAGCCATCCGTCCGGAAATTTTTTTAAAAAAAATTAAAACATAAAATTTAAAAAAACTGAAATTAAATAAAAATATTTATACAAAAATATTTAAATTATCCGTTTACAAATTAGTAGGTGGTAATTGGGAATCATTATCGTCGTTAGCATCGTTGTCTCCGGCCGTATCCCAATTGATAGAAGGCATGTGTGCCTTCATCATCCTGAGCCACTGCTCACGTTCTCTTCTTGATTGTTCTACTTCTCTTTGCAGAGCGCTGACATGTGAGTTTTGTTGTTCTAGTTGAGCTTTCATCTCCGAGATTGTATTTTGTAATTCCTCGTTCGCGACCTTTTTCTTGCCTTTAGAGGAACTCGCATGTTTTGATGACATTCCTCCAAGACCAAATAGACGCCCTTTGTATGGCGTTACATGCTACAAAAAAATATTAACAATTAATTTAAATTATTAATCAAAAATTATTGTAAAAATGTATTAAATTTCCCTCGAAATACATCTCGTTGTATTCTTCTTGAGAAAGAGTCGGTTGTGTCCCATCTTCTCTTGGCGGGATTTGGGACACTCGTTGCGATGCCATGTTATCAACATCGTCGTGAATTTGTTTTGCCCTGGCATCTACCCACGAACCGTCGGATTTTTTCTTGTGTGTACGTTCTAACAATTCCACATACGACGGTTCACATCCTTTCTCTTTCCTCTAAAACAAATTTGATGTTTTACGTATTAACAAATGTGACTCCTAATAAAACTTAATAAACTTTTAAATCACCATTTCTTCGAAAACCTCCGCGAAAGAGCGGGAACCAGCAGTATGTGCACTAGGACCATATCCCGATCTATCAGAACGACGAGATCGACTAGCGCGTTCACTTTGCTGCTTAAACTGAGGAGAGTCCCAATGGCCAAGCAACTGTCCCCAGACATCAGGGATCCAAGTGGGTTTGACATTGGTGTTCTCCTAGTTTTTTCTCGTTTCGTATAAAAGATTTTTCAATCGCTCTCCCGCATGCTTTTGAAATTCGGACTTTACTAGTCCGGTTATTGCAGGATCCCAAAAAAATTTTTGCTGAATATTATAAAATAATTATGTATTTAAATATTATTTTAAGTTTAAAATTTATAATAAAAATGAATAGAGAGCAAAAAAATATACCACGAAAGCTTCCCACCATCGTTCCTTTAC
>CM071867.1:36793984-36807481 GCA_036759665.1 Gynandropsis gynandra
TTTTTTCTAAGTGTCGGGGCTCGAATTTGTGTTTCAACGTCTATATAATTCTAATTTTTAATACATCTAACATTGTATATATAACCCATTCGATTGTATTAACGTTTCAATTGATCAATTACACATCTAACATTGTATATATAACCCATTCGATTGTATTAACGTTTCAATTGATCAATTACACATCTAACATTGTATATATAACCCATTCGATTGTATTAACGTTTCGATTGATCAATTACACATCGTATACATAAGTAAACATCATGAATGTTACACTTAATTAACATAATGAAATCGATTGTATGAACATTTCGATTGTTTGATTACACATCATATACATTATTGTATTTAAAGTTCTTCTTCAGTAGATTCATCGATGGGCGAGTCTTCCTTCGATTGGTCATTGAATTCATCGCCGTTTTAATATTCAGCATCTTCCGGTTCATCTTCATCCCGTATAAGTTCTCCGTCAATGTCATTTCTAGCAAGAATGTCCTCGCGATCCGTATCAATCAAACGAAGTGGCTGCGGATAATCGGGTTGCAACGCATCTTCTTTATCATCAGAGCTTATGATCCCTCGAGGCTTGATCTTCACTACGGCCCACCACTCCTCTCTTCGACGTTTCAATGTTGTTGGATATTGCACATAACAAACTTGATCTGCTTGATCTATTGTGATGAATGGATCATACTTACCATATTGTCGTGCCGGATTGACGTCAATCCGGTTGGGTCAAACCATTGACATTTAAAAAGCATCACCTTCAACCCAACGAGACCGGGATATTCCAGTTGTATGATTTGGTGCAAAATGCCGTAGAAGTTATCACCCTCTATATCACTATTAACGCAAACACCATAGTTGTATGTGCTTCTATGTTTTCCGTGTTCATACGTGTGGAATGTGTAGCCGCGAGTAAACAAGATTGGCCAACACATGACATTTCGTGCGGGACCATTAGCCAAATCTTTTAACCACGTAGGAAGTCTTTCATCAGAATTTTTCACCTGTATACGTATGGCACAAAATAAATTAATAATTTTATATGCAATTAATTTATATATATATATATGAGTACTTACGTAATCTCGAAACCATGAGCCATAATGTTGAACTTTCATGTCAGTGAGTTCATTTGCATTTAGATGAGGATATGTACCAAGCACTTCGTCGTCAAATATCCTGAATTATACGATTCGTTACATTTTACTATATATATATAAAAGATTGAAATTAATATGTACAATGTATATGTACCTTTCGAATGGTAATAACTCTTGACAATTTAGTAGTATATATGTGTGGACGTGATTATATTCCTCTGGTGTTAACCAATATTCATCGGATTTACCTCCTGTACGTCCAATCGGTGTAAACATTTCAGGAATTGTGCCAAACTGCGGATTATATTGATACATATAGTTTGTGTGATCATCCGCTGCACGACGTTCTTTCGTTTGAATATGCGACTCGAAATAAAATGAGCTGAAATATGTTATTTCTTCCAGCAAGTATTGTTTGACAATAGATCCTTCGACCGCTGCTTTATTTTTTGCTTTTTTCTTTAAATGAAAGAAAAACCTTTCGAAAGGATACATCCATCTGAATTGAACTGGACCACCGAGTATTGCCTCATCTGGTAAATGTATCGGCAAATGCTCCATGACATCGAAGAATGAAGGCGGAAAAACTTTTTCCAATGCACATAATACTTCAGAGATATTGTTTTTCATTTCTTCCAAGTCAGCACATTTTAAATTCCTTGAACATATATCTCTGAAAAATATGCTGATTCCGCATAACACATCGTGCACATTACGTGGTAACAGCTCAGCAAAAGCAATTGGAATGAGCCGCTGCATGAAAACGTGACAATCGTGACTTTTCAATCCAATCAGTCTCGCCCAACAATATCCACACACCGAGCAATGTTCGATGCATATCCATCGGGAAATTTAACGTCCTCTTTTAACCATTTTAATAATGCCGTTTTCGCTGGACCAGACAATCTGAATACCGGGATTGGTGACCTGCCATCTCTTAATTCCAACTCAGGTCGTCGGCATATTGACTTCAAATCTTTTCTAGATTGTATGTTGTCCTTGGTTTTCCCCGCCACATTCAAAACAGTATTTATGATGTTATCGAAAAAGTTCTTCTCGATATGCATAACATCTAAATTATGACGTAATATCAATGATTTCCAGTATGGTAGTTCCCAAAAGATACTACGTTTATACCAGTTATGCCATTCACCTTGACCTTTTGGTTTACGATGCCCACGATCTCCACCGCATTCAATCGATTCTTGTAAATCACCCATCGTGTTCAATCTTTCGTAAAGGATTTGTGTTCCGGTTTGTATGCACGGCGCCTCTTCTTTTTGTACCACGTTCTTTCGAAAATGTTTTTTATCTTTCCGGAAAGCATGGCCACGAGGAAGAAATCTTCTATGACAATCAAACCAACATGGTTTCTTACCATGGACTAGTCGAAATGAATCTGTATCCTCCATACAATATGGACATGCCATTCTTCCGTGCGTGCTCCATCCAGATAACATTCCATAGGCAGGAAAATCGCTAATTGTCCACAACAAGACCGCTTTCAATGTGAAATTCTGTTTAGTACTGACGTCATAAGCAAGGATACCGTCGTTCCACAACTGTCGTAATTCATGAATTAATGGCTGCAAAAAGACATCGAAACTTTTCTTCGGATGTTCTGGTCCTGGAATCAACAACGTCAGAAACATTACCTCTCTTTTCAAACACATCTCGGGAGGCAAATTATACGGGGACAAAATCACCGGCCACAGAGAATATTGGCTTTCAGATTTCCATAGGGACTAAAACCATCCGTGCATAAGCAAAGATAGACGTTTCTCGTTTCATACGCAAACTCGGGAAATATTTCATTGAAATCTTTCCAAGCCTTACCATCCGATGGATGTTGCATTATACCTTCGACCGCCGAGTGTTCTGCATGCCATCTCATAGCCGCAGCGGTTTTTCTCGATTCATATAACCTTCTCAACCTGTTTGCTACAGGCATATAGAACATTTTCTTGTATGGTACATATTTACGTGAAGATGGTTTTTTAGGCCGAAATCTGCTTGCACCGCAAAACTTGCATTCCAACAAGTCTTTATCATTTCCCCAAAACAACATGCAACTGTTTCTACAAACATCAATTTTCTGATGTGGCATTCCCAAATCTTTCAACACATTCTTTGTTTCGTAGTATGTCTCAGGAGCTTGATTATGTTCCGGTAAATACTCACGCATTGTTTTGCAAAAAGAATCCATGCAATTTTCAGTAACATTGTAGTCTGTTTTAATACCCATCAATCTTGAAGATAAAGATAACCGAGACTGACCTTCACGACAACCTTCATATATAGGTTGTTTCGCCGAATCCAATAGGTTGAAGAATCGACGTGCATCGATGTTCGGCATTTCTTCATGCGTTTGTTCATTAACGACTCCAGGAAAAGATTCTGACACCATTTCCGCATATGGATTTGTCGTTGATGCTTCATAAATAATATCTTCATTTCGTTCTACTTGTGCATCTTGCACGCTATCTCTTACACCGCAATCTTCGCCATGAAAAAACCAAATTTCGTAATTTTCAACGAAACCCACCTTATAAAGATGTTTGCAAACAATTTCTTGACTTCGATACTTCATATTTTTGCATCTTTTGCACGGACATAACATTGTTCCGCGTTCTTGACACAAAGGCTGCATCGACGCAAAACTCATGAATTGCTCTAATCCGTGTAAGAATTCTTGCGTAAACTCTTCGGTTATAGGATCCTTTCTTCTATACATCCACTCTCTCGATCTATATCTATTTCGATTCGAAGAAGACGACATTGTGTTGAAAATATGTTTGTTGTAGATGGTTTGCTACAAACCTCGGTTTAGTTCTAAATACTGTTCTTTCCAACGGATGCCCGTTGGAAAGTGTAACGGATGCCCGTTGGACGTTCACGTGAAATTATTTCGACCGGTGAACCTCGATATTCACAATTGCAACGGTATTCCGTTAACATTTCTAACGGATATCCGTTAGAAATTGCAACGGACGTCCGTTGGCATCTCTTGCGTCGGATTCTAACGGAGATTGCCAACGGAAACTTACCGTTAGAAACCCGTTACAAATTGCGATGGATTGCAACGGACAGGGCAACGGGCATTTTCCGTTGCAAATCCGTTGTAAATTGTAACGGATGGCAACGGAAATGTTCCGTTAGAAATATTCTTGGCTCCGTTAAAATCCGTTGCGATTTGATTCCAACGGATGGATCCGTTGCCCCATCCGTTGGAAACTCGATGTTTTTTTGTAGTGAGACTATATATATATACACTATACAATACTATGTCTAACATAATATAACATCTTCATTTTCATTTTCGACAATGAAACAAACACGTGAGAAATATAAATAGCATATCAAAATTTTAAATCATAGTGTATTAAACTTTTATATCATTATTAATGTATTTGAATATGAAATAATGATAAAAATTAGTTAAAATTTTGTAATTTATTTAAAATTTTATATATAACTATAGATCAATATTTTACTATACATATTAGGACTCGGTAAATTACCCACAAAATCTATCACGATTCAAAATTCATCCCGAACCTAAAAAAATTTACTCGGACCCGCAGATTCGAGTTCAGTTAATGAAATCTCAATATCTATGGGTTCAGATTTGGTTTTTTTCTATTTATTTCAAATTCAGGTACTCGCGGATACTCGATGATATATAAAAAGTTACTAAAATGTCCTTATCTTTAATATTATTTACAACAATATCATTAAGGTTAAAGAGAGAGATTATTCATCTTCTATTTTCTATCGCACACGCCACAGCCAAACTTGTCTCCTTCTCCCAGTCCCGCCTGACCATTTCCTCACTCATGTCGGCCATTCCAACGTTCACTGGTCTTTCTAGCGCACGCCGATTGCTCCAACGTGCATTGATCGTTCCAACGTGCATTGGTCATTCTAACATTCATCACTCATCCCTGCCTTCTTTCTCTCTCTTCCTCAGCTATATATCTCTCTTAGGGTTTTCGGTCGAATGTGTTGTTGTCTCAACTTACATATAGGTGTAATCTTGATTTTGGATTAGTATTTATTATGTTGTTCGTGTTATACACTTGTGCTACTGCGTTATGCCAAGTTGCTAGAGCGAAGCTTCTAGAGACTTTCTAGAGCATGGAGTAGTAGAAACCCCAATAGAGCTCAGGTTGAATCTGTTTCCTGCCTTTTTATCACCAATTTATGATTCTGGAACGGGTAAAAATGCACTCGTTGTAATTTCCAATGAAGTTTCAACAATCAAAATCCGTTGAAAAATATCAACGGATTTCAACGGATAAGGTTGTTGAAATTTTCAATGGATGTATGTTGGAACTTTCAACGGATACCCGTTGAATTTATTATTAATGAGTATCCGTTGAAAATTTTCGCGGGAAAATTAGAAACTTTCAATGAATGTCTGTTGGTAATTTTGAGCAGAAATTTTAAATATATCAATAAATGCTCGTTGATGTTATGATTGTATAATCAACAGACATCCGATGGTTTTTTAAAACAAACAATACAATAAAATAATATATCCTACAAATCATCTAAAACATTATTGTCTTCTTCTTATATCATGTCTCGCAGAAATGAGTGATGGCGAAGCTTAACCGAAACTCACAAACTATCCTCTAAGACCGGTGAATCATTCAATCATCATATTGAATGGTGTTTAATTGGTTTGATAGAGGTTTTCATAGGATTTGAGAGGTTTTGTTGAATATTTTGAAAATGAAGTGTTTAACATCTTAAATATTTCAACGGGCATCGTTGTCAATTCCAATATATGCTTATTTAAATCAATGTCCAATCAAAGAATGTTAGAGATTGATGAACACAATCTGTGTGATTGATACGCGAATATTCTCCAATATCCAACTTAATATTCCGAGGATATTCTACGAGATATTCAAATATGGGCTTGGGCTTAACTAATCCCAAAAGCTAGCTAAAGAGTTTAAGATTTCCTAATCCCATATATATGAGTCCAAAGTTTATGTCCTAGCCGATGTGGGACAACTTAACATAACACTCTCCCTCACGTCCATGTTCGGTCCTGGAGCGTGGATATTGCAACAAGGGGTCCAACATCGGTATATTCAAATCGGGACGAACCAGGCTCTAATACCATGTCAAATATGGTTTGGACCTAACTAATCTCAAAAGCTAGCTCAAGATTAGGATTGTCTAGTACCATACATATGAGTCCAAAGTTTAGCCCTAGCCGATCTGGGACAACTTATCATAACATTAAGTCACAACCTTTCGTTTTTTCCAAGGCGCATCCGTTGAAATGTTCAACGGATGTCCAATAAAACCGTGAATATGAATAGATGTAGAATTTTGTAATTATGGTTTTTTTCCAAAGGGCATCCGTCGGAATTTTCAAGGGATGCCCGTTAAAAAATTCCAGCGGATGTCCGTTAGAAATTTGGAAAAATTACAGCAGACATTCGTTGATAAAGAATAAAGATTGTCAATTGTTCACCTTGGAATCCGTTTGTAAATATTTCAACTGAAAGATACGTTGAAATCCGTTGGTAAATATTTCAATTGAATAGCCATCGGAATTTGTTGGTAAAAAGTTCAAGGGATGGATTCGTTGATCCGTCCGTTGATATTGACATGTTTTTAAATAGTGAATTTTCCGTCGTCGAAGTTTTAGAATCGATTAAAAAAAAGATGAAAAATATTGCCATGTTTTCTTTTTTATTTATTTGTCGAACAAACAATATAAGAACTTTTCTACTAAAAAACTCAAACTTTTGATGATTTGGATTCAAACAGTGTTGAACTCCAAACTACTTGTAATATTGAAATTTGTTTGGTGTTTGATGTTTTAGATTCGAGTACATGCGAATATTCAATTTATTATTCACTTATATGAGATTCATATACTCACGTCTCACAGATACATATTCAAATACATAATTGATTAACCATGTGAGTTCGGATTCAGATGTCCTAAAACATGCGAATGCCCGATCAATATCTCACCTTGCATATTAACATATGATCCAAATTACCGACAACAAAAAATTAACACTTAAAACTTATTCGATAAACATTAATGATGATCGCTCGCTTGTAAGTTGTACCATTCCCTCACTTACTCATTTATTGACGCACACCATTAATATGCCAACCAATACAGTAAAGTGATTGGATAGAACGAGTGGACGTCCATACAAAGCACACATAAATTGTAGAGAAATATATCACAAGGGTGGTTCATTTTTAGACACGTCATTAGAGTTAATCAATGGCTCTTAAAGCTACACGCATCCATTTTTGATTCTGGTGTCCCCTCATGGCTTACTGTACGAACAGATGCTTCGAGACATGGCTGCCGTACGATCTCTGGACCACCTACTGTCGACGTGAAACCTAACCTCGAGGCTATGGAGATGTCGGATTCTATTTTTTTCTTCGTCTTTAAATATGAACTTGTTTTGAAAACCAGACCGAAATTGAACCGGGTTCGCTTCTAGTTTCGTCAATTTTCATTAATTTAAATTTAAACCCAATTGAACCGAATGAATCAAACCCAATTATTAGATAAATACATTTATCACATGTGGACAACAACTTAATCCTACTCACACATCAAAACCCCACTTTACGTCCACGGCATCTAGAAGGCCGGTGGGTGAAGCCACTATGCGTTTATATATATATATATATAATATTAATTTAAATATATTACAATTTAAATTTTAAATTTTAAAGTTATTAATGTTTATATAGAAATTCTATTACTAAAACATAATTATAGATTTATATGTTGATATTAAATATAATACATAAATTATAGATTTGTATATATAATATTAAATATAAATTATACATTGCTAAAAATTTTAATTAATTTTAGAAATTAATTAAATCCAAACTATTTGATTTTACTATTATCTATAGTTTTCCCAATGAATATAATATATAATTTATTATGCTATTATTTATGTTTATTTATATTATACTGTAACATTAACTAGTGTTTATTTGGTCGGTACATCACAATTTACTCGTGCTCCATATATTTAACCGGTCAATGCAGATTTTCTATATTGACTTGTATATTTCCTTTTGATTGTATTTTTGGACTTACTATATATATACGTGACAAAAAAAACTTCTTGCGCATACCACGTTATAAAGGAAGAGAATAAAACAATAAAGATGCTCGAATATTCTTAATTGAAAATTGAAAAGATAAATGAAAAATCAATTTAGTTGGAAGAAATCTAATGTTTTTCCTTTTATTTTTTTCAAATAAATTTTATAGATCTTATTGTTTATTACATTTCTTTTTTGTTCATATTTTGTTTTTTATAAATATTATTCCTAAGGCGAGCTCTCAAAAAATGGACAAACATTTCCTACTGACCAATTAAAATTTATAATATTTTAAACGTTCAACGTGAGAAATTAAAATATTTGGGACTTTTAAGATCTATTACATTATTATATAAGTTGACGAGATCCGTCCAATGTAGAAATATTTCTTTTTCTATAAAAAATTTGGATAAGATATATATAGTTGGTATGCATGGCTCCTGAAGGTTCGTTCTATCACTTTTCCCGAAAGCATAATAATGAGGAAATAAATTTGATGATATGTGTAATTGCATATGACAATTGAAATGCATGAAACGTCGTGATAGCTTATCAATTGCGCGTTATAAAATATTAGTTTAAAAGAAAGAGCATAAAAATACATGCGGTATAAAGTTTTAACTAAGTAGGTAGACAAAATTTTAAAATCAAAATAATACAACAAATAAATACGTTAATAACAAATATGTTTAAATTTATTTCAAAAGTTAACTATGAAGATTATATTTGTTCATGAACCAATTATTAATGTTTTAACGAATATATAATAATATAATTTTTTTTCATATAGAAAAACGTTTGGTTCTAAAATATGAACATCCCAATTGAATATTTAAGATTTATTTATTTTATTAAATATAAAATTAACATTAGATAATAATATTAGTATATAATATATAAATAATGTTCAGGTTTTAACCTTAGTTTTTTTTTATGTTTGAGGTTTCTTTTCATTTTTATTCCATTTTTTATGTTTTATATTTATTTTTAATGTCAAAATTCAATTTTTAAAATCTAAAATTAAAAGTATTATATATTTTGTTAAATTATTAATTACTGAATTTTTTTTATATAATTTATATTTTTATATGAAAATATTATTTTGTTAAAATATTATCCAAACAAATAATCATAATAATTAAAATAACTAATAAATTAAATTAATAATGAAACATAATTAACTAAAAAAATTTATGTTTAAGACATATAGATACAAATACATAATAGAGTTTTCATTATATTTATTATATTTTATATTTTTATTTAGTTATATATTATTTCAAATAAAAATATATTTTTTACATTTATCACTTATCGCTAAAATTCTATTTTTATACAATATCAAATATTACTTTACATCTAATCATATCTAAAATTAATTTAAATTTTCAATATTATTCTATATATATTCATTATTCATATCATAATTTATATCATATATAAGAAGATATAACAAAAAATAAAACAAGATTATTAAATTACCAAAATTATATATATAAAAGTTCTTGCAAATGGTGCCTTTTGGTGAAGCCACCTCATCAACCAATTTTTTATTTTATTTTATTTTGGAATACAAAAAGTCATCTCATTCATCACTTTAAATCTCCATCCAAACATTCTTTACTAAATTTTTTTATTATTTAAAATATCAATTTTAAATGTTTTTTAGTATGAGAAGTTCAACATGTAAAACTTAAACAATTAAATGAGTAAAAATAAAAAATTCTAATTTAAACGTTTTTATCTCTAAAAAGTTCAACACAAAAAATTAAACAATTAGACGAGTAAAAATAAAACACGTTTTGTCCCTTAGAAGTTCAATCGGCTTCTTCTAATGTTCTCTTCATCTCTACAAGATGGAGTTCTCGCCGTCGTCGAATCGAAACCTCACATTCATGTCGATCTCCTCTTCGAATTCTATCGAACGACCTTTGTATCTAAGCTCTGATAATCCAAAGGAGATTATGGATTCGTTTCTCCTTATGTCGGATCTTCAAATGAAATTCAGATTCCAACCGATCAAGTTGTTTCGTTTATATATGAGAAGGTGTAGATTTGTTTCTCCTCATGCTGCCTTTTTGAATGCTTTGTATCACTACTCGAATGATACAATTCGTGTTCTAGCTTATCGTTGGCAGCCAAACTCTTGACGCTTGGCAGGCGAATCTCGAAGCTCCTGTTCCACCTCCACTTCTTCATCTTGGTCCTTAAGGTAAGGAACTTGATATCACGATGAAGACAAAGAGGGTGACACGGATGATAACGTGGATGATCATCTCGACACCATCGTTGTTGGCTTGAATCCCGAAACCATCGTTGTCGACATGAATCCAAGCACCATCGCTTTCGGTGAACCAATGTAAGTTCAAAATGTTTGACCATCAATTGTATGAAAAAATGATTCAATAAACCAATATGGTTATCTTTTAGTCTTTAGGGATGGAAATAATGTGTTACTTTTCTTCACATGATCTCTACGATCTGAGGCGAGGACTGTTTCATCCTAAAGTTGGAGACGAACGTGATAGTCGAGTTGTTTGGGGTTGGAGTGATAGACACCACAAGAGGTGCATAAGCCTCTTGGTACAATCGGTGTAATGGCTTCAATTGTTTCCGGAACAAGTTGAAGTTATTGTGTTCTTGACACTGCTCAAGAATACGAAAAGGAATTATTACTACAAATTTATGTGTCCATCACAAATGAAATGAAGTCCATTATATAGGAAAACTGCGTAAATGCTAGATTACAGATTGATTAGAAGATTTTATGGCTGTTGGAAATCTTCAGAATGGGAAAGATGTTGATCCGGTGGGATAAGATCGGCTTGGAAGATTTTCTAACCGTTGGAGAAGATTTTCTAGTAAATATTAAAAACCAATCACAATTATCATAAATATAGCATTACAAATTAATATCAAATAAAACTGCAAAACACGGTTTCCAAAAAATATCACTTTCAAAAGAGAATAATTTTAACCGATGGATTTTTGGGTATATATGAGAAATATATAATGGAGAATGTTTTATGTTTGTTAACTGATGGATTTAGTGTCGTCGTAAAAGTTTTATGTTTGTTGATAATAAAAAATTAATTCTATAATTCAAACGAAATAATTTAAAAATGCATAACTTTTTATCATTATAGAATTAAGTTTATAAATCTATATTTAAACAGATGTAAAAAAAATAATATTTTGTTCATGAAAAACTGTAGAACGACAACGTTAATCAATAGGACCAAATATATTAAACAATACCAGTTTTATTTACGAATCAATCTTTTAAGTACACTTGTCTTTCTTTACAATGCACTAAAAATTTCCGTAGATAACTTCCCCTGAGTTAGATGTAAATAAACGCTAATTGTTTCTCTACATTTTTCATTGTATCGCTCTAAAAGTACACTTGCAACTCTGTGATCTACACTCACGCAGTCTGTCGTACTTCTTCGATATCTCTCTCCCAATAAATTAACTGCCTTTTTATAGCAAGTTAACTTATCAATTCTTCACATGTGTCCAGGTCAATCCACCAGTTTTCCAACTGCACGCCCTTCCTTGTTTTTCTCATATCTTGACTTCTTTAGATCCTCTTTAGACTTTATTTTCTTCTCCTTATTCTTCTCTTTGACTCTTTTATTTTTTCCACATTCTTCTCTTGAAACTTTCTACTCCTTATGTTTCTCAACAACCTGATTTTCAAAAAATATATTATATACTCCTAAATTATTGCATTAAAAGTTAATACCAAATTTGATAATGAAATATGAAAATCCCACATAAATATTTAATATAAAATTACATTAGTTTAATATTATTAAATATTTTTAAACTTTTTATTTTAAAATTAACTGGGAAAAGTGAATTATATCATAAAACTTTTATATATTATATTATTTTTTATAATTTTTATCAGGATCCTTTTCTTGATAGTAATAAATTAAGTCACAAGTCAAAAAATATTTAAAATTAAATTGGAAACATATGATTTAATGTGTTTAAAAATGCAAAAAAGGCTCACTAATGATATCTAGAAAATATATAAGTGTGAAAATATTATTATTTATAAATATTGGAATTGCGGAATATCAGAAATACTTTTATAGGGCTAAACCACTTCAAAAATACCCTTCCCTAAAATAATTATTAAATCCGAAAAAAACTGACGAAAAGACAATCTTGTTCTTAATGTTCGAACGTGAAAAAAACCCACGTTTGACGTGAAAAAGTAAAAAACAAGAAAGCCGAACAGTTTTTCGTCGTGAAACCTGTTTAAAAGTTTATATCAAGAAAGAAATAAGTGATGTCGAACTTGAGAAGGATCGATTTGAAGTTGGCGAGAAGGAAAATGGCTAGAATCAGCAGCAACAGTGACGAAGAGAGCACGAGTCAATCTTCAATGGCGTCAATAAGTGTAAGTAGCTCGATTTCTAGGGTTTTGCAAGCTTTCGAGTCACAAAATGGTTTATTGATTTGAAATGGGTGAGTATCAATGTCAGTGAGTCGGTTAGGTCGCAAGGATCGCATGAGTTGCATGAACATCTTCGACTCAGTGAGTCGGTTGAGTAGCAAGGGTCGGAGTAGTTGCATGACCATTTTCGACTCAGTGAGTGGTTTATTGATTTGAAATGGGTGAGTGTCAGTGAGTCGGTTAGGTCGCAAGGGTCGCAGGAGTTGCATGAACATCTTCGACTCAGTGAGTCGGTTGAGTAGCAAGAGTCGCAGTAGTTGCATGACCATCTTCGACTCAGTGAATCGGTTGACTCAGTGAGTGGGATGGGTCGCAATGGTCGTTTGAGGGGCGCGGATCGGTTGAGTCTCAGTGAGTCGGTTGACTGTCGCAGAGTGTCTGAGGGTCGTTTGAGTCGCATGGGCCGCACGGGTTGGTTGAGTCGCATGGGTCGCACAAGTCGGTTGAGTCGCACGGGTTGGTTGAGTCGCATGGGTCGCTTAAGTCGGAAGAAGTATAATGTATTCGTAATTGGCCATTTTGCAGGTGGCGCCAAAGCCAAAATTTGTGTATGAATTCAAGCACATGGACAGAATGCCAAAGATCACCACCAAGTGTTATCCTCACGAGACAATAAGGACGCTGAGAGGAATCTTACATGAACACGAGTTGCATTACTTCGAGAAGGAGCCACAATTTAGGCATTTATTCCACTTACAATGTGACTCCATATTGACGAAGGTTCAAATGTCCGTACTACTAAATCACTCCGTGATTATACGGGACAATACGGAGTTGTGGTTCGTCATAAACGGC
>CM071867.1:36807890-36820067 GCA_036759665.1 Gynandropsis gynandra
GTTTCATGATACCACTAATGGTAAGTTGTATATATTATTCGAATAACTTGAATGTTTTCGTACTTTTTCCATTCTTATCATTTTGTTTTAATGTTTCAGCTACTTCCATTTGAAACCATCCTTAGTTTGGCGAAAAGGGATGGTATGTTGAGATTGTGGATGCGCATCGATCATGCCCAAGAATGTGCAAGAAGATGGATAAATCCAATTTTAACCCGAAATATGTAGATGTAATAAGGCAGATTGGAGATTCTAAGGTAAAAATTACACAAGGTTCACAAGGGAAACAAGGGTCACAGAGGGTAATAATGGTTATTTTTTGTTTTTCAGGATATTCTAAGTATTCTTCGTGCTGAACACGAAGAGGAAGCTTTACCTTCTGACCTGGAGGATTACGAGGGATGTGACGATCCCGATGTTCAGATATGGATGAAACATCTTCTTAGAAATCCGAAGGGTATTTGTTGGGAGGATATCCGTAAGCAAGAACTGCTGACACGAAAAGCAGCTCTTGGTGATCAAAAAAAGGAGAAGGAAAAAGGGACTAAGAGGAAGGAGAACGTGAGTGATGCTGATGTTGATGTTGCAGTCCCTCTGACATTGGAGCAAAAATTAATAGGGGAAATAAAGAAGTAGGAGAAGAGAATCATCAACGCCGTAAGAGACCTTCTAAGGGGATGTCGGGATTCATATGCCTAATACAAAATCAAAGGCTGCCGAGAAAGTTGCGATCACCGAAAACCAATCTTCCGACATTGTTGGTGGTTTTGCTTTTGAATTCCTTCGACGTCCAACTCCAGTGTCAAGAAAAGAGCCAAGCGGAGATGGCTCAGAAGAGGATTTGGGAAACATTGCTCCTGATGGAGTTCCACCAAGTAAGTAATATTTAGTGAAAAGGTCATTTGAGTGTCAATTTCTATCGAGACATAGAAGTCGTAGGGTCGCATAAGCCGTAGGTTTGTTAGAGTCGTAGGGTCGCATAAGCCGCAGGGTCGTTAGAGTCGCATGGGTCCCATGGGTTTCATATGTGGCATGTGTCATTGGGTCGCTAAAGTCGAATGGGTCGCATGGATTGCATATGTTACATAATCAATGCAACAAACCTAGTAAGTACGGTCATTTGAGGTTGCATAGGGCGCATGGGTCGCATGGGTCGCATAGGTCGCATGGGTCGCGTTGGTCGTATGGGTCGCATTGGTCGCATGGGGAGAATGGGTCGCATAGGTCGCGTTGGTCGCCATATGTTTAATGAGATAAATTTTATGCAGGTGCTGGACCTTTACCGAAGGAGTCTGCGCCATATGTTGAACTTCCGCCGACGAAAAGAGCAAGAACAGTGCGAGGGAGAGGGCTAAAGAAAGATGCTGGTGGAGTCCAAGAACCCGAAAAGAAGGTTGTTCAAGAACCCGAAAAAACTGGTGTTCAAGAACCTAAAGGGGAAGAGGAGTTTGTGTGGATTCCCACGGGATTAATAAAGGGCTTGGTAACTCGATTTCCTACATTCATTGACGCTAGCGGTGACAAGTTGACTGACCTATATTGGTTTTTGAAGGCACCACGACATGAGCGGTGATGGAAATCTGAGCTAGATATTCCCCGGGGGCCAAATTTTTGGGAGATTATATTAAAGGCCAACATATGGCTTGAAGATGATGTAAGTTTTTTAAACCCTTAGTCTCACAGAGTTTTGTGTCATATGTATTCCTGTGTGTTAATTTTTTTTGCAGCAATTGGACGAGGAGTTGATGGAGATGTCTTCTGGCTCGGTATTGGATCCCAACGCGAATCAAAATTATTACGTTTGTCATGTTGCTTTCATGCAGACGCTCTCGATGTGGATGTACGAGGATATGGAAACTTTGCCGGAAATGCTTAGTGATTTTTTGAATGCCAAGTATCCATTCAGAAGTAGGAAGGCACCAATTAGTGATTATAAAGGTTTTGTCTCGGTTCTAAACATTCCATCGGACAAAAATCGATGGGTAGCCATCAAAGCAGATTTGGAAACCCGATGCATCATGGTATACGACTGCAAGATGAGCCTGAAGGAAACGCATATCGATCCGGTGATTGAGAAGATAAGAAAAGCTGTCCCCAAGATGCTCATTCTCGGAGGGTTTCCTTCTTTAGCTTCTCGAGAAGATGAATGGAGGTATGTGTATTATGAAGGTCTGCCACAGAACCAAAGCGGGAATGACTGTGGTGTTTTCTCCTACAAATTCGTTGAAGCCTCGTTATTAAAAATAGGAATTTGTTTCGCTTAATTTGTGACGACAATGTTACTTCCATGCGTGAGAAGATGGCGACTGATATATATAGTAATGGAGAACGTATCAATGAACCCGAAGAAGACTAACTTGATATTTGATACATTGGTTTTTTTACTGGTAGATGTAAACATTTGGAACATTATTTTTTTAAATATTTGGTACATTGTTTTTTTTAATACTTGGTACATTGTCGCAGGGGTCAAACAGTCGCAGAGGTACAAGGGTCACAGAACCTCATACGACCCTTGCGACCCATGTGGCCATTGCGACCCTTCCGGCCATTGAGACCATTGCGACCCTTGCGACCCATGTGGCAATTGCAGGGGTAAAAGGGTCGAACGGGTAACAGGGTCGTAGGGTCAAGGGTCGAACGGCCAAATGAGGGTCGCATGGGTCGTATGGGTCGCATGGTCGGATATATTGATAAATAGATGCGAAATCGACTAATTTACGGGTTTATCATGATAAATAGACAAAAACCAATCAAAACAATACATTTACAACGTCAAACTAATTAATTCCAAACGAGGGTCGCATGGTTCGCATGGGTCGCATGGTGGCATATATTGATGAATAGATGCGAACTCGACGAATTTACAGGTTTAGGATGATAAAATGACAAAAACCAATCAAAACAATACATTTACAACGTCAAACTAATTAACTCCAAATGAGGGTCACCTGGGTCGTATAGGTCGCATGGTCGGATATATTGATGAAAAGATGCGAAATCGACTAATTTACGGGTTTATGATGATAAAATGACAAAAACCCGAAAATAAATCGATATTTACGGGTTTATGATGATAAAATGACAAAAATCAATCAAAACAATACATTTACAATGTCAAACTAATTAATTCCATATGAGGGTCGCATGGGTCGTATGGGTCGCATGGTCGGATATATTGATGAATAGATGCGAAATCGACTAATTTACGGGTTTATGATGATAAAAAATGACAAAAACCAATCAAAACAGTACATTTACAACGTCAAACTAATTAATTCCAAATGAGGATCGCATGGGTCGTATGGGTCGAATGGTCAGATATATTGATAAATAGATGCGAAATCGACTAATTTACGGGTTTATGATGATAAAATGACAAAAACCAATCAAAACAATACATTTACAACGTCAAACAACGGTTAAAACAGATTACGACCCACATGTAACTAGTTGAGTTGTGTATAACCAATGCATGTGTTTCAAAAGTGATAGTAGTGTTTTAAGAACTCGGTGGAATGCACCTTGGTCATTCTTTGTATTTAGTGTCTTTCTGGAATTTTAGGAGTCCATTTATTTTTCGTTATAAATAGAGGAGGAAAAACCGAAAAGCTACAACAAGCACCAAATCATCTCTTCTTTCGAGTCTTACATTCTCTCAAAAGGGCGATTTCTAACATCTAACCCTAAATTCTCTGAAAAATCCTTGTTACCTTTGTGACCAATAAGATCACATGGTCGAGCCAGGGCATCGTGCTGTCTATTTGTTACTAATGTCTTGGTAATCGTCGGACTCAGTCTGTATGCAGATACACACAAGTACTTACAACATGGATGGAGTACTTTGTGATGTATCTGCACTACATAAGGTCTTGGTAATCGGCGGACTCAGGCATCAAGCTCTATCCGCGTTACCTAAGGTCACGGTTGGAGGTCAAATTGGAGAAGGGAACGAACCATACACGACTCTAATTGTGAAAAAGGGATGCGATGTGTCTTTAAACTCGGCAAATTCGACCTTTTTTTCTTTCCTTTTTTTTTCTCGAACTTCTTTTTGCCTTTTTGTTCTTGTTTAACCTTTTTCTTGCTTTTTTTAACCGTTGTGACCTTTAAGACCTTATGTAACCTTATGTAAATTTTGTGACCTTTGTAACCTTTGAGGCATTATGTAATCATTATTTAAACGTTGAAAATGTATTATTTTGCATCTAATATGATCTCATATGACCCATGGACGACTCATGCGACCAAACATGACCTATGGATGTCTAATGCAACCACATCAGACCCTTGTACGACTCATGCGATCCTATATGACCACATATGACCCATGGACGACTCATGCGACTACATATGACCTGTGGACGACTCATATGACCACACATAATCCTTGTACGACTCATGTCACCCAATATGATCACATATGACCCATTGACGACTCATGCGACCAAACATGACCTATGGACGTCTAATGCAACCACATCAGACCCTTGTACGACTCATGCGATCCTATATGACCACATATGACCCATGGACGACTCATGCGACCACATATGACCCTTGTACGACTCATACGATCTAATACGACCACATATGACCCTTGTACGACTCATGCGACCACATATGACCCTTGTACGACCCATGCGACCCTCATTTGATTGGTTTTTGACATTTTTTTCATTTTCACCAGAATTCTGGCCGAACGTTTCACCAAAATTTGAAAAAACTTTTCGAATTCCATCTGACGGCGATTCGGTGTCTTTTTCATTTCCAGAATTCTGGCCGAACGTTTCACCAAAATTTGAAAAAACTTTTCGAATTCCATCTGACGGCGATTCGGTGTCAAGGTCATGTCTTTTCGTATTCCAGTCGTTTCTTTTTTTCTCATAACAACACACACTCTCTCTCTCTTACTCTCATAATCATCATCATCTTGCCGAAAATGCAAACGACTGGTGACATCGATTCGATGTCAGGATCATCTTCTTCTGGTGAGAGGATTTTCACGGTACCAGTCACGCGTTCAAATCTGGCTGTAGATGCAGTGGTAAGTGAACTCAAACGGATTTATTCAATTCATCAAATCAAACTGTATATGCATTATTTTGGCGTTGTTGTAAATTTATTCGGTTATTGCAGACACTTCTGATATAGTTTGCGAGGTTGAATGGTCTTTGCGGTAGACGATGTAAGGTTAAGCTGATAACCAATTACACAGACATTTGAGAGGCAGATCTAAAGCCCGTGAAACGCGGTGGCGCTAGCATCACCAAGGGTTGGACAAATTTTTGTCACGATAATGGCTTTAACGTGGATTGTACCCTCAAAGTCGAACTGGACACCGTTCTTGATGATGTACCTTGTCTACTTCTTACCCCTATAATCTTCATAGATTGAATTCCGTTGTATTTTGATTGCTTTGAAGCTTGAACATCAAAATTCGTGTTTGTATTTGGTTGGTTTTTTTAATATTATTCAATAGAATGTATTATTGTTAGTATCGATGTTTTTGTGGATTTACTATTATTGTAATAAGGGTCGTAGAGGATCCAAGGGTCGCAGGGGACAAAGGGTAGCACGGTCCAAGGGTCGAAGGGAGACAGGGTCGCAGAGGGTACAAGGGTCGCACGGTCCAATGGTCTAAAAAATGTTTACTCGTTGATTCAACTTGTTCTTTTTTTAATAGTATTTTGTAGCATAATTTTGGGAATGGATAATTCAACTTTGTACATTGTAATTTTTTGAAAAATTATTCATATTATTTGTAAATAATAAAGCATAAAGGGTCGCAAGGGTCGCACCATTTGTCCCTTACGAACCTTTTACCCATTCGACCTTTGACCCTGCGACCTTTGACCCTGCGAGGGAGACAAGGGTGTAGGGGTCCAAGGGTCGTCGAGGGACAAGGGTCGCAGAGGTATAAGGGTCGAAGGAAGATAAGGGTCGCAGTGGTCCAAGTGGTCGCAGAGGTACAAGGGTCGAAGGGAGACAAGGGTCGGAGGGGGAAAAGGGTCGCACGGTCCAAGGGTCTAAAAAATGTTTACTCGTTGATTATGGAAGATGTAATTTGGTACATTGTTCTTTTTTTAACAGTTTATTTGATTTTGGGAATGGATAATTCAACTTTGTACATTGTAATTTTTTAAAAAAATTATTCATATTATTTGTAAATAATTTGTAAATAATAAATTATTTGGACTATATTGTTAGTATTGCTGTTTTTGTGGATTTCGTATTATTGTAACAAGAGTCGTAGAGGAACAAGGGTCGCAGGGATCCAAAAGTCGCAGAGGGACAAGGGTCACAGAGATCTAAGGGTCGCAGAGGGATAAGGGTCACAGGGATCCAAAGGTCGCAGAGGTCCAAGGGTCGCAGGGGTCCAAGGATCGCAGAGGAACAAGGGTCGCAGGGGTCCAAAGATCACAGAGGATCAAGGGTCGCAGGGTCGAAGTGGGTCGCTTGGTCGAATTGGATCGTAAGGTCGGAGGGGTAGTCTGAAAATATCAACATTCATAAAGATATTTTTGAAGTTAAAAATTTTTTCATTTTTAAAAAAAATATTTTTGAAGTGTTTTAATCTAAAAGGTATTTTTGAAGTTAGCCCTATTAAAATCTACAATCATTATTTTTTATATTTATATTGGATAAATTTCGACATCTGCACAATAATTTGTTATTTATGCAAATCAAATAACTTCACAATTAATTTTAAATAGACAATTTTAAACCTACAGTCTATTATAAACTACACCATTTCAAAAGAACATGAAAATATGTTAGATTATCTTTATAATAATTAGTAAAAAAATTTATAAAAAAACCATATATCCACCAAATATTTGAACTTTTTTATTATTTTTTTTGTTTCGTTTGTATTTTCCATACGCTCTACACATTTCAAAATACGCCAAATTTATGGACATTTCTATAGATGGTTTCTTCCTTTTTTTTTTGTTTTTTTCCTATGAAGCATCCAAGTCTTAGTTTTTTGTATGAAGCATCAAAGTCATGTACTCATGCAAGAGACGTGAGAAGAGGAAAATTTCCTCCTTGTACAATTGACCAAAATATATTATTATTATTATTATTATTATTATTATTATTACATCATTATTATTATTATTATCATTATTGTCATTATTATTATTGCACATAAACGAGTCCCCCCACCTCTTCCACGTCCACCCTGTTTACAACATTTATATATATGAACTACTGAAATTAAATGCACATTGTAAAAGAACAGTTTTAACGTGACTAGTAAAATTAAAATTTGACTGTAACTAGAAACTTCACCATTGCTTTACATTATTCTATAAATAGACCGTACATTACAGAGTCTTTACACTTCACAACCAAACCCTAAAACACTTATCTTTACTTCACTTCCCCCACTTTGTTAACTCTAAAGGCAAAACCAAGAGTTTTACAAAAACCTCTCTGCAAAACCCAAAATGATTGCCACAAAGAACATTACCGTACTTGAATCCATCGGCCACAATGACTTCAAAAAAGCCGATCAAGTAGTCATCGACACCTCAAAATCCGGCGTCAAGGGTCTCTTAGACGCCGGCTTGACTAAACTCCCAAGCATATTCGTCCACGAATTTTCACAATCCGAACAATTTCAGAAACCCTCTAACACAAACATCGCAAAGAACATTCCCGTGATCGATCTTGAGGCCGTAACAACATCGAAATCCAATGTTAGAAGCGAATCGAAAAGCAAAGTCGTTGATGAGATGAGAAAGGCTTGTGAGAAGTGGGGGTTCTTCCAAGTGGTCAACCACGGGATCCCAAAGAACGTTCTTGATGAGATGATCCGAGGAATTCGTAGGTTCAACGAGGAGGCCGAGGCCGAGAAAGAAGCGCTTTTCTCACGTGATTCGTCGAAAAAAGTAGCGTTTCATAACAAAGTGGACGTTCGTGAAGGCAGGGCTTATTGGAGAGACACTTTGAGGTGTGTTATGGCCCCCAACCCTCCGTCGCCAGATGAGTTGCCTTCTGCTTGCAGGTATTGTATCTATGTGATACACTATGCTCAAACATTATAGGTATTATAGTTAGAACGGTTTAAGCTTATTATGGTCCCCTTTTTTCTCATGTGAAGGGATATAATCCTCGAATACACGAGAAATGTAATGAACTTGGGGACTATTCTCTTTGAACTGATGTCGGAAGCACTAGGCCTTGATCCGAACCATTTGAAGAACATAGGATGTCTTGAGGACTTTTATATGATGGGACATTACTACCCTCCCTGCCCTGAACCTGAACGTACGATGGGCACCGGAATTCACACCGACAGTGGATTCCTCACCGTTCTCCTCCAGGACCAAATTGGCGGTCTCCAAGTCCTCCACGACGACTATTGGATCGACGTGGAGCCCATCCCTGGTGCCCTCATCATCAACCTCGGAGATTTTCTTCAGGTAATATATTCATTCGAGCTTTCCCACAGTGATTACAAAAATAGATTTAAAATTTAAAACCAATTGATAATAAATGGATTGACTCATACCATTTGTATATTATATTAGGCCTTTTTTATACATATTTAATTGTGGTATAAATGGGTTTGATTAGTAGACATTACAAAGTCTATTGGGACCACTTAGAAAGACAACTGACTTTTCGGACCGCTATCTTATTGTCTCATAGTTCAATATTCCAACGCTCGTAAAGTTGATATCAATCAATTCAAGTTCCTATTTAATAATGGTTTATAGTTAGATGTAGATGATCTTTTCCTTATTCCAAACTTTACGGAGAATTATATGATGACATTAATCATATTCTCTGTAGCTGATCTCGAACGACAAGTTCATAAGCGTTTACCACCGGGTTCTAAATAAGAAAGCTGGTCCGAGGATATCGGTTGCGAGCTTTTTCGGGACCTACATGAAGAATGAAGATCGCCCTAGGGTTTATGGACCGATCAAGGAACTTCTGTCCGAAGAAAATCCTCCAAAGTATCGGGAAACAAACGTGGCAGATTACTTCCACTTCAAGCATGCGAAAGGAGTCGAAGGGACTGCTGCCCTTTCCCATTTTTCTCTCTGAGATTCTAAGAAATGCCCATTTTCAGTAGCTGCGGCAGGAAGAAGATGAAGAGTCAAGTTAGATATGCAGTTTTATGTTTGTCTGTTACTTCTACTAGAAGAAACTGTTCGTTAAATTCAAATTTATGAGTTGCTGTTAGGAGTCTCTTTATGTTGGTCTTATAGTTGGTTATGTAAGGAAATAAGGTGTGATAATAAGGTCGTGTAAGCCCCTACTTGAATAGCTTCATGTATTCGTATGGAGTGTGTGTGTGTACTACAAGACAAATAATGAATATTCAAGTCTCTTTATACGGTTTCTTCTGCATTTTTTTCGATTTAAAAATAAAATAAAATAATCTGCAAATGGTTCTGTATTACAGATACAGAACAGCGAAGCTTAAAGAAGTTGGAACATGGACATACATCCATGAAGCAATAGGTTTTATTTTACACAGGAAGCACAATATATGAATGACTTTCATTCCATCCATATAATGAATTCAATACCTCTGTTTTGTTTACACGAATCTGTTCGAAATCTCTGCATTGTTGAAACCATTCAATCGTTTGCACATTGAATCCGCAATCTCTGCTGATACAGATGGAGTTATCCTTGACGAGTTTTCGTTCAAAATCTCTACCAGGAGGGAGTAACAAGGTGAACTCAAAGAGGGGCACAAACAAAAATGCTCGATCCGAGCGTTTTCATTGAACCAACATCTCGGCCAAACGTGATAATAGTATTTATTTTATATAATTGAGACTTTACATTTGAATCTAAGTTTGATAATTCATGTTATTTCTTTGTTATCTAACAGAAAAACTATTGGATTTGATTATTAGTTATCTATCTGCTTATTAACACTAAAACCAAAGTTTTGTGGCGTCGTCGATATATTTTGAGCTCTTTAATCAAGTTATAACGGATTTTGAACTAAACCCTCAATATATTTTAAGCTCTTTGGCAGTATTTTCTCATAGTAATTTGAATACTATAGAAATAAAAGAGAGGAGCGTAACATGTTTCTACATATTTATTGCAAGAAACACAATATCTATACCCTCAATCTATTTCCTTAAAAAACCCAACAGCTTGGGACTTTGTGTGTTAGATCCTGAAATGGTGCAGCTGCGATGTTCCATCAAGGCCTTTTGCGATGTACTTGCTGGTGTACTCTGCTATTGTGATATCTCTGTACTTTGGTGGATTTTCTTCCGACAGAAGCTCTTTTATTGGTCCGTAAACTCTGGAATTCGGTAACATACTCGTGCTAAAGAAGCATGCCACCGAGATTCGGGGTCCAGCCCGGTTCGCCAGTACCCTATGCTCCACGCTTATGAACTTGTCGTTCGTTATGAGCTGCAGGTTTCAAACACCAGTGACCAAAGTTTAACATTAATCTCAGTTTCGCCCTATAATCTGGTTGAGTGCTTACCGTTTCTGTATGACGACAGTTTACTTATTTTCAGTAACAAAACATGAAATGTATATCGTCCTAGTTTCTGTCATTGCATTGGTGACTTGCCTGTAGAAAATCTCCGAAGTTAACTATAAGAGCCTCCGGAACGGGAGGAACGTCGACCCAAGTATCGTCGTGGAGAACTTGAAGTCCGCCGATATGGTCTTGAAGAAGAAGTGTGAGGAAAGAATTGTCGGAATGTTTAGTTGTTCCCATAGTTAGATCAGGTTGTGGACATGGAGGGTAGTAATGGCAAAGCATAAGCAAACCCTTTGTACAATCCAAGTTCTTAAGGCTTTCTGGGTTCAAACCTAGAGCTTCCGAGAGAAGTTCGAAAAGAAGAGTCCCCAAGTTCATAACATGCTTCGAGTATTCGATTATAACGTCTCTGGGAAATTCGTAGGAATAGTTGTAAGAAGGAAATACTCTATTCAGGATCTTAAAAGTACCGAGAAATCAAAAAGTACCTGCAAGCCTCAGGGATGTCTTCAGGGTTTGGAGGATTTGGTGCCATATAACAAGCTAAAGTATCTCTCCAGTTGGCAAATGGAGAGCTATACAGATCAAAATTACTGTTGTATACTATCTTCTTAGTGTAATCACGTGAGAAAAACCGCCTCTTCACTTCACTGTCTTGTTCGTGAAACCTACGAACTCCACGTTTCATCTCCTCAAGAACAGTCAAAGGAACACCATGGTTGATCACTTGGAAGAACCCCCATTTGTCCGCCGCATACCTAACCTTCTCAACCACACTCTTACGCAAAGCCGCGTCTCTATAGACACCTTCGAGGTCTATAGTAGGGATGGAGAGGTATGGGACAGAAGCAGGCGATTTCTTGTCGGATAAGGTACCTGGAGGAAGATGGAAGATTCGAGGAATCTCAGTGATTTCAGCATCCACGAGACCTTTCACGCCTGATTTCGTCTCATCAAAGGCCTTAAGCTCGCTCACACGGTCGAACTCACCGGAGATTGCGCCGGCCATTCTTCCTGGTGAATTATTATTTCCAAAGAAATATTTAACCTTATGATATATGGTTATGGAGATGGCATAAACTCAATAAATACGTAAAGATTGAAAGTGAACCGAAATCATTGAGCAATCCAAGAAAAATCCAGAAAGGTGAAAGGAAGATAATGGGGATTGAAGGCTGTATGAGTTGAATTATGGAGTGGGACCAGTGAAGTTTGGCTCTTTGTAAATTATTTTTTCATTATTTGAGACATTGGACCAAAATAAAAGATGCGTATTAGCACACGGAACTAATTTTTTCAAGTCCTCCGCAACCGCAATGTTGATGATGCGTTCTCAAAATTAAATAAAATAATCTAAAATATCCGTAAGTGCATGTCACGTGTGTAGTATTTTAGGTGTCGATCCTACAAAGATTACGCAATACTGTCTAAACTCGAACTATGAATCAAACTTGCTAACGAACGAATATGGATGAAGAATGAAATATTGAAAGTAAATAAATGATTTGGGTTCTAACGATAAGACAAACGTCCTAGGAATCCAGTTTCACCACAAGACTACCGAAACCGACAGTCAATCTATCTATCATGCAATCCCAGTTAAAGCTATCTAAGGCAGCCGATCCTAACATGATATCTACCCTCCCTCGAGGCATAGACACGTGATCTAGACAAGTTGCCCCCTACTTTCGTGG
>CM071867.1:36822304-36875042 GCA_036759665.1 Gynandropsis gynandra
TCCATAGTTCCACGTCTCCATGTGTGAAGACTTCTCGTACCTGAAAAGGATTAGACCAACGAGAACGTAGGTTGCCCGAGGAAAACATAGGTCGAGAATTGAAAAGTGGAACGAAGTCACCTAGTTGGATCTCATGAGGTAGGATCTTTTCGTCGTGCCATCCTTTAGTCACTGATTCTTTCTTTGGCACATCATGCACGAGATTCACTTGCTTGCTGCCTGAGGTTGGATAAAGTGTATCTGCGTTGAAAAGTTTTATGACGTCTTTTTCCATTACCTCGTGTAAGTGCGGGTGCAGCCTCCTTTGTGTTTCGGTGGAAGGTGCGTGGCTATCCTCCCTATAATTTTCGTGCATACACATGTACATTGAAGAGCTGACTCTTCTACGCTTCTTCACGCATGTGGGTTGCCTTCTCATCTTCTCTGCACTCAAGTTAGCATTCAAAACAGCAGGATATGTTTTATCGCTTTGAACGCTCATACCAAAAAGAAGACGGTGGAGGGTCGGGCTCAAGTTCGGATGTCTTCTCCGCTGCGAAACCAGCATAGATTTCGTGTGGTAACTCCTCGCATGGGGCGTCTCCTAGTGCTGCAATAACACTCATGAACTTCTTATACACCTCAGCTCCTTCGTTCGCAAATCCTGCATTGTTGCAAACTCGTGCTAAATATCGTATAAGCGGATCAGAAACACTTACTTGATCATGCGTGTCTTTCTTTAACTCGTCCAGCAAATCAACTGTAAAGCAAGACTCCTTGAATGAGGATTCGTTCATGGGGCTGGACAGGTTGAATTCGATCGTCTCATCTCCGACACGTAAGGACAGCTTTCCTTGTTGTACGTCTATCAGGGCACCTGCAGTAGCTAGAAACGGTCTACCAAGAATAATAGGTGTCCTAGCATCTTCTGTTATCTCAAGTACAACAAAATCAGTGGGAATACAAAGCTTACCTATTCCGTTATCAGTACAACAAAATCAGTGGAAATACAAAGCTTACCTACCATAGTGGGAATGTTTTCAACGATTCCCACCGGATGTCTTACCGTACGATCCGCGAGGCGTAGAGACATCTTCGTAGGTTTCAAACTCCCGAAGTCCATTTGCTTGAAAACCGAGTGTGACATGATGCTCACGCTTGCCCCTAAATCACACAAAGCATTATCGATATCGAGGTTACCTATTGTGCATGGAATGGAGAAGCTTCTGGGATCCTTCAACTTAGGTGGCAGCTTGTTTTGAAGGATAGCGCTGCACTCCTCGGTGGGATCTACAGTCTCGTTCTCTTCGATGTGATTCTCTTTGGACGGTACCTCTTTGATGAGTTTGGCATGATTAGGCATCTTTTGGAGGGCTTCTACGTATGGGATGTTGATGTCCAGCTTCTTGAGACACTCTACAAATCTGCCCACTCTCTCTTGGTTCTTACTGCTCACTAACCGTTGAGGAAACGGTATCCGAGGTTTGTATGCCGGTGGAGCAACATACGGTGGAGTAAAACGGATACATAATCATACGTAAAGCAACACATATATATCAAAAACGTCTCTTAAATCGTGCAAGAAATACGTATGAAAACGAGATGATCAGTTGACATAAAGAAGTGTCGTGTAGAAGTTGTGGTTACTAGTGTTAAATGGGCTAATCCACATTAATCCACATCTATTTATGTTATGATTTAGATCGCATTTTGATTATGTTGTTTTAAATAGATTAACAAAAAAAAGTATTCAAAGATATAACAATTTTAGATATTATCATATATATAACAACATAGTAGAAAATCATCCAAGAGAGACGCATTCTGCACAAAACTAATTCGTGCATAATCAACAGAAAAAAGAACAGAGAATTTGAAATTAATAACGTGTTGTTACGAAGAATATTAGTGAGTGTTTTTACACAATGCTTAGACTAAAAGTTTAAGAATTTGTGGGAGTGTGATTCGTGGAATCATTATGTAATGTAAAGCTACTTGGAGAATAGTTTAAGGTAGTTCATGTACGAAGTTTGTGTGATGTTGGACTTGTAACTCAATGTCAAGATGGATAGATTATTTAGTATGAGTTTGAGTCTGTAAACCTAGAAATCCTCACATATAAACTGAGGCATACCTCGTGTTCATGTGTAGGTATAGCTCGTTACGATCTATGACAACATAGGACTCAAACTCTCACCAAAAGTTGACATATTTGATCTTGATCCAACATCAATTTACAAGCAAATGATCACACCCAATATCCTTCCAACAAATGCTACAACGCACAAAGTTTTCGGAATAAAAGAATGACAAATGACTTGTCAATTTCTCTGTTGATCTCATATCCAAGGAAAATCTTACATTCAAATTTTTCTGAGAATTTCTAGTGATTGATTACTCGTAAACTAATCATTAGAAAATCTCTCGTTAGGTCAGTTTAATGATCACATCTCCATATGCATCATCCATATAAGTGACTGAATAAAATAGCTACTAATTTCTATCCAATAGAAACCATAGCATGAATGTTGATCTATCCGGATATTATTAAAATAAATGTTTATACATAATGTAAACTTACACTAGTTCTAAATAACTTTAACAACTTGACCTATACTAGAACTAATTCCGATACGTTACATATCCACATAGGCTGGGAGAGTCTTAGCAACCTTTTGGATCTATCTCTATATATAGATCATTATTCTGAGAATATAGACTGTTTCTCCTCAGTCATTCATGGAGAACCGTTCGGACAACCAACTCTTGATTTCCTATAAATGATGGTACATCGTTTTCTATGAACAATATTTCATCTACATATAGCGCTAGGAGTATAAACTTGCTCCCACTTGCCTTCTTGTAAACGCAAGACTCTTCTTTACATCTAACAAAATTGAATGTATAAACCAATTTGTTAAATCAAAGATTCCAACTTCGAGAAGCTACCTTAAATCCATAAATAGACCTTTGCATCTTGCATGCCATACTATCCATGGTTAGAAACGTGAAACCCAAAAGGTTGAGTCATATAGACCTCTTTTTGAAGCTTTCCTTTTAGGAAAGTTTTGTTCACATCCATTTTTCATATCTCAAAGTTATGATAGACTACAATAACAAGTAGAATACGAATAGACTAAGCATTTCTACAGGGAAGAACATTTTTTCATAGTCAATTTCTTCGAATTGATTACACCACTTAGCAACAAGATGAGTTTTATAGGTCTCCACCTTTCCATATGCTCCAATGTTCTTCTTGTAAACCTATTAAAAACTTATTGGTCTAGAGTTTGGCGAAGGTTCAACTAAAATCAAAACTTTTTTTTACCCTCATCGACTCCATATCAGATTTCATGGCTTTCCACTACATCTCAGACTTGACACTCTGCATCGCTTCTTAAAAATTCAGCGAGTCATCACCAACATGATTTCCCTCATTCTCTTGCACCATTAGGTTCAACCCACTACAAAAATTAGATGCATATCAACGGACAGATGATCCGTTTGTTGATATCATTTCCCAATGGATTGTAATGGATTTTGAAAAATTATCAACAACCCAATATCCGTTGCAATCCTTTGAAATTTCCAATGCACGGACAAAAAATATTATCCATTGCAACGTTGTTAATCACTACAAAAAATGTCATTTCCGATGGCCAAATCCATTGGAAATAACATTTTTTTCTGTTGAAATAAGCCATTTCCAATGGATTTCAATGGATTTTTGACTATTGATAATCAATTGTTGAAAACATGCATCCATTGTAATTTCCAACAGAGTTTCAATGGTCAAAATCCGTTGAAAAAATATCAACGGATTTTAACGGATAAGGCCGTTAAAATTTCGAACGGATATTTCCAATAGGTATCCGTTGGAAATTTTAACGGATGTTCGTTAAATATTTCAACAGATGCCCGTTGGAATGACTATACACATTGAGAAATTTAACGGGAAAATTGGAATTTACCAACGGATGCCTATAGGTACTTTAGAGCATAAATTTTAAATATATCAAAGAACGTCCGTTGATATTATTATTGAATAATCAAACAACATCCGATGATTCATGGCAAATTTTAGAAAAAATAAAATTTTTCATAAATATTATACTTAAGATATTAATTCAAAATCTATCAAAAAATTTAATCTAATATTTAAAACATACAATACAAATAAAATACTATATCATATATATATATATAATCTAAAACTTTGGATTCTTCTTTTTTTATCCCGCATTACGAAAATAAATGATGGCGGAGTTCCACTAAAACTAGCAACCTATCCTTTATGACCGGTGAATCTTTCAATCATCATAGTATATCGTGTTTAAATTTTGTTTAAAAGTTTTGGGAGAGGTTTTGATAGGATTTGAAAGATTTTGTTGAATATGTTAAAAGTGAGTTGTTCAACATCTTAAGTACCCGAAATATCAATGGGCATATTTCAACTGATGCCGTTGAAATCGATGTCCAATCAAAGAATGTCAAATCGCAACCTTTCATTTTTCAAGGGGCAACCGTTGAAATTTCGAACGAATGCCTGTTGATATTTCCAACGGATTCCCATTGAAAACGTGAGGACAGATCATCCATTAAAATTTTGTAATTATGATTTTTTCCATGGGGTATCCATTGAAAATTTCACAGATGACCGTTGAAAATGCCAATATATGTCTGTTGAAAAAAAAAATAAGATGATTAGGTGCAGAATTTTGTAATTGTGATTTTTTCCAAGGGGTATCCGTTGAAAATTTGGAAAATTGCAATAGGCATTCGTTGATAAAAATAAGGGTTTCAACGGTTCACCATTGAATCCGTTGGTAAATATTTTCCAGGGATGGATCCGTTGGAATCGGTTGGTAAATAGTTCAACGGAATGATCCGTTCGTAAAAATTTCAACGGACGAATCCGTTGGAATCCATTGATAAATATTTGAAACGACGGATCCGTTGATCCATCCGTTGATAATTATATGTTTTTTTAGTAGTGAATGCATCCATTGAAAGTCTGTTGAAAACTGACATTTTAATCCAACGGATGCCCGGTGGATGGCTTAGAATTTTGAGGCAGTTGTTAGAATAATCCAACGGTTTTTTTTTCAACATGCGTCCATTGGTATTTCTAACGGGCATCCTTTGGAACTGTCAACAAACATATGTTGGAATATTCACTATTTATACATCAAACTCGAACCATTTACCATCAAGTGATCAACACAAAATATATTTTCAAACAATATATCCTTCTTCAAATAAAGATACATACAAGTCAAGATAGTAGATGTATAAAAGAAAAGATCTCGTAACCGAGGAAGTTATTCAAGAATTCTTACACGGATTTGAGCAATTTATTAATTTTGTGTAGATGCATCCTTTGTGTCAAGAATACGGGACAATGTTATGTCCCTAAAAAAGATGCAAAAATATGAAGTATCAAAGTCAATAAATTTTTTCCAAATACCTTTATAAAAAGGGTTTCGTAGAGAATTACGAAATTTGGTTATTTCACGGTAAAAGTTATGGCGTTAGAAATAGTGCGCAAGAAGCACAAGAAATGCAGAGAAATGAAGAAGTTCTTTATGAAACGTTGCGACTAATCCATATGTGGAAATGGTGTTCGATGCTTTTCCTTGTCATGGAGTTGTTGAGTAAACTCATGAAGAGATGTCGAACAATGAGACATACCGATTTTTCAACCTATTGGATACGGTGAAACAACCAATATATGAAGGTTGTCGTGAATGTCAGCCTCATTTATCATTGTCATCAATATTGATGAGTATAAAAAATACTGCAATGTTGCTAAAATTGCATGGATTCAATTTGCAAAACCATGCGTGAATATTTACTAGAAAATAATCAAGCTCTAAAAAATGTTTTAAAAGGTTTAATAATGCCACATGAGAAAATTGATGTTTGTAGAAACAGTTGCATGTTGTTTTGGAGAGAAGATAAAGTCATGTTGGAATGTAAATTTTGCGGTGTAAGAAGATTTCATCCAAAAAAACCATTTTCACGAAAATATGTATCGTACAAAAAGATGTTCTATATGCCTATAGCAAATAGGTTGAGAATGTTATATGAATAAAAAAATCGATGCGGCAATGAGATGGGACATAGAACATTGGACTGGCGAAGGGATAATGCAACATCCATTTGATGGTAACATTTGGAAAGATTTTAATGAAATATTTCCTAAGTTCGGGTTTGAGACGCGAAATGTTTATCTTTGTCTGTGCACCGATGGTTTTAGTCCATACGAACAATCTGAAAATTAATATTCTCTATGGCCAATGATTTTGTCTCCATATAATTTGCCTCCTGATATGTGTCTCAAAAGAGAACTAATGTTTCTGATCTTGCTGATTCCAGAACCAGAACATCCGAAGAAAAGTTTCAATGATTTTTTGCAGCCCTTAATTCATGAATTAAGAGATTTGTGGAACAATGAAATTATTGTTTATGGTACACAACAATATTTCACATTGAAAGTATTTTTGTTGTGGTCAATTAGCGACTCTCTACCTATGGAATATTATGTGGATGGAGCACGCACAAGAGATTGGCATGTCCATATTGTATGGATGATACTATTCATTTTGTCTAGTACATGGGAAGAAACCATGTTGGTTTGATTATCATAGGAGATTTCTTCCCCGTGGACATACATGCATAAAAGATAAAAAACATTTTCGAAAGAACGTTGTACAAAAACAAGAGCACCTATCCTAATATTCAGATTATGTGGGCCAACAAAAGTAGCCTTCTTGAGGTGGTTAAAAGAAGACATTAAATTTTTAGATGGATATGCATCAAACACTGTTCGGTGTGTGAATATTTCTGGGTTCGAGGCTGATCGGGTTAATACGTCACGATTGTCAAGTTTTAATGCAGCGACTCATTCCAATTACATTTTCTAAGCTATTACCACAGAAATTTCACGATGTGCTATGCGATATTAGCATATTTTCAGAGATATATGTTCAAGAAATTTAAAAAGTGGTGACTTAGAGTTATTAAAAAACAATATCTATGAAGTATTATACTCTTTGAAAATTGTTTTTCTGCATTCCTTTTTCGATGTTGTGGAAAATTTGCCAATAAATTTACTAGATGAGGCAACACTCGGTGGCCCAGTTCAATTCAGATGGATGTATTCTTTAGAAAGGTTTTTCTTTCATCTAAAGTAAAAGGAAAAAAACAAAATAGTGGTTGAAGGATGCATTATTAATCAATACTTTTTTTTGGAAAGAAATCACATATTTCTGTATATTTTATTTTGACTGACATATTCAAAAGAAACAAAGACGCTCAATAGATCAAATTCTCTAAAAAATAATGACTAAACACTTAAATACAATGAGAGCTCGTCGATTTATCGGTTATGGTGGGTGTTGATGGGTTCCACAAGAGCCCCACCACCGCCACCAAATTTTCCTCTTTCACCTATATCGGCACCACCGATATTTCATGAAGAAGGTGATATGGTGGATATTTTCACTGTAATCGATAGTTTCAACGAGCGTTCCAACATTCTTATTATTGTTCCCGAATTGTCCTAACGAGACATTATGGTAAGATACTATTTACAAATATTGACATTGGAATGGATTATAAATATTTTCTAATGATTTTTTTACATGTGTAAGTTTGATGTCGATGATGTTCTTAAACACACAAACAACAAAATCATCCAATGTTCGTCACAAGATCGACATTAGTACTCCTGACAGGTGAGCAAGAAGTTATAAGCCGCCAATGGTGGTGTACATTTATCATAAGTTTATTTATTATAAAATTAATTTAAAATTGTTATCCACTTTTATTCATAAATTAATTTATTCAAATTAAATTTTGTAGTGCACATATAGATGATAGAAGAAGAATACTCACACATCTATGTTGCTTGGATGCACGATTTGCAAGCTCGGTTGCGCTTGATGATGAACAATTCCACGCGTAACAATTACAAGAAGAATGCCAAACTGATATGCACAATGGACGAGATAATTAACCAACTCGTCCAGTAATAGGAGTTAGAGGACTTCAAGGACAAAAGCGAGAAGACAAAAAAATGTCGATACGACGAGAAGTTTTTCAGAGATGATCTGTATCGCCATACCTCGGGATCAAAATTATTCTTGAAAAAAAAGAAAGCATTGGTAAAAATTATTTATATTAATAATTTAATATTATTTTTATAAAAAATTATTAATTAATAAAATTATTGTAATATTAGAGATACAGATAATGGAAAGAGAATCGATTCTTCTTGAGCTGGTTGTAGAGATCCATGCCAAGAAGAAATCCGTCGTCGAGGAAGAGGTCGACAAACCTGAGCTTTTTAACCCCCGAGCAGAACGGATGGTGAAAGAGGCATCTATACGGTCTAGGTTCTCAACAAAAACATATCCTCGAAGACGTCATGATGGTACCCCTGCGGTTTAAGAGACTTACACGCAAGAACAACATATCGAGCAGCTCGAAACTATACTTTGAACAATGCAAGATGCTCTTCAAGAAATGCAATATGAACTTTGAGATACGCGTGCACAGATGCATCACATGGAGAGTACCATCGAGTTGCTAACTGGTCGAACGTATCAGCCACCATCACCAACTGGGGCAACAACACCGAGACAAGAACTAGTCATTGACTCTGATACAACCCCTTCATAAGACGTTGGCAAGCACGCGGATGAAGATGGCGATACCGATTTAGAAGACATGTAGTAAGTTAGTTTTCTAATTTTATATAAATTTTATCTATATTGAACTTTTTTTATTTTTGTTTTATTTTTTTCGTAAGATTATCAACGGGCATCTATTGGATTATTTTAAATTCCCGCCATTTACTTTCCACCGGGTATCCGTTGCTAACTCCTACCAAATGTTGCCAATAGATGCTCATTGAAATATTTCAACGAACATCCGTTGCAAATTGTCAACGGGCTTCCATTGAACTATGGTAACATGCATCCGTTGAAATATGGCAACGAGCGTCCGTTGATACCGTCAACAAATATATCCGTTACAATTTGTTGAACTGTATCAATGGATATTATCCGTTACACCTTCGTTGGAAATCAAAATAGATGTGAATTTTCAACGATCGATTCCCAACGAATCTGAATCCATTGAAATTCGTTGGGAAATGTCATTTCCATTGGATATTTAGCCATTTCCAATGAATATGTTTGTTGAAAATGCTCTGTTTTTTTGTAGTGACCTTTGAGACTTATATCGAGAAAATCTAGACCTTATAAGAGGAATTTTTACCGAATGAACAATCTCATCTAGATGTTGTTGTTGAACATATTCCTATACGGGTTCTCTAACTGATCATCCAACTTCAACGATTGAAGATGGAATATTCCTGTTCATCTTCAACACATCAAGAAGAGACTTTTCATGCGACATCTCATGCTCTTATGCCTGTGTCGCTTGTGTGGATTCTTAAATCTCATCGAGGATTATTTCATAATCATGATATAATACTCTAAAGAACTTCCTTTCCACGAAGATCACACATGTAGTGTCTTGACGAAAGTCGGACACCCCTATACTCTTATGTGTTTCAAGTTCAGGTTACGTCCTTACCACATCTCATATGGATTCGTAAATACTACATTTGTGGAAAATTTATCCAGTAAGTAAGCAACTGTTTCCAAAAACCCTATCATGGATCGCACCATATCTAATAAAATAGAATTTCTCATTTCCAAGATTCTGTTATGCTACGGCATTTTAGAAGAAATCCACTACAAAAATATCCCAATTTTATGTAGATAATGAGTGAGTTCATGACTCAAATACTTCCCGCCACAATTAGATATCAACATTTTGAGTTATTGCTTTTTTATTTCAGTACATAATATTTTGAACATTTCAAAAGACTCAGATTTATATTTCATGAGATACATAAACTCAAACCGTGACATATCATCAGTGAGCATTATGAAGTAGCAATACTCTCCTCTGACTTAAAATCTCATTGGACCAATATCATATGTACGAGTCCTCAAAGTTCTGTAGCTCTTTCTCTTTTTCTCGTAAAAAAAGACTTGGTAATTTTACCTCGAAGTCAAGATTTATAAGTCGCATATGAATCATAATCATATTGTCTATAATATCCATCTCGATGCAATAAGTTATTCCATTTCTCCTCAATATGACCGAGCCTACAATAGCAAAGAAACACTACTAGAAATTTAAAATTCCAAACGGAATTTTCGGACGGATTAATCCGTCTGTAAGTTTATGGACAAATTATTGACATCAAGATAATTGTGTCTGTAATCCAACCACAAATTTGTGGACTGAATAGCAGTCTACAAGTCGTCCATATTTCTGGACGACAAAAAAGCAGGTCATCACGGATTACAGACATAAAACAAGATCGTCAACAATTTGCGGATGACAACAGTGTTCGTCCATAAATTTACGGACCACATGCTTGACCATCCAAAATTTTACGAACGACAATAGTGTATGTCTGCAAAATTACGAACGAGTACGACGTACCATTTGGATTTAGGGACATTTATAGGATGACTCCTCGGAAAATTTTAGTCCTAGTCTATAACCATCATTAATCGGTTAGAAATGATCTATTTAACCCCTTCTACCTTCATCCGTTTCTCACACACAATTACCATATATTTCACTACATGCATTCTTATTATGTTTTATTATAATGACATCATTTTCGAGATCGAATATTTTCGTTTCTAGACAATGGATGTATAGAAGAATTGAAAAAAAACTTAGGTGTATAGAAGGAGTATATAGAAGGCATTACATAATATATGACAATGATAACAAATCAAAAAGTTTATAAAGAAACCGGTGAGTTGGTTTGTCCATTCGTCAAATGCGAAAATAAAATTTGTTTAATGAGATAACCGCTTGGAATCATCTTTATTTAAGAGGTTTTACTCCGAATTATTTCATGTGGTTATCTCATGGAGGAATTTTGCACCACATCCTAGTAATATTGTGGATTATTTTAGTAGGGGTATTTTACATCATGAATTTTTAAGACTTCTTAATATGAAGAAATGAACCATTATGTGGAAATGGTGCAAAATGTATTCGGTGAAAGAAACGAGAAAAATATTGAAGAAGATCTGAATGAAGAAGCGAAAAGTTTTTATGAGGAAAAACAACCTATTCCCTACTCGAAAATACTGCTTTAGTCCTATTATCCCCTTTATTTTGAACATATCCTATTCCTCCCTCGATTTTTAGTTTCGATCCTATTCCCCCCTCAACTATAAAAAATCTCCCTAAAACCCCATATGTTATTATCCGTTAACCAACCCGATTTTGATCAGAATTTGTCCCAATTTTGACTTAAATTTTGACTCCATTTTGAACTAACTTTGACTCGATTTTAACCCAAATTTTTGCTTAATTTTGACATGAATTTTTATTTAAATTTACCCTGAATTTTAACAAAAAATCAAGTTAATAATTCAATTTAATCAATTTACTTGGTTAGTTGATTTCGAGTAAAACTAAGTATGGTTTTTACTTGAAATCAATTTTTACCCAAATTTGACCCCAATTTTGACTCAGTTTTAACCCAAACCGATCCAATTTTGATCCAAATTGTGACCTCAATTTTGACTCGATTTGAACCCGAATTTTTACTTAATTTTGACCAGGAATTACTTAATTTTAACTAGAATATCAACAATAAATCAAGTTAATTATTCAATTTAGTTGATTTTATGTCAAAGTTGAATAAGATTTTGTTAATTATATAAAAATTGGATCAAATCGAATTAATCGATTTGCCTCGATTTTGACCCAAATTAGATCTAGTTTTGACCAAAGTTTTGACCCCATTTTTGACTCGATTTCAACCTGAAATTTTACTTAATTTTGATTCAATTTAATTTTTTATATTTTAGTAAAATAAGTAAAATTAAACATTTAAAATTACTAAAATACAACATTTAAAATTTAAAATTAATCATTGAAAATTACTAAAATATAACATTTAAAATTACTAAAATATAACATTTAAAAGTACTAACATTTTACTAAAATATAACATTTAAAATTAAGTAAAATTTTGGGTTGAAATCGAATGAAAATCTGGGTCACAATTTGGGTCAAACTTAGATCGGATTCGGGTCAAAATCGAGGCAAATTGATTAATTAGATTTGATCCAATTTTGATATAATTAAATAAATGGTATTCAACTGTGACTCGAAATCAACTAAATTAAATAATTAACTTGATTTATTGTTGATATTTTGGGTTAAAATTAAGTAAATTTCGGGTCAGAATTAAGTAAAAAATCGGGTTCAAATCGAGTCAAAATTACGGTCAAAATTTGGATCAAAATTGGGGTCAAATATGGCTAAAAATTTATTTCAAGTAAAAAACCATACTCAATTTTACTCGAAATCAATTAAACCAAGAAATCGATTAAATTGAATAATCAACTTGATTTATTGTTAAAATTCGGGTTAAATTTGAGTAAAATTTTGGGTCAAAATTAAGTACAAATTCGAGGTTAAATGGAGTCAAAATTCAATCAAAATTAGGTCAAAATTGAGTCAAATTTGGGTCAAAATTAAAGTCAAAATTAGTTCAAATTCGGGTCGGTGAATGGATAATTAACGGGGGGGGGGGGTTTAGGCAGATTTTTGATAGTTGAATGGGGATTAGGATGAAAAATAAAAATCGATGGGGGAATAGGATGTGGGTCAAAATGAAGGGGGAAATCGGACCAAAGTAATATTTTCAAGGGGGTAATAGGATGAAAACTAAAAATCGAGAGGAGAATAAGATGTGGGTCAAAATCAATGGAGAAATAGGACTAAAGTAGTATTTTCGAGGGGAGATAGGCTGTTTTTCCTTTTTATGAAATGTTAGAAAGTGCTAGGCATCCACTTTATGATGGTTGTAAAATGGGTCTTTCACAATTATCTCTATCTGAACGTTTGATGAATTTGAAAACTGAAAATAATGTTTTTGAGAATGACATGGATTCTATATTAGAGGTAGTAAGAGTTTATTTGCCTAAAGATATAATGCAATAGAGTTATATTATGAGACAAAAATATGATGAGATCATTGGTTTTATTGCTATATCAAAAGATTGATGTTTGTCAAGAAAATTGCATGATGTTTTGGAAATAGACATCGAATTTGAGTAATTGTCGTCTTTATGGAAAATATTAGTTTTATTTGACAAGGAATGGAAAATTGGTTTTGTATTATCGTATGTGGTATTTACCAATTACAAAAAGAATCAAAAGATTGTATCAATCTGAGAATATCGAAAGCGACATGAGATGGCATGCTGAGCATTCAACTTGTGAAGTAGAAATGTGTCATTCTTCAGATGGTGAGGCATGGAAACACTTTAACAAGGTATATCCTGATTTTGCTGGTGAGAGTCGAAATATTTATTTAGGCCTTTGCACTTATGGTCTTAATCTATTTGGGATGTCTCGGAGGAATGATTCGTTTTGGTCAGCTATACAGATACTGTACAATTTACCACCTGATATGTGCATGAAAATGGAGCTTTTGTTCATAAAAATATTAATTCTTGGGCCTAATTATCCGAAAAGAAGTTTGGATATATTTCTTCAACCACATATTGATGAATTAAAATAATTATATAAGTGAGTTCAAGCGTATGGCATCTCGAGGTGACAAAATTTTATATTACGAAGTCGTTCATATAAAATCTCTTCACCGGACAATAAGTGATTTTCCAACTCATGGTATGTTATCTCGATGGGCAACGCATGGTCGATTGGCTTGTCTATATTGCATGGGCGAAAAGAATTCTTTTTAGTTGAAATATGGATGAAAGACGAATTGGTCTAATTGTCATCATCGTTTTTTCCTTTTGATGATACATTACGACGCAACAAGAGAAATTTTAAAAGGAATATAGTTGTGTAAAAATCTCCTCCTCAATTTTGACATGCAAAGAGATTTTATATGAACGACTTCTTGCTTTGGATGTTCCTAGAAGTATAGATTGAAGAGAAGGCAATCATCCGAGAATTGGTGGTTATTGAATTACTCATAATTGGTACAATAAGAGCATATTTTAGGATCAGCCGTATTGGACAAATCTTAAGCTTCAACACAATCTTGATGTCATTCATATAGAGAATTTTTTTTCGATAATATCATCAACATGGTACTGAGTGTTACAGAACATATGAAAGATAACATTAAATCACAAAAGGATCTAGAAGAGTATTACTCACAGAAGGAGTTAGATATAACTGATTACGGTAAATCTCCAGTTCCGATATTCAGATTGTCGAATGAGGGAAAATATAAATTATTGAAATGGATGAAAGAATACGTAAAATTTTCTGATGGTTATTCGTCTAATATCGGAAGGTGTATCGACATTCATGGAGGATAATGCAAAAACAAACCACCGAGATTGTTGCTATTGATAAAGTTACTATTAAAGAACTTGCTCATGGTGAAATCGAAGAAATTGAAACATATGAAGATGATCTTTATGAAGTGATAGAAGAAAAAGAAGAAGAAGAATTTGAATCAAATTTAAAAAACATTAGAATCGACGAAAGAATTATGTAACTCTGAAGATGATTCATAATAACCTTGTTATCGGATGATGATTGATAAGGTAAATCAATTTTTTTGGTGTTGAGAATTTGTGACATGAAAATATTAAAAAACTAATATTTGTAGATCAAAGGTTTGTTGAAATGTCTTAAAGAGATTTGATATTTGTAAGTTATTGGAAAATTAGATAAAAAACTCTTAACCGAATTAACATTAGTTGGAAATTTGATTATTTAAAATCTTATGGATTAAGGTTAGTTAAAATTTGGATTATTTAGAATTAATAAATTATATGTTTAATTATATGTGCTAATGAGTTCGTGAAATTATATTGTAATCTTTGTTAGCATAAATCTTTTTAAAAGACTTATCGAATCAAAAACTTAAATTAATAACGACTATAATATTGAATTTTAAAATTTAAGTATTTCTCGTCGCGTTGGAAGAGGCGGTAACAAGAGAAAGCGTTCTAATTCGGAGGAAAGTGCTAATGATCCGTCTCCTCCACAACAAACGCATCAATCTGATTTAGGATTTTTGGATTTTATGAATTCGATTTTATTTCCAAACACTGGATTAGCACAATATATGTCATATCGTATCCTTATTATCAATAGATGTCACCACGGGTCGAGCCAATGATGCATCACGAGTCTTAGATGCATCACGAACCAACGGTGGAAGAAATTTTATTAATGGATGAGGAAAGGCTTAAACTTCCTCGTTTAGACCCGAGTCATGAAAACACCGCACAATGGTACGTATCACTAAATTCAAATGTAAATTTGTCAATAGTTAATTAAATATTACTTTATCTTAATTTTGATTTATAATTTTTATTATGATCAACTTTCTCGTCATATAACAAAGACAATGAAAACTGATTACGATCATCCATGTTATAATTACAAACAGACCGACGTCGATATTAGGAAAAGTTTGTGGAAATATTTCGTGGTAAATTTTTAATAATATTTTATTTTATTAAATTTCAAATAATATAATCATTTAATGTTTTCAGCAAAAATTTTAATAGAATCCCGAGATTATCGGACTAGTAAAGTCTGAGTTTGAAGGGGTTGTGGGAATTCGTCTGAAAGCTCTCGTAAGCGATTGTAAAAAAAGATAAAGAGAAGAAAAGGAAACCCGTTTGGATGACGAAAAATGTTTGGGAGCAAATGTGCGCTTATTTGGATGGTCCCAGATTTAAGCAAAGAAGCGAGCGAAGAAGTCAATCTTGACGTTCTAATAAAAAGGATACATGATGAGCACACATACAACATGATCTCGTTCTTTTGCGGAAGTTTACTAACATTTAGTAAGATTTATAATATTGTTTAATAATTTATACATTGGTTAGTATTAAAAAATATATATTTAAAATTTATCTTAGACGAAAGATGCATATTAATCATATTAAATTTTGCATTAAGTAATATATAAACGTTGTGTTGTAAAAATCCATTTGCAAATAAATCATCATTATGGAATATTAAGCAAATTTTATTTGAGAATACAGTTTTAAATCCAATTATATCTAACATAGAAATAGAAACTACGTTCGAAATAAATTTCGGAATATAATAAAATCTTGTAGCACTAACATCTTTCTTATAGGCATACGTACAAAGGGAGATCGATCCTACATATAATGTTACAAAGCTTGTGATTTTTTTCAACTTGTAGGTTGAAGTCTCCCTTCCTCGACCTCCTACTAATCCTCAGCCCCTGCAACATATTATAGATGTTAAAACTATGACTGATATCTAATACCCATATACTCGAATCAATATCAACAAGAGATATCAGGAAAACATTTTTCATGAGGATCATACCTTGTTTCTTGCACTTCAGAGATGTAGGTACTCCTTGCAATTTCTCTTCGAGTGCCACTTATCCTAGTAGAAGAAGTACTTTGCATCGACATGGTTCCCCTTTCTATCTTTGCCTTTGGGTTTTGTCGAACCAGCCTTGGTCGTGGATGGCTTCTTGGGCCAACTTTTTCTCTTCAGTTTCTTGGAAGAGGAACCAACCACCATGATAGCCCCAACAACCTTTAGTGTACCTCCGAGCGTCTAATTCTCACAATCAATCAACATGTTCAGCATCTCATTCAACTCAATATCCATTTTTTCCATGTTAAAATTAACAATGAACTGGGAAAATGTGTCGAAGAGTGAGTGCATGATCACATCTTGCGTCAATCCCTTGCCAAAACTTTACGCGAAGCTTCTTAAGTTGTTCCACAAGATCAATAATGATTACTTGGGGTCCAATTGGCATGTTGGAGGCCATCTTGGACTTAAACAAAGACTTAATCAATTGAACTCTATTTTTCTTGCTCTATGCACCGTATAAATTCTTAAGGTGTATGATGATGTCCATTGGTTTCATGTCCTGATGCTGACGTTGGAGTTCAGGGCTCATGGATACGAGAATGATGCATTTGAAGGTGATCATATCATTCGCTTGTTTCACATAGGTAGCCATTGGATTTTATTTTCATCGAGAGCAGGTGCCACCATGATCGGCTTATCGATCATATCGGTTAGTTTTTCGTGTATGAGAACAAGTCAGAGTTTACCATTCATCAAAGTTGGTCCTCAACAACCTATTGACTTCCTCACACGTCGAGAAGATCTGTTAAAATATACAGAAGACACAATATAGAAGAATGTTTCTTATATGCATACATTATTCAGACATGGAGTTCATATAAATATGTTAACCACTAATCAACACTACTATAGAAATAAAAATACTATTTTTTTATTAATAGTTACTTACACATTAACTCAATATCTCGCAATCTCATAGTGAATCTACATCACATAGCCACGTGATAGTCAGGTCGCACCTATGGATACAGGTGAGTTCAATCATCATCCTTGGTTGTCAAAGACTAAAATATATAACTTTGGGGTAGTCCAAGCGCTTGTACAATCCAATCGATGACTCTTACTACGCATCATATGTAACAAACTACATACATCGAATCTCAACTTGTGTGCCTCCTGATAGTAAGGCTATTCCACATAAAAGAGACCCCAACAAATGTATCTACTTATGACGGAAAAGTCACTTGGTCAAAACAATTTTGACGCTGAAAACTAAATTATCAAGTAATGGTTCACTGTTTGTATGTCTACTCTTGCAATTCCTATTCTATATTGTGCAATTTCATTCCTCTTCAAAGCTTCGATAAAAAACCCTCTAAACTAATTTGCAATAATGGAATGATTTATATTGTTTTCACATTATATTATATGTATATACACATTCAACATTTTTAAGGGTGCTAATTCGGATGCTCTTACGTGGGTTTGATCCTGATCCAGACCACAAAATGGTGGATTGAATTAAAAAAAAATTTCCATAGAAAAAATAAAATCATAGTCTGGTTAGAATCTTTTACAACCCATATGTAGTTTTAGTCATATTTTAATAGTGTGATACTAAAGAAAAATAATTATAAAACTTAATTTTTTAAAATTTAAATGTTATTTTTTATATTTTTTGTATTTTTATTTACATTTATTGTTTTATATGGAGAACAATCGGCTTCAACAAGAAGGTCTGGAGGAGGAGAATACTTGGGATGAATCAGAAGGTCTCAAATTAGTCCATCAAAGCTCAAATACTCGAAAAATAGGGGAGGATTACTCTGCAAATGTTGCTGCAAATGTTGCAGTGTATAACAGATTCATAGGCCTGCCAATTAGCTGATATATTGCTGTAAATTGGTTGAGATTGTTAAGGTTGTTAAAGGGTAATATTGTATTTTTTTTTCAGCAAATGTAAGGCTATATATGCCATGACTGTTGCATTGATTTGAATTAATGAAAAGTGAGCTTAAATCTTCTCTGCAATGGCGTTTTACTCCTTTCTAAGCTCTCTTCTTCTTCTTCATCAAATTCAGAAATTCCTCATGGTATCAGAGCTTGTTGTGTAGAAGTTTTTCTTCTATACAATGGCGATTGTTAATCCTCCAAAATATCCCTTTCCAATTCATGTAAACATCTCTAATTTTGTTACTCTAAAACTCACGGAAACAAATTACCTTATATGGAAAACTCAAGGGGAATCATTACTGAAAAGTCAAAAGTTACTTGGCTTCATCACTGGCAATGAGCAAACTCCATCAGAAACCATCAGAAGAGAGATAGATGGTATTCAAGAGGAGGTTATAAATCCAGAATATGAGTCATGGCTGCAGACTGATCAACTCATCAAATCCTGGGTATGTGGAACTCTCTCCGAGGATGTGTTTGGTTATGTAATTGGACTGAATACAACAAAAGAGGTATGTGAAGCTTTATCAGAAAATTTTAATCAACATTCTATATCACGAGAGTTTGATCTGTTAGCATCTCTACAAATGCTAACAAAAGAAGGAAAAACTATGGCTGAATATTTGAAGGATTTTAAGCTAATCTGTGATCATTTAGCTTCAATTGGGAAACCAGTATCAGAATCCATGAAAATTTTTCGATTATTGGAAGGACTTGGCAAAGAGTATGAATCATTTGCAACTGTTATTCATACATAAATGCACAAACCACCTATTCCTACTTATGACGATGTTGTATCTCAGTTGAAGAGCTTAGCTATGAATACTCACAATTATAATACTCATGCTGTGTCACCTCATCTAACTTTCAACGTACAGAATGAGAATACTCAATACTATTCAGATGCATATGCTAGATCTGGCAGAAGAAATGGTTATAATGGCAGAGGTGGAAATAGATTTCAGAATCAAAGAGGAAGGACTGGTTATTCTACAAGAGGAAGAGGACTTATGCAACAAGCTTATGCACCAGAATATGTGAATTAGAAAAATATTAAACCTGTTTGTCAAATTTGTGGAAAAACTGGACATAATGCCTTAAAATGTTGGCACAGATTTGATAATGCATTTCAAAGTGCTGATGTTCCTAAAGCTTTGCAGGCTTTACAAATCTCACCAGCTGCAGGAACTGATTGGTATCCAGATTCAGGTGCCTCTGCACACGTTACAAACTCCACAAATACACTTCAGTCTGCTGCTCCTTACATGGGATCAGATTCTATCATGGTGGGAGATGGATCCTTTTTACCAATTAAGCATGTTGGCACAACATCAGTTACAACTCAAGAAGGTAAAATTCCAATTACAGAAGTTCTAGTTGCACCTGCCATGACAAAATCTTTGCTATCTGTTTCAAAATTAACAACAGAATATCCCTGCTATTTTGTGTTTGACTCACAATCTGTGTACATAAAGGATCTAGCAACCAAATCAATCTTGGCAAAGGGAAGCAAGCGTGAGGGTATCTATGTCTTGGAGACTACAGACTTCAAAGCCTTATTCTCTATTAGACACAGATCTGCAAGTGAGGATATATGGCATAGAAGACTTAGTCATCCAAACTCCAAAATATTGCAAATCCTAAGTTCCAGTAATAGTATAACTATCAGTAAAACCTCTTCTGCTGTTTGTGATTCTTGTCAGCTGAGTAGAAGTGCTAAGCTACCATTTTCTGATTCCACTTATCAAGCAAATGAACCTCTAGAGAGAATACATAGTGACCTTTGGGGTCCAGCTCCTGTAATCTCAGTTCAAGGATTCAAGTATTATGCTATATTTGTAGACAATTACTCACGTTTTACTTGGTTTTATCCATTAAAACACAAGTCAGAATTTCTCTCTGTGTTTGTGTTGTTTCAAAAGATGGTTGAAAATTTATTTGATAAGAAAATAAAGATATTTCAATGTGATGGAGGAGGAGAGTTTATTGGAAAGTCCTTTTTATCTCATTTAGCTCAGTCAGGGATTAAGCAGTTAATATCTTGTCCATACACTCCTCAGCAAAATGGACTTGCTGATAGGAAGCATCACCACATTGTTGAGCTGGGATTAGCTATACTCTTTCAAGCTAAGGTTCACTGAAATACTGGGTTGAATCCTTCTTCACTGCATCTTTTCTGACTAATTTGCTGCCTTCTATTCCCTTGGAAAATGACAGTCCTTACTCTGTTTTGTTTAAGAGATCACCTGAGTACTCATCTTTGCGTGTCTTTGGCTGTAGATGTTATCCATATCTCAGACCATATGCTGAGAAAAAAATTGATCCAAGATCTCTGCAATGTGTCTTTCTTGGTTACAATGAAAAATATAAAGGTTACCGTTGTTTATATCCAATCCACCCACAGGCAGAGTATACATATCAATGCATGTTATTTTTGATGAAAGTGGCTTTCTTTTTCAGGATGATTATTCAGCCTTAAGGAAGCCTTCAGATACTCCTCTATTAAGTGCTTGGGAGAAGGGACTATTGGTTTCAAAACCTCCCCCATCAGGTATATCAACTCAAGTCTCTGCATCTTTTCATCTGTCACCACATCTTCATTCTGAAACACCATTTTCAGAGTCTCAAACAAACCCTTAACCAAACCTTTCCCCAGAACCTCATACAGAGCCACAAATTAAGCCTCAAATAGAACCCCAATCTGCCATTTCAGAATCTTTTTCTTCAGATACCTCTGTCCCTTTTCACCCAATGATTACCAGGTTCAAATCTGGTATCTCTAAACCCAATCCAAAATATGCTTTAGTAACCTCTCCAAATATCCCTACTGAACCGAAATCAATAGTCTCAGCTCTCAAAAGCATTGGTTGGAAAACTGTTATGCAAGATGAAATAGATTCCTTACATAGAAACAAAACCTGGATCTTAGTTCCTTACAAAAATGATATGAATGTTCTTGGCTGCAAGTGGGTGTTTCGTACTAAGCTTAAGGCAAATGGTTCCTTTGACAGATTCAAAGCTCGCTTAGTAGCTAAGGGATACCACCAAGAAGAAGGTGTTGATTACATTGAGACATTTAGTCTTGTGGTAAAAACAGCAACCATAAGAATTGTTCTCACCATTGCTTTGGTCAAAGGTTGGGAAATAAATCAACTTGATGTAAGCAACGCATTCCTTCATGGTGACTTACAGGAGCAAGTTTTTATGGAACAGCCTCCAGCATTTCAAAATCCAGATTACCCAAATCATGTTTGTTTGCTTCAGAAAGCATTATATGGCCTTAAACAGGCACCAAGGGCTTGGTTTGATAAATTCAGTGGGTTTCTATTAAAGTTTGGATTCTTTTGCAGCAAATCTGATCCCTCTCTGTTTGTTTATCAACATGAAGAGGATACCTTGCTGTTGTTATTATACGTGGATGATATGGTTCTGACTGGAAGTAATTCTATTCTACTTCAGAAACTTATTGTTGCTCTAAGTCAGAGGTTTTCAATGAAAGATTTAGGACAATTGCATTACTTCCTTGGCATTCAGGCAACATTTACATCTTCTGGTTTGTTTTTAAGTCAAGCTAAGTATGCTCAAGATCTACTGGAAAGAGCTGGCATGTCAGATTGTAAAAGTCTACCTAATGCATGTCAGATTGTAAAAGTCTACCTACTCCTCTTCTGCAAAAGATTAATCAGACACATTCTTTCACTGAAAAATTATGCTGATCCTATAGGTTTTAGAGGACTTGCTGGAGCTCTTCAATATCTGACCTTGACACGACCAGACATCACATATGCAGTTAATCTTGTTTGCAGAAGGATGCATCAACCAACTTTGGCAGACTTCAACCTCTTGAAACATGTCTTACGATATATAAAAGGTACATCAACACTTAGTCTTCATATGAAACAGCAGAGCTCTCTCACTGTCAGTGCTTTTAGTGATAGTGACTGGGCTGGGTGTCGAGAAACAAGACGCTCTACAGGTGGCTTCTGTGTTTTTCTTGGTGATAACTTGATTTCATGGTCTGCAAAGAGACAACCAACGGTGTCTCGTTCTTCAACTGAGGCAGACTATAGATCATTAGCATCAACAGCTGCAGAATTAACTTGGATTTCATTTATTTTACGAGATATTGGAATTCTACAGACAGAACCCTTTCAGCTATTCTGTGACAGTGTGTCTGCAACTCATCTTACGGCAAACCCAGTTGTTCATAGTCAATCTAAACACATTGAGATTGACTATCATTTTATCAGGGAATAGGTGGCATTGGGTTCAATCTTGATCAAACACATTCCGTCTGAACAACAGGTTGCTGATGTTTTTACTAAGTCACTTGCTTCTACCATATTTAGCAGACTTCGCGGCAAACTGGGGATCTCCTCTCCTCCGATCACTAGTTTGCGAGGGGGTATGGAGAACACTCGGCTTCAACAAGAAGGTATGGAGGAGGAGAATACTTGGGATGAATCAGAAGGTCTCAAGTTAGTCCATCAAAACTCAAATACTCGAGAAACAGGGGAGGATTACTCTGCAAATGTTGCTGCAAATGTTGCAGTGTATAACAGATTCATAGGCCTGCCAATTAGCTGATATATTGCTGTAAATTAGTTGAGTTTATTAAGGTTGTTAAAGGGTAATATTGTATTTTGTTTTTCAGCAAATGTAAGGCTATATATGCCAGGACTGTTGTATTGATTTGAATTAATGAAAAGTGAGCTTACATATTCTCTGCAATGGCGTTTTATTCCTTTCTAAACTCTCTTCTTTTCTTCATCAAATTCAGAAATTCCTCATTTTATAATATTACGTTTTTTATATTTTGTTTATTTAAAATGAAAATTTAATTTTTAATACTATAGTTTATTTTAAAAATAACAATTATAATATGTAGATTTTGGTAGACTAGGCTACTGACCCAACTTAACATCTCTAATTCTTTTACTAAAAAATTATAATACTTCAATTAATATATTGATTTTTACGTAAATACATTTCTTATAACCATCCTTGTCTCTTTCTTCCCCTCATCCGCATTGATAAGGTAACAACATATCCAACAATGCGAAAATTCATTCGTATGAATATGAGTTTTGAAAATTAGTGTCAGACTATACGAAATGTAAAAAGATGAAGGAACATTTTCCTTTTGAATTTCATTACTCGTTGTTATCCGTGAATTACGCTTTCCCGTTTGAACTTTGCACATGGTTACTTCTGAATCATGTTGTCTTGTATAATAAATTTGAAAAACTGTAGAAGAATCTCTAACAATTATCATATTTTTATTTTGATTTATTATATTTTTATTTGCATATTTTAATGCTGTTTGAACGATCCCACGACAATAATATGTTTCTAAAAGTATTAACAATAATATTAAGATATTCACCATTTAATTTAACATGTGGAATCCTATAATTTATCTTTTGAATTTTTTTTTTCTGATTTCTCTATATCATATTATGTTTTATCATATATCAGCTAAAAACCTTTGTTATGTTCATTTGTCAATAGAAAAACTTTGTCTCTCGATCTTTTAGCAATTTGATACATATCTCTTGAATATTGTAAAATATAGATTAAGTCTAACTAATTATAAAAATTAATTCAAGAGTTTAGGATTATCTAATACCATAGTCGAAGTGGGACAATACTACTTAACACATCCATCACATTTCAACTTGATCATAAAGCATAAACATCGCAATCGAAAATCTAATTTTTAAATATTCAAATTGAAATGAATCAGATTTTAATATCAAATCAAATGTGAGTTTGGACCTATGGAATCCCAAAAGTTATATCAAAAGTTTAAAATTGTTCAATATCATATATAGAAATTCATATAATAATCGATAAGACAATACTAATAGATATTATCGATAATAACTATTAAGATTGTAACATGTTGTTGGAGCATTTTAGTAATTTTAATTACTAGTTTAGAATTTATTTATCTTGGTTATTAGTCTTGATTTCTTATTTGGTTATTGTTAGTTTTTTTTAGTATAGGGATATGTATCAATGTATGACGAACAATGTAATTCTTTTGTTATGGAATAATAAAGTGAAAAATGTTTTTTCTTCTCCCTCTCTCTTTCATCCCTTTCTCATATGACATCAGAGAGTAAATGCTATATTTTTTTATCTCTTCTTTTTCCCATATCTTCCTTCGATTCAATCAATTTTTTGGTAATTGACTTTTCTTCTTCCTTTTCTTTATTTTTTTCTTGAAATCTTTCTTAATATGTTGACCTCGGCACCTTCTTCCATCAAAACTGATCGATATTAGAATCCCCTCTATCCTGGTCTTCAAAAAGTTTACCGTCGAACTGCAACCCTAAATTCTTCATGTACTTGGTTTATAACTCTTATCTCAAGAATTGAAAAGTTTAGATGATTCTTGTTCCTGTAGTAATTGCTCTTACAACCTATACACCAAGATTCTTGCTCAGAGAAGACAATACATATTTACTAAAATTATTTTTGGATTTGAATGAATCCTACAAACTTGTTTGTCAACAAATCGTGTCAATGAACCCGTTGCCATCCTGTCAAAATCCTTCAATCTTGTGATTCAAGACAAATAAACATGAGGTATACTCTCAACTTCGGATGCTGTTGTTTTTCAATCAACAACTATTTCTAGTGATACTAGTAACTCTTCCTCTTTTCAACCCAATAACAACTCATTTCAGCCACGTAGTTCGACTGGAAATCCAACTTCTTTTAGACCTTGTTCAGTTTGTTCAAATTGTGGCATTCAAGATAATCTTATTACTAAATTTTATAGACTCAAGGCTACCCTAATGGTTACAAGAAACCTTTCTTTAACACCTCTAGATCTTGTTGTTATTCTCTACTTTTTCCTCAACCTTGTGAATTTGTTCTCACGTTAGACTCTTATTTCACTGCATCGCAGTCGATGATATATTCTTGTCTCGATGTTGTTGCTCCATCTGTGGTGGTCGCATATATGCTCAAACGATCATTAACTCGATGATGTTCTCCATATGACGATCATTAACTCGACGAAGGACTTCTTCCTTGCATGAATCTCAATGACCAGCTCAAGAAGAGTCGGTTCTCTTTCCATCTTCTACATTTGTAATATTATAATAATAGTTTTAGTTAACACGGATATAGCCGTTGGAAATCTAGCATTTTTTTACTTTCTGATGTAAATGCTAGATTTTTTTATCCCTGATACCATATGAGATATGACATGTTTTTTTGTAAATGCTAGTTTGGTTGAGTAAATGATAGATTTTTTATCCCTCTCTCTTACCAATTTTTGTTTTTAATTTTCGGAAAAGACTTTCTCGTCGTACCAACATTTTTTGACCTTTTCGCTTTCGCCCTTGAAGTCCTCCAACTCCCACTATTGGATGGGTTGGTTGAATATCTCGTCCATTGTCCATGTCGGTAAGACATTCTTATTGTAATAGTTGTGCTTGGTGTTCTTCACCATCAAGCGTAACTGAGCCTGCATATCGCGCATCCAAGCGGTATAGATGTGCCATATGTTCTTCTTTCTATATATATACGCGCTAAAAAACTAAATTTAATTAATGAAGTTATTGATAAAATTCGATAATAATATTAAATTAAATCTTATATTAAATACACTTACGATAAATGTACACCACCATCGACAATGTATAACATTTGGCGTCACCTACCAGGAATGATATAATCGATCTTATAAAGATGATGTTTCTGTTCGTGTGTTTAAGAATATCATCCACATGAAACCTACACGTGTAAAAAATCATTAAATAATATTTATAAATAATTGAAATTTCTTTGTGTGTAAATAAATAGTATCTTATCATAACGATCCGTCAAGATGTTCAGAATCAATGATAGGAATACTGGGATGCTCTTAAAAAGTATTGATCAAAGCGTCAATATCCATCATATTGTCTGTCTCATCAAATATTGGGTGTCGATATAGGTGAATTAGGCCAATATAATGGTGGAGGTGGTGTTGGCAAGGCTCCTCTAGAACCCACCAACAAACCACCATGATCAATAAATCATCGAGCTCTCATTGTGTTTAAGTGTTTAGTGTTTGGGAGAAAGTGATGTTTTGGTTTTGATATTGTGTTTAAAATGAACTGTTCAATGAATTAAATATAGAACTTTCCAATAGACATCCGTTGGAAATTCCAACGGATTACTATTGGAAAATTTGTCCGATCAACAAAAATTATTAATTGATGTGATTGTTGAGTTTCCAATGGATGACCATTGAAAATTGTGTTCCCAAGGCAATGGATAGCATAAATGGTTGTATGTCTCTTTTCCAACGGGCATCCGTTGGAAATTCATTGGATGCCCGGAGGAAAACATTGTTCCAATGCAATAAGGGTACTATGCAGAGCATAGCCATCATGACTATTTTCGAACGGATACCCGTTAAATAGCTCGAACGGGCATCCATTGGAAATCTCTAATCATTCTTACGGATATTCTTTGCATTTTCCAATGGATGTCCATTATTAAATGAAAAAATCGTGAAAGTTTTCTAAGTGTTGACCAATATTAAATAGTTCAACGGGCGTCTTTAAAAATTTTCCAACAGATGCCCGTTGAAATTGGAAAATATGATGTAAAAAAATCAAATTAAAAAAGTTTGATATTACAATTACACAATTCACATATCTTCTTCATTTGATTCTTCAATTGGCGAGTCTTTCTTGAATGGTGCATGGAATTCGTCGCCATGTTCATCTTCTGCTTCTTTCAATTCAACGTCATCATAATTGCGGATGTATCCGCCATCTACGTCAGATATACGCGAATCACTTTCTGATTGACTTTATCAGTTAATCGTATAGGCTCAGGATGATCGGTTTGTAACAGATATTCTTTTTCTTTTGTGTTTATAATGCCCTGTTGTTTAATCTTAAATACGATCCACCACTCCTCTATTTGAATTTCAATGTTGTTGGATAGTGCACGTAACATACTTAATGTGTGTGATCTGTTGCGATGAATGGATCATACTTTGCATGTTATCGTGTCGGGTTGATGTCAATTCCTCCCCATCATTTTTTTCGTGTACCACGTCCTATAGTTGGGTCGAACCATTGACATTTAAAAGCATTATCTTCAATCCAACGAGTCCAAGATATTCCACTTATAGGTTTTGGTGCAAATACCATAGAAATTATCATACTCTATTTCATTATTAACACAAATGCCGTAATTGAACATGTTTCTATTTTTTTCATGCTCGTAGTATGGAATGTGTATCCCCAGTAAAGAATCTTGTAAATTAAACTTCTGAAAGGTAATAACCCTTGAAAACTTAATAATATATATGTGTAGACGTGTTTATACTCCTCTGGAGTTAGCCAATTTTCCTCGGATTTCCATCTTGTACGTCCAATTAGTGTATAAATATTAGAAATTACACCAAACTGAGAATTATATTGATATAGATAGTTTGTGTGATCTTCTTTTGATCTTTTATATTTCGTGGGAATATATGACTCGAATTTTTTTTTTCTGAAATATGTGATTTCTTCCAACAAGTATTGTTTAATAATAGATCCTTCAACCACTGTTTTTTCCTTTTTCTTTAGATGAAAGATAAACCTTTCGAAAGGATACATCCATCTGAATTAATAAAGAAACCAATGAAACCCACCTGATAAAGGTGCTTGCAAACAATTTCTTGATTTCGATATTTCATGTTTTTACATCTTTTGCGGGGACATAACATTGTCCTGTGTTCTTGACACAAAGGTTGCATCATCGCAAAAATCATGAACTACTTCAATCCGTGTAAGAATTCTTGGTCAATTTCATCGATTACGGAATATTTTCTTCTATACATCCACTCTCTCGATCTATATATATATCTCTATCTGAAGAAGATGACATTGTTTGAAAATATTTTTTTTGTTGATGGCTTGATGGTAAACACTTCTTGCTTTTTGAATAAATAGTGAAAATTCTAATAGATGAACATTGAAATACAATGTTCGATTATTCCAACAGTTGCATTGAAATTCTAACCTTTCCAAATTTCATTCGTTGGATTAAATTGAAGATTTTCAACGATATTCTAATGAATACATCAGCAAATTTGCAACAGATAAAATCTGTGATCGTTCGTTTGAAATACTAAAAAATTGCAATAGATTTCTGGTCATTGATAACTTTCCAATTTCTATTACAATCCATTGAAAAAAATATCAACGAACGCATCCGTTGATCTGTCCGTTGATATCTATCTATTTTTTTGTAGTGTTTCTACACTTACCAATGCCAACACCAATAATGCCAATGGTGTTACTACTTTCAGTTCTCAGAATTCTCTGCAATATCAAATGTTTATGCTATCTTACGTGTGGAAACACGAGTTATAATTATCCTAGTCCACTTCACCGCAAGTATACGGATCGTGTAGTATCAGGGTCAATCTCTAGGGACTAATTCGTCGCCCCTTGCCCTAGATCTGTTCAGTTCTTTTTATCCGCTCGTTTGAAATTGAGATCTAGGTTGTTGCGGATTACGCGGCCCGCTCGGGCACAAGTGTTGCCCGGTCGGGTAAGGCTCGCCCAACATTGTTGATTCATGGTACCCGATCGGGTGGACATCACCCGATCGCGTGACTAAGCGGGCCCGAGTCGCGTAAACTCTCGAGGCAGATTGGATGACTAATAGCCCGAGCGGGTATTCAGTGTGCGCCCGATTGGGTGGTGATCACTGATGCGTATCAGAGTTAAATAACCTAATCTACCCGCAAGTGCACGGCACGTGTGTAGTATTTTAGGTGTCGATCCCACAGAGACTACGCAACACTACCTAAACCCGAACTACGAATCAAACTTGCTAACGAAAGAATGGTGATGACGGATGAAATACTAAATGTAAATAAACTACTTGGGTTCTAACGATAAGACAAACGTCTTAGGAATCCGGTTTCACCACAAGACTACCGAAACCGGCGATCAACCTATCTATCATGCAATCCCGATTAAAGCTATCTAAGGCGGACGATCCTAACATGATATCTACCCTCTCTCAAGGCATAAACACGTGATCTAGACAAGCTGCCCCCTACTTTCGTGGCTGACACCATGAACTAAACCCATAAACTCTGTGATTCGCCCGTTCACCCTCAACCGTTGCTACCCTACTTTCGTGGCCTAACCTCGGTTGTTCTAAACCTGACTTTCATAATAAAAATTTAAAAAGTTTAAAATCTTACCAAATCTTCATAAACCTCCGTGAAAGAGCGGGAACCAGCAGTATGCGCACTTATCCCATATCCCGCTCTATCGGAACGACGGGATCGACTAGCGCGCTTGCTTCTCTCCATAACGATAGGATCGTCCCAATAGACACACATCTGTTCCCAGACATTATCTGACAGCCAAAGAGGTTTGACACCTTTGTCTCCCGGTCTTTTTTCATGTCGCTTACAAGAGATTTCAGTCGTATTCCCACATGCTTTTGAAATTCGGACTTTACTAGTCCGGTTATTGCAGGATCCCAATAAAATTTTTGCTGAAAATAATGAAATAATTATTTATTGAAACATTTTTAAGTTTAAAGTTTACAGTGAAATCAATATTAAATGAAACGTACCACGAAAGCTTTCCACCACCGTTCCTTTATTTCGGGATCACTTCGCGTCCAGTTATAACATGGACGATCATAATCAGCTTTTATCTTCTTTGTTATATGAAGATTAACTTGTTTAATACCAAACCTATTAAAAAAATTAAAAGTAAATTAAGACTTGATTAATTAATTTGTTACAAAATTCAATTTAAATTTAGTTTATACCAAAGTGCACCAGATGAATAATCCGGATCTATACGAAGAAGTTTGCGTCTTTCCTCATCCATCGCTTCAAGCTCTTCCATCGTTGGTTCCTCAAGCATCGGAGGCTCATGATGCATCATTGGCTCGACCGACGGTGGCATCTGTTGATAAAAAGGATACGACATATATTGTGCTGATCCAGTGTTTGGAAATAAATTCGGATTCATAAAATCCGAAAATACTTTATCCGACTGTCTCTGGTGCTTAGGGCCATTAGCACTTCCCTCAGATGTTGAGCGGTTTCTGGTGTTACCGCCTCTTCCAATACGACGCGACATACTAACATTGTAATTTAAAAGATTATATAAAAATTTAATTCTATGTTTATATTAAAAATTTTAATTGCTAATTAAACATTAATTAATTTTAATATAATTTTAAAACCACATATAATTTAATATATGTGTTTTTAATTTTAAAAAACATATATGTTTTTTAATATAAATTTTTTTAACAAAATAACTTAATAATACGTATATTTGATTAAGGCATTCCATCGAACACCTAATCTACATAACTTAATACATGCATATATATCCCACTCTGTCAAATTTTCTTCATTAGATAGTTGAATTTAAGGATAATCTATTACTCGTCTTGTAATTAAATTTTCCATAATATGATACAAAATTTCATATATGTACATATATATACATATAAATATAGATATATACTATAATGGAATTTCTGTATATCAAATCAACGATAACCCATACCTCGGCGGACGAGCGGCGGAAGATTTTATAGAAGGGTTTGATTGTTCAAATTATGCAATAAAAAAACCGATATAACCGAGAGAAACCCTTACCTCGATCGGCAGACGGGCGACGGACTAAACACGGACAGCTGGGCGAAGGAAGGCTATGGTTATGAATTTCAGCTGAAGAGAAATGAGGAAACGATGCTTACGGCCGAGAATTTATAAACATTCACAGATGGGGTCGAGACCCATCCGTAATTCCAGACCGATTCTGAACGGGGGTCGCGACCCGTCCGGAATTTAGAGACTGATTCCTGACGGATTCCGTGACCCGTCAGGAATTTCCAGACCGATTCCGGATGGATTACGCGACCCATCCGGAATTTAGAGACCGATTCCGGACGTGTCATGCGACCCGTCCGAAATTTCCACCAGACCGATGAAGCTCGTCTCGACACCGTCCACAAACTATGTCGGCCATAATCCGCCCGTAACACGAGGAACATGAACCAACACAGAGGGACGGGAATCGATCAAGGGAACAATTCATAAAACTTTATATATATTTCACGAGGGACGAGAACCGACCGATATATATTCCGTGAGTAACGGGAACCAACCGATATATATTTTATGAGTAACGGGAACCAACCGATATATATATTTCGTTGATTCAATATAAAATTAAAAATAACAATTCTTTAACATCTGATAACAAGTTAACGTTAATCATATTCAGAGTCACATAATTCTTCCATTGACTCTTGTGTTTCTGAATTTGATTAAAATTCTTCATTTTCTTCGTTTCCTTCTATCTCGTCATCTTCAATTTCTTCGACTGCACCATGTGTCCATGCTTCAATTGTAACTTCATCAATAGTGATATGATCCTGGAGGACGCCGAAGACATGACCAACAACGCAGAAGAGGACGCGACCTGCGGCGCGGAAGAAGAAGAAGTCGGCGCGGCCCGAGACGCCCCCAACGCGGCCCAAGACGTTAACAGCGCGGCCCGAGACGCCAATAGCGCGGCCCGAGATGCCCACAACTAGGTTAAGTCCGCATGTACTCTTTTCCCTTCGTCGGTTTTGTCCCACGGGGTTTTCCGACGACGGGTTTTTAACGAGGCCGCGAGTCACTTATTCCTGCGACCTAATTAATGACCCGAAACCCAAGAGGAACGCCTTCCAATGTGCACGGCCAGCAAGAAGTTATCTTCTTGCTTGAAGAAACCAAGATATTAAATATGGCTTTTGCATGAAGACTAAGCATTTAATGTAATTTTGAATTTGCTTTCTTGTTTTTATCTAAATATGGTCGGCCACCCTTGTAGAGGAAAATCATCCAACTTTTGTCAAATTAAACTTTTAATCAATCTATTGATTTATCTTTGAATTCCTTGTGAGTTCTTGGTTGTTGGTGCGTAATATCCAGCATCCTTCGTTGGTGTGTCATATCCAACGATCGTTCGTTCTTCATTGGTGCGTAATATCCATTGGAGACGAACCGGTGAATCGAGAGTCTTTCCGCAACTCTTGTGTGACCACTCGCCCCACACACCCTTGTGCAATCCGTTGCAGCAAGGCATATCCAAACCTAACCTGAAGACCGTCTCATATGTGGATAGGAAACGTAACAAACTTTATCGGCTTGTGACGCAAGAATAAAAGGCTCGTATTTTGCATATCTTCGTGTAGAGTTAACTTCTACGACCTTGTTTATTCTTGTTCCGCGACCGTTTATTGGATCGAACCAATCACATCAGAATAACATCACTCTTAAACCGACGTAACCTACAAAAAATAGAAAATATAGGTCAATATATTCGAAAATATCATACATGGTATCGAAAAGAAATGTTTTGGATTAGTATTGATACCTGGATATTCCAATTGCAAAATATCTTTCAAAATCCCATAAAAATCTGGTTCGTCGGTCGATTCACAATAGCTTTCACCTTTCACACATACACCATAGTTCATAGTAGACTTCAATTTTTCGTGCTCGTAAGTATGAAAGTTGTAACCACGTGTAAAATACACTGGCCAACTCATAACTTTTAAAGTTATTCCTTTAACAAGATCGCATAGCCGTAACGGGTGATTGTCAATCTCAATGTGCATTACAAATGAAACAATCATCGATAAAACGTCTTATCCATGTGGAGAAATCTCTTCCTTTAACAATATTATATATCTATCATTTACTTACATATTGTCTTATCCATGTGGAGAAATCTCAACTTTATGTTCTTGGAGTTGAGATTCATCAATATTCATATAGGTATTCTTCAATACATCATCAAACATCCTGAAAAATGTCAGAAAAATTATGTTAATATTACAAATAAAATACGCATACGCAATTGAATCTATATTTGTAGTATGTTACCTTTCAAAAGGCCGTAGATATTCATAGTTGAGTAAAACATACGTATGTGCGATGTGTAGATCTCGTTGTGATAGTCATATCTCTTTCGCCTTACCAGCTGTTCGACCAACTCTGCAAAATATATCTGGAACATCTGGTACTGGATATGAAAATGCCACACCATCATCAAAACATCTTTCGGGATTTCTACTTCGCGTTTGAACATGTGGCTTGAAGTAGTAAGAAGTGAAGAACGATATATCCTCATTCACATATTGTTCCACAATTGAACCCTCTATACGAGGTTTTTGTTTGGTTTTTTTCTTCAAATAGAACATAAATCGCTCGAATGGATACATCCAATGAAATTGAACTGGACCTCCTAATGCGGCTTCGTGTGGTAGATGAACTGTCAGATGCTCCATAGCATCAAAGAATGATGGCGGGAAAATCTTCTCAAAGTTGCATAGTACAGTAACTATGTTACTTTTAAGTCTACGAACCATATCTACACTTAAGTTTTCCGCACATAAATCTCGGAAAAATATGCCAATACGTGAAAATTCAAGTATTAATTAGTTTATTTTACAATTAATATATCTGTAAATTATTAATCATTAATTATACTTGATGTGCGTTAAGCTCAAGTAATAAAACCTAGACTAACGCTTCCGCAAGAATACGGATCGTGTAGTAACTAGGGTCGAACACAAGGAATTGATGCGACTTATAAGCTATTAAACTAATGGAATAGACGTGTAAGGTGACTAAAGATGGAATTGTGATTGAACTAAACTAAACTAAACTAAATCAACGAGATAAACTTGTAGCTAAGCACCATGGGTATCGAGAGTTTGCATAACGATGTAACGAAGTTCTAAAAGGATAATTGGCTTAGGTACTATCATGAGTTCAGGGAATTCAAGCTCTCCAATAGGAACTGACTGGCGTAGACTTGTCCACTATCTAGCATGCATATACCAATATATCTATTACGCATCTTACATGGATAGACGCATTATGACCGCTATCCTAATGCCTAGATTCAATCGATCGACCTGGCGTAGATTCTAAACCGATTAAACCCTAAATCATGGCTAAGTTCCAAAATCTAATGCCCTGGCGTAGATTTATTAGACTTCTAATAACATCAATAAAAGTGGCGTACAAGTATTGAAGCATTAAGATCAACCAATCAATCTGAAAACATGATCAAATACCAAATTCATTCATATCGAGTGGCGTACAAGTATGAAAGCATTAAGATTCACCATTCATTAAGCACAAGACTTCAAAACTTAGGAGTTAGTTGAGAAATTCAAGGGCCCGAGCGGGCATAGCCTCTACCCGCTCGTGCAAGCCACTTGCCCGACCGTGTGCTCTCCTTTTAGCCCGATCGGGCACCATGCCCGATCGTGTGATTCTTGAACCCGAGTCATGCAAACCTACGGTGATTTCTTTGCATCAATTTTCCCGAGTCGTGCAAAGCTACGGGGGTAATTGGCAACAATTAGCCCGATCGTGTACACTCCCAATGCCCGAGCGGGCATGTCTTGAAATGTTGTTTCCGCTCCTTTCGCTCGGTGTTTGAGTGTTCACTTTCAGTCCATGGCCTTGCATAAGTCGGACCTTGTCATTCAACTACATTTTCGGGGTTAGATTGCCATAATCTCTCGTGTTTCTCCTCATGTCTTCGTTTCCTATGCAAAACACGAAATGTAGATAAAGTCTTCGAATAAACTCGATAAGTGAATGAAATCTAAGTAATCTACTCAAAACTAGACCTAAGAATGATATAAAAACTACAACGGATTACGTGTTATCAATACTATATAAAATAATCAATGATACCTCCAATTGCTTCGTGTGCATGTTTGTCCATCAATTCAGAAAAATATATGTGAAGTAGTCTTTGCATGAATACATGACAATCATGACTTTTCATCCCTGATAACTTTCCTCCATGAATATCGATGCACCTTCCGATGGTTAGATGCAAACCATCAGGAAATTTCATGTCTTCCTTCAACCATTTCAACAATTTATATTTCTCATCATTCAACAATCTTAATATCAGAACTGGAGCTTTACCGTCTCCACTTATATGTAACTCCTTCTGTGAGCAATACTCTGCGAGATCCTTCCGTGATTTAATGTTATCCTTCGTTTCTCCTGTGACATTCAGTAGTGTATTGATGATATTATTGAAAAAAAATTTCTCTATGTGCATGACATCAAGATTGTGGCAAATCTTCAGATTTTTCCAATACGGCAGATTCCAAAATATGCTCTTCCTGTACAAATTATGGGTAATACCGTAACCATCAATTCTCGGATGATTGTTCCCTCTACAATCTATACTCCTAGAAATACCCAAAGCAATAAGTCGTTCATACAATATCTCTTCGCCGGTCAAAACTGGAGGAGGAGATTTCCGCACTACAATATGCCTTTTGAAATTCCTCTTGTTGCGTCATAGTGTATCATCAGGAGGAAGAAAACAGCGAGGACAATCAAACCAGCTCGTCTTTCGTCCATATTTCAACTGAAAAGCGTATGTTTCCTCCATGTAATATGGACAAGCCAATCGACCATGCGTTGTCCATCCAAATAGCATACCATAAGCTGGAAAATCACTTATTTTCCACATAAGAGCACCTCGTAATATAAAATTTTATCGTCTCGAAACGTCATACGCTGGAACTCCCTTCCATAATTCTTTCAATTCTTCAATCAGTGATTGAAAAAATATATCCAAACTTCTTTTCGGATGATTAGGCCCGGGAATCAATATTGTTAAGAACAAAAACTCACGTTTCATGCACATATCTGGTGGTAAATTATACAGTGTCATAATAACTGGCCACAACAAATAATTTCTCCCAGACATCCCGAATGGATTAAAACCATCACTGCAAAGGCCTAAATAAACGTTTCGACTCTCAGCTGCAAAATCAGGATAGACCTTGTTAAAGTGTTTCCACGCCTCACCATCTGAGGGATGACACATTTCTTAGTCAGGACTTGAATGCTCAACATGCCATCTCATGTCGCTTGCGGTCTTCTCTGATTGATACAATCTTTTTATCCTGTCTGTAATTGGTAAATACCACATATCACGAAACGGAACCGATTTTCCATTTCTTGTCAAATAAAATCGATCTTTTCCACAAAATCGACAATTGACCAAATCCGAAGTTTCTTTCCAGAAAATCATACAGTTGTCTTGACAAACATCAATCTTTTGATACGGCAATAAACCCAATGATCTCATCATCTTCTTTGTTTCATAATATGACTCGACTGCATTATTATCTTCGGGCAAATAATCTCTTACTAATTGCGATATAGAATCCATGCAATTCTGAGAAAGATTATTTTCCGTCTTCAAATTCATCAACCGTGCAGATAAAGACAACCGTGATAGACCACTTCTACAACCATCATAAAGTGGATGCCTAGCACTTTCTAACAAAACCCTCTTAAATAGAGTTGATTCCAAACATTTCTCTCATTAACGAATTTTTCATTTTGGTATTTGACGCATGGACAAACCAACTTACCGTTTTCTCTATAAACTTGTTGATTTGTCGCCACCGTCATAAACTGTTTAAGGCCTTCTACAAACTCCTTCGATACACCTTGAGTTTCCGGATTAATTCTTTTATACATCCACTGTCTCGAAACGAAAATATTCGATCTCGACGACGGTGCCATTATAATCAGAAACGATAACAAGATATTAGAGAAATATATGAGAATTGTGTGTGAGAAACGGATAGGAGATGAGAGATTAAATAGAAAATTCTTGGACCGATTATGGACGGATTACAGACTAAGATAAATATTTCCTGACAAACCGTCTCGAATATGTCTGCAATTTGCGGACGGAGTGCTATACCGTCCGAAATTTGCGGACAGATTGCTATACCATCCCGAATACGTCTACAATTCACGGACGCCCGTGAAAGTAGTCCCGAATCCGTCTGCAATTATGGACGACTTAGGGACTACTATGCGATCTGCAAATTTGCGGACGAATTAGGGATGGAATTATTTTCCCATCCTTAAAACGTCCCTAATCCGTCCTTAAATTTAGGGACGTCTCTTTCAGTCCACAAACTAAGTCCGGAAATGTTATTTTTCTTGTAGTGATGGCCTTAAAAACAAAACCCGAAAGATAACTATATTTAACATGGATAAAGAATGAGATCCCTTCTTGTTCTATTACCAATTTCTTCAACAGCTCCTCCGCCATGCTACTTCGTCGCCCTGTCTCCAGCCTTCCGACGTGCTGCTCTATCTCTTCTCTCTACGTGTGTGTTGTGTGTTCTGTCTGAATTCCTTATGCCCTCTTGCCCCTACGTCCTCTTTCCTCTTTCCTTTCTTTCATTTTCTCCTTCTTTTCCTCTTTGGCCGAATCTAAGCACTCCAGCCATTCATTTTTGTCATCCTTTTCTCTTTGGCTAGTTTCCATTTTCTCGGTTTCCATTTTCTTCAGCAGCTTGTATTTCCTTTTCCTCTTGTGCAGAAATAATTTCCTTTTCTTTTCTATCCTTTCCTCTTTGTCTGGCTGCCTTCTTTCTCTTTTCCATGCGTTTCCATTTATTTTTCCAGCAACCATTTCCATTTTCTATCTTCAACGGTTGCAGTTTCCAATTCTTGTGTAGGCCTTTATCTTTCCATTTTTGTGTAGACGGTTGGAAGTTTACATTTTGTTCCAGCAACTTGCTTATATTTTATGTAAACCATTTTTCCTTTTCATGTTCCAACCGTGCTCTTTTTATTTTTGTTCCAGTCACCGAAAGTTTCCATTTTTGCAAGTGGCTATTGTTTCCATTTTTTGTAAGTGGCCATTGCTTCCATTTCTCTTCTCCGGTTTCTGATTCTTTTGATGCTGATCGTGCATAGCTGATAGGAGAGTGGTTTTTCTTAGTTTTACTTCATTTACTTGTGTTGATATCCCGATATTTCATTTTCTACAATAACACAAGAAAACGCTAGGGAGAGGACTAAATGATGCTTAATGCCCGGTAAAGTCTAAATGAATGATTAAAGTAAATATGAAAAATGAACTAAAGTACTATAACAAAATAGACATTATCATGGATCTATTAGACATAAAGTTTGTTTGGTTGCTAAATTCTATACACAACTAGAGAGAATTGATTTTATGAACACTTTTAGTCATGTAGCCAAAATGGTGCTTTTAGAATCATGTTATGTTTAGCTTCTATGCATAATTGGTTGGTTAATCAAATGAAAGTTTCAAATATTTTCTTAAATGGAGATTTGTATGAAAAAATATGTCTTTTCCTCCTAGATATGTTAGTTCCAAATCAGGATGAGAACTTTGATAATAAACATGTTCGTAAACTTAAAAAATCCATATATGGTGTATTGTTTTAATCTCTTGTATTTTCCAGCAAGAAATATGTGATAATTCATTATATTTCAAGATTGAAAATGATTTTTTGTGACTTTACTTATGCATGTTGATGATATATATTAATATTTTCTAAAAATCTTTTTTATGTTGAGTTTGTTAAACAATTTTTGTATTCAAATTTCAAGGTAGAATATTTTGTCCTTATAAATATTTTTCAATTTTAGAAATTGCTCGTAATAGTAATAAAATCTCCATTAGCCAACCTCAATAAATTTTAGAGTTGTTAGAGAAATTTGGATTATTAGGTGCTAAACATGTTTCAATCCATGGAGGTTAACTCCAAATTTTTTTATGTATGATAGTGATCCTCCATCCAATCCAACTTATTATATATAGTTAACAGAAAAATTGATTTACCTTAACATAACTCAAACCAACCATTTGTTTTGTCGTGAACAAGTTTAGTCAATATATGGCTTTACGCATTAAATTACACCTCTCGACTGTCCAAAGGATACTCAAGGACTATTTTATCCTTCTACTTCTATTTTGAAACTAATGAATTTTACAGATGTGGATTGGATTTCATGCCTTGATTATCATAGATAGTGACTGCTTATTGTATTTTTCTAGGTAATCCTTTTTCTGGAAATCTAAGAAACAAATAATAATTTCATGAAATAACGTAGATGCAGAGTACTGAATAATGATCAATGCTACTTGTGAATTGATTTAAATATCTAACTTACGAAATTTCATTCCATGTTTCATACCTGTTTGTTGTTTTGTGACAATCACATAGTGCGCAATCTCATCTATCATGAAAGAACAAAGCACATAAAAAATGATCGGCACATTATCAAGGAAAAGCTCCAATCTGGCTTCCTACAAACTTTGCATGTCCAGCCTTAGGATCAGATTGTCAACATCCTTAAAATATAGTTATTTTCAACTCAATTTCAAAACATTACTCCCAAGAATAGTTGACATTTACTTTTCATTTTGATTAGGAGCATTAAGATTATGAGTGGCAAAATCGAGCTCGCTCTATGGGCCTACTAAAAAACTAGTGGGTATGGGCCTAAAGATGAAAGGCCCGAATAAAACCGGATCTTTGGACTCGAGCTTTATAACAGCCCGAAAAGTTTTCGGTCCGGCCCATTGGACCTTAAAAAACCCAGGCATAGACGACTCGTGTGTCTTCTCGTTCTCTCCTTGAACCCTAGTCATCCTACCTGCTACATATCTGTCTTCTCTTTCTCTCTTTCTCTCTGTGAATCCAAGTTGTCCTACCTGTTGCATTCGTCTCCTCTTTCTCTCATCTCTCTTAGTCGCTGATCTATCGTCGCTGCTATGCGGCCGTTCCTACCTGTTGTCTTCTCTTTCTTGTTCTCTCCTTGAACCTTAGTCGTCCTACCTACAGCATGTGCGTCTTCTCTTTCTCTCTTCTCTCTACCTCTATTGCTCGTAAGCTGCTGCTCTATGGCCTTTTCTCTCTTTCTCTCCATATGTCTTTCTCTTTCTCTCTTCTCTCTTTGTCCGTTGTTTTGCGGCGGTTTCTCTCTCTCTCCATGAACCCTAGCCATCCTACCCGCTGCGTGCGTCTTCTCTTTCTCTCTTCTCTCTACAGCCGATGCTATGTCACCATTTCTCTCTTTCTCTCCATGAACCCTAGCTATCCTACCTACGTGCGTCTTCTCTTTCTCTCCGTGAACTCTTCTCTCTTGGCTGTTACCCAAAGCCTGCCGGGCTAAGCCGAGAAATTTAACCCGTTTAATTTTGGGTCGGGTGTGCTCAATCCCGTTTCCATCGGGCCACAAGCGGGCTCGGGCCAGATTGGCCTTAATGGCACCCCTAATTAAGATTGTTACATTTTGTTATGAAATTTTCGGAATTTTACTTTCTGATTTATAATTTTTTTACATTGGTTATTAGATTTTATTTCTTGTTTAGTTTTTGTATGTTATTTTTGGTTTAGGGACATATATAAATGTATACTAACGATGTATTTTTAGTACTATTGATTAATAAAGCGATAATATTTCTTAGTTACTATTGAATAGGGGTGGGTTTTTTGGGTTACCTAGACCGGACCAACCTGAATAACCCAATTCATAAGGCATATGGGTTATTTAGACAACCCATATGGGTTCAATATCCAAAACCCATTCGGGTTCTGGTCGGTTTGGATTTGGGTTTGAGATAACCCGACAAATCCAAACAACCCGAAAAAAACTGACTAAAAAACATAATAATTTTTATCTAACCTCTAACTAAAACTACTTTTTTCCTTTTTCCTCCTCACAGTGCCTCCTCTCCTAAGAAACCCTAATATTTTTCATCCTCACAGTGTCTTCTCTCCTACCTGAAACCCTAATCGCCAGCGGCACCTCTTCTCATGCCTGGAATCCTAATCGTCGTTAGACCTCCTCGTGCTTGTTCTTCCTATTCTTTGTCTTCGTGTCTGTTCCTTCTATTCTTCGTCGTCGTGCCTGTTCCTCCTGCTCTTTGTGCCTCCTCGTGCCTGTTCCCCCCGTGCGTTTGGGTGCCTGTTCCTCCCGTGCATTTGCTGCAAACGGTTTGCGTGTATGTCCTTCATCTTTCTGGTAGTCCATCGCCTATCTCTGGCGGTCCATCTTCGTCTGTTGTGCTTGTATGTCGTCCTTCATCCCTGTGCTTGTCCGTCGTCCATCGTCTGTGCATTTTTCTACTCCTCTAGTGGCTATTCATCCTTCCTTGCTCCTATACTGGTTTGTCCTTCCCCGCTCCTCTAGTGGTTGTCCGTCCTTCCCCGCTCCTCAAGTAGAATTACCTAAAAGTTCACCCTAAACCCAAAAAAACCCGTAAAATCGTTCTAAACTCTGAAATACTCGTATCTAAACAACCCGAAAAATTTGAAATATTCAAAAAACAAAAATACAATTCGAGTTTTTTTATTCAATGTTTTAAAAACCCAAAAATCCCGAACCCGAATCGAAATCTGAGGAACCCAAACTGAAAAACAAACGGTACAAATTCTGGTTGAATTTTTATAACTCAAGGAACTGAACCCGTGAAACCCGGATCAAAATCCAGACTGTCCACCCCTACTATTGAACGGATTTCACAAGAACCAACGATTTTGATATATACCAATCTCACTCTTGCAACAATAATATATTAACCCTTTCTCTCCGAAATTATTAAAAATTATCACATTGAAACTATAGCATCACTTAACGTGTTAAGATTAACATGTTGAAATTTATTCCGGTGAAAACCATCACCATATCCATAGATTCGTTCATGTTAGAACATCGAGATTATACAAGAATAGATTTACAGAAGCATACCTGTATCCGTAGCGCAGATGTGGATATGATCTTCCAGATCAGCACAAGATCACAAGAACACTTTAGTTTTTTTTTTCTATGTATTCTGCAGACATGGGATATCTGACAAAATATGATATATGCGACCCGGAGACCATAACCGCTATTTATAGAGATAAATACATAATTATTAACACATAAACCCATACTTGGACTTTGGTCCAACAATCTCCCACTTTGACTATGTGTGTAACCTTATAATTATATTTTGCGCAATATCTGAATTGAGCTCATCTTTGTTGTCATTACTGAATTTATATAAACCAACCCGGTCCATCAATCATACCAATATAGAATCAAAGTAGCCTTTGTTACATCAATTGTAACTCGAACCATCAATGATTACATATATTGGGACAAAAGAAAGACATGGATTATGATGTGGATGTGTAGCGTGGAAATTTCATGCAATGTGATCACAACATGACAATCTCCAAATGGTCCACCTTAATATATGAACTTTATTCAAAGTGTAAACCGAATAACCTTAGAAACTTTATTTATGTAGAAAACAACTTTAAACCAAAAACTGAGAATCAAATAATCAAATATTAGAAATGTCTATATCAAAAGCATCCAAAAATATAAACTCCCATTCAAACTGAACATCCTCAAATAACTTGACACCCATACGAGCAGTGTGCTCATGAAATACTTTGGGTGGCAATCCCAATATGCTCTACAGACAACTGACCACTCTGAATTCTTTCCTTAACAACCAGGAACTTGATCTCGATATACTTGACTTCGTCGAGCTTTTGTTTTCATTGGAATATAACACAGATGACCTATTGTTACAAAATAGCTTGAGTGGTCATTTAATAGCATCAAGTATTTGTAGTCGTATGAAAAAGTTTCTCAGCCATATCCGAAGATTGCATGCCTCATAGCATGCTACATACTCTGCTTCCATAGTAGAAGATGTTGCAAAGAGATTGTTTAGCACTCTTCTAGAAAACAGAGCCTCCGGCTAGTAGGAACACATAAACAGATGTATACATCAAACTATCTTGGCATCCAAAAAAATCAGAGTCCATGTAACCAACGATCTCAAGCTTTTCCAACCTCCGATATGTGAACATGTAATCTTTTGTTCTCTTCAGATATCTCAGGACCCGTTTGACTACTTTCCAATGGTATTGTCCTGGATTGCTCATATATTTTGCCAGCATCCTAACAATGAATGCAATGTCTAAAAGCGTACAGATTTGAGCATACATCGAACTCCCAACTGCTGAAGCATAGGGAATCTTCTCCATTTCCTTTCGCCTAGGGTTATTTTTAGGACACTAATTGAGACAAAATTTGTCTCCCTTAGCCATAAGGGTATCTCCTGGTTTGGAATCTTGCATGTTATACCTTCGCATTACCTTTTCGATATAACTTTCTTATGATAGTCCAAGAATACATCGCGAGTGATCCCGATATATCTTGATCCCTAACACAAATGATGCATCACCAAGATCTTTCATCTCAAAATTCTTAGTCAGAAATCTCTTGGTGTCATGCAGTAAGTCTATATTGTTACTAGCAAGTAATATGTCATCGACATATTAAACCAAAAAAATACATTTACTTCCACTGAACTTATGGTATACACATTCATCAGCTAGATTCATCTCAAACCAAATGACATGATCACCTGATGAAATTTGAAATATGAGATGCTTGCTTGAGCTGATAGATGGATTTTTTTAGTTTGCAAACCATATTCTTTAGATCTTCGGTCACAAAGTTTTCTGGTTGCACCATATAGATTGTCTCATCAATGTTTCCATTGAGAAACACCGTCTTTACATCCATATGATGTAAATCAAGATCAAAATGTGCCACTAATGCCCCTATAAGCCTAAAACAATCTTTCGCTGAAACTGGAGAGAAAGTCTCTTTGTAATCACTGTCTTCTTTCTGTGTGAAGCCTTTTGCTACAAGACGAGCCTTGACCCTTTCCACATTATCTTTTGAATCTCTCTTGGTTTTAAAATCCATTTGCAACCAATGGGTTTCACGCCTTCAGGTAATGGAACAAGGTCCCAGACATCATCGTGTTTCATAGACTTCATCTCCTCATTCATGGCATCTATCCACTCATGAGAGTTAGAATTTTCCATGGCTTGATGAAAGGTGATCAGATCATCTTCCATCACACCAATGTCTATTTGATGTTCTTGGAGATTTAATACATAATCGTATGATATTGCATTTCTTCTCTCTCTAGTAGATCTTCTTAGTGGCTTAGGTTCTTGAGGTGGTAGTGTTTGTTCTTCGAGAACTTTTTCTTGAACAAGACGTTCTTCGACACCATCTTGATTCAAACTGACTTGAGTAATGGAAGGTTCAAGAAACTAGCCAATGCCAATAACAACAGGATGAATATCTATGTACTCCTCTTAAAAAGAAGCCTCTAACTTACAACCCCCCCTACACACATAGAAAACTCGAAATCCTTAAAGAACATGGCATTTCCCGTCTAAAAAATTGACTTAGTTGTGCGATTATAAAATTTGTACCCCTTTGATCGTTCAGAGTAACCAACAAAATAGCAACTAATCATTCTAGAATCCAATTTCTTTTCATTAGGCTTGTAAGGTCTTGCCTAAGCTGGACATCCCCAAACATGAAGGTGATTAAGACTAGGCTTTTTGCTTGTCCAAAGTTCATTAGGGGTTCTAGTAGTCGCTTTAGTAGGAACTCTGTTAAGAATATAAGCTGCAGTCTTAAGTGCTTCGCCCCATAGTGGTTCTGGTAAGGTAGAGTGACAAATCATACTCTTCACCATGTCTTCAAGTGTTCTGCTTCGCCTTTCGACAACACCATTTATAGTGGGTGAACCCAACATAGTGTACTGAGGGACGATACCACATTCCTCTAGGAACTTAGCAATGGTCCTCGACGTTGTTCTCCTGAACCGTCATATCTATCATAGTATTCACCACTACGATCAGATCTTACGCTTTTGATTCTTTTGCCAAGTTGATTTTCAACTTCAGCTTTAAAGCTTTTGAACCGTCCAGTGATTATGACTTTTCATGGATGAGATATATGTAGCCATATCTAGAATAATCATCTATGAACATTATAAAATACAGTTCACCGTTCCATGCAGGCAAGGCAATGGTCCACAAATATCTATATGTATAAGTTCTAAGACATTTAGAGCCCTATTGGCTTCAAATCTCATTTTTTTTATTTGTTTTCCCTTTATGCAATTAACCAGATGTCAACATCTGTGAAATCCAACTCATTAAGGATTTTTTCTGACACAATTCTCTCTATTCTCCGTTTGGAGATATGACCTAATCGCTTATGCCATAAGATTGAGTAATTACCATCGGTTATTCAAACCAAGAGAACAAGTATAAAGAGATTCACTAAATGAAGCAATTGTATCAATCAATATAGATCATCATAATCAGATAAAGACCGGGTCTAACTAGTTTTGAATCATGAAACAAACTGAATATTCTGTTTCCAATTGAACAAGAATAACCGGATGTGTCCAAAGCAGAAACATAAATAAGTTTCGCCTAAAATACGGTACAATAAATGTTTCATCAAGATCCAAATAAAATCCAGTGTTTAATAATTATCTAACTTTTCCAGTTGCCTCGACTTCGACTTTCTTGCCATCTCCCACATAGGTGTATCGTTCAATATCATTTGGTTTCGGCAATTCAAGCAACTCTACATAGACACAGTGATGTGAGTTGTTGCACCCGAATCTACACACCATATGTCTCTGGGTACCGAATTCAAACTAACCTCAAAACAAACCAGACTAAGAAGTGTACCTTTCTTTGCATGCCATGCATGATAATTGGTACATTGCTTTTTCATGTCCTTCATCTCCACAGAAGAAACATTTATTGCCTTATGAATCTTCTGGTTTCTTTTGTTTTTTCTTCTGGTTCATTGTAACTGCAACTTTATCAATCTTTTTGTTATTTCCCTTGGTTTTTGGGATTAAGGCAAGGTGAGCACTTTTAGTCTATCTTGCATAAGCATGTTCTCTTCCTGAACACGGTTTGATTTGAGCTCATTAAGAGACCTTTTCTCTTTCACACAATTGTAGCTCACTTTAAACTGATTATAATGTGTAGGAAGAGATATCAAAATAATATACACTAGAAGCTCCTCAGAGATATCCATTTTAAGAGCTTTCAGCTTGGAAGAAAGATGGAACATCTCCAAGATGTATTCCCTGATGTTGCCATTGCCCTTATACTTCATTGAAACTAGTTTTTTCAATAGTACAATCTTTTCACCCTTATCACTCTTTACAAAACTCTTTTCAATTTCCCCCAAGGACATCCTTAGCCGTAGTTGCGGTCTCAGGTGTCGTGTCCCTGAAAACCTCTAGAATGGTTTTCTGCATGATCATCAAACTCATGTGATTTGACTTCTCCCACTCTCTCTTTTGATCTGAGGTACTCGTATCCGTAAGTGGAGTAGGAGCATTAAACCTTATCGCATAGTCGAGATCATAAATTCCAAGAACAATTAACAAGTTCTCTTTCCAAGACTTAAAGTTACCACCATTCAGTGTAGGAATGGAGTTGATGATGGCATGTGCATTAGCACATTGTTCATAGCTGTATCCATAAGAAAACAATGCTCACATAAGACTTAACCAAAAAATTTTAAAAATAAATTCAACTGAGTTAAATCTCATCTCAAGATATCGTGCACTCCACTAGCATCATACCTTTAGGCAAAACAGTAACTTGTAAGTGATATCTTGGTGCAGTAATCGAATATTGACGATAAAAGAATGTGTCGAACAATAAATTTTCTTTTGGGTAAACTTAATGTTCACACATAAACCAAATAATCATCACATATTCAATACCACATGTTTGTACATAATTCAACCAAATGTTTTACCTTCCTTTAGACTGGTAAACATCGACACAAATTATATACATAATAAAATTTTATATCTCAAAACAAAATTAATTTCCATAGTAGGAATAACTTTGGTGATATAACGCTTCAATTAATTCTTTTTGATATATATATATATATATATGACAGTTCCTTTATTTAAATTTAAATTACGCAAACAATTAACAACAATAATATATTATTTTATTATTACATAGTTAACGACCTTAAATAATAATAATGATAATAATCAAAACAAAACGTGCATCATAATGTACCATTTACATTACTAGCGCATTATCAAGAAAATCTAAACTCTTTATGTTATCGCGCCGCCTTCAATGCACTTCTTAAAAAATGAAACGTTTATACATTGATCGTTTCATTTTCATACGTATTTCTTGCACGATTTTAGAGATGTTTACGATATAGATGCGATGTTATGTATGATTTTGTATCTGGCTTACTCATTTTTCGTGTTCTTACAAGTTTTAATGCGTATTCGGTTAATTTTGGAGCTAAAGGACGTACATGAGACAAAGTACCAACATCGAGGATCATCACGGAACAAACGGGACGAGAATCGGTGAGGAACAAGCTCACCCCGCGCAGGCACTCCCTAGACCGTGCGGGGAGGGCTTTTTTCCATCGCGATCATTGCGCCGCGCCCGCGTGGGGCACACACTCAGCCCGCATGGGTCGCGTCCGTCACCTGCAACAACCAGAAAAGGATATTTAAGGAACTTGTTTGTGACTTATACAAAAAGGAAAACAACTTTAGAGAAGAGGAATAAGAGATATTTTGCTGGAGAAAGGAATGGAAACATTGCCCAACTTGATCAAGAATATAAAACTCATAAAAACGCAAAACGGTGGCTGCTGCGACAAAAGGAAAAGAAGTGAACGGCCAAAAGGAAAAACTAGGAGAAAAGGAAAGAAAAGAAGAAGGAAAAGGAAGAAGAGGAGCTAGGGGTCGAAGGAGTTGAGTTGGGGAGTTAGTTTTCAGTTTTGAATCGAAGAGAGAGAGTAGAGAGAGAATCGAAGAAGAATGAGACTTTTGCGAAGGAGACATTCAAGGAGCATTGGAGATCAATTCAAGACTTCGGTTTCGTTTGGTTTTCATGTTCTTTAGACTTTCTAATTCAATTATGTTGATCGAAGAGAAGAGAGAGAATCGAAGAAGAATGAGACTTTTGCGAAGGAGACATTCAAGGAGCATTGGAGATCAATTCAAGACTTCGGTTTCGTTTGGTTTTCATGTTCTTTAGACTTTCTAATTCAATTATGTTGTTTGCTTTTGAACAACTTTGATTTATCTTTGAATGCAATTTCCCGTTTTCGTTTATCTATTCTTTGTCTGAGAGCTTGAATGACTTGTATTTACGAAGGCCAAGTAGATGCATGAGTTAGGGATTAGGAGAAGGACCGTAAGGAGAATTCTAGTCCTAAAAGATTAGGTTTAGAACAACCGAGGTTAGGCCACGAAAGTAAGATAACAGCGGTTGAGGGTGAAACGGATGAATCATAGAACTTATGGGTTTAGCTTAAGGTGTCAGCCACGAAAGTAGGGGATAACTTGACTAGATCACGTGTCTATGCCATAAGAGAGGATAGATATCATATTAGGATCGTCTATCTTAGATGACTTTATTGGGATTGCATGATTAGATAGGTTGATTGTTGGTTTTGGCAGTCTTGTGGTGAAACCGGATTCCTAGAACGCTTGTCTCACTGTTTAGAACTCGTTAGTTTATTTGTTTTTAATATTTCGATCTTAAACCAATATTCGTTTGTTAGCAAGTTTGATTCGTAGTTTGAGTTTAGGTCGTGTTGCGTAGTCCCTGTGGGATCGACACCTAAAGTACTACAGACGTGCCATACACTTGCGGATAGTTTAGGTTAATATTTGTTTAACTTTGATACGCATCATATATGTGCACGTTCATGAAACAAATTATTATAAGACTTATGAATCATATATTCCTAAATTATGAACATGCTCTCATCATGCAATGAATTATGTATATATTATAATATATATATATATAGATATATATGGAAAAGCATCTGTAAATAAAAATAGGATCCAAAGCATGATCCGATGTTTATGTAGACGAAGGAATCAACAATTTTGTATCAAATCAGACATGCCACCATTTACGCACAAATATGCCAAATATTCGAAACTTTTTTATATAGACATGTCTAAAATCAATACAAATTTGAATTCAATAAAAACAAAATAATAAGAACTAATAAAATCATTATTTCTCAATGATCCAACATGAGTAGGTTCTGATACCACTTGTTGGGATTTATCCTGGTGAAAACCATCACCATATCCATAGATCCGTTCATGTTAGAACATCGAGATTATACAACAATAGATTTACGGAAGCGTACCTGTATCCGTAGCGCATATGTGGATATGATCTTCCAGATTAGCACAAGATCACAAGAGCACTTTAGTTTTTGTTCTCTGTATTCTACAGACGATGAGATGTTTGACAAAACATGATAAATGCGACCCGAAGACCATAACCACTATTTATAGAGATAATTCTATGTTTTTAGTTTTCTGTATTTCAGTTTCAGTCCATCATTAAAACATAAATTATATTTGGGTTTCTACTCATTAAAACCCCACGTACTAATAGATACATTAAACCCCAATTTATTTTAATAGTATTTAATCACTTTTAATCGAGTTTAATTTTTAAAACAGTCTACAATACATAACTATTAACACCTAAGCCCATAATTGGACATTGGTCCAACATATAATAGTTCTTCACATCAATAACAATTCTCTCAATGTCAAAAGATGTTTATACCCTTACAAACCTTCTAACACAAGAAGAACTCTTCTACATGGTTACATCTTCCAAACAGAAAGAGATGTCTCTACACAAAATACACACAAATGCTAGCACCAATGGATGCCAAAAAACTGATACAACAAAATCTAAAATGTTTCATCTGAAGTTTTTAAAGTGAAATTAGAGAATTTTGTGTTGTTTTACGGAGGAAAAAACATAATCTTGAAAAAAAATTGGATTTTTTATAGAAGAAATAACATAATTCCATGCAGAACACGTGATGTAACGGCGGAATATCAGATATACCCTCGTAGGGCTAAAACGCTTCAAAAATACCCTTCCCTAAAATAATTATTTAATCGGGGAAAAACTGGAGAAAAGACAAATTTACCCTTAATTTTCGAACGTGAAAAAACCCACGTTGTGCAGTTTTTCGAGGTGAAAAATTGTCAAAATCAAGAAAGAACAAGTGATTTCGAACTTGAGAGGGATCGATTCGAAGTTGGCAAGAAGGAAATGGCTAGAATCAACAGCAGTGAAGAAGAGAGCATGAGTCAATCTTTAATGCCGTCAATAAGTGTAAGTAGATCAATTTTTAGGGTTTTGCAGGCTGTCGACTCCCAAAATGGTTTATTGATTTGAAACGGGTGTGAGTGTCAATGAGTCGGTTGAGTCTCAGTGAGTCGGTTGACTCGCAAGAGCCGGTTGTCTCAGTGAGTCGTTTTGGGTCGCCATGGTCGGTTGAGCGTCGATTTCTAGGGTTTTGCAGGCTGTCGAGTCCTAGAATGATTTATTGATTTGAAATGGGTGTGAGTGTCAGTGAGTCTGTTGAGTCCTAGTGAGTCGATTTGGGTCGCAATGGTCGCTTGAGCGTCGCATGGAGTCTAAGGGTCGTTTGAGTCGGTTGTCTCAGTGAGTCGGTTTGGGTCGCAATCGTCGCTTGAGCGTTGCAGGGGGTCTAAGGGTCGTTTGAGTCGGTAGTCTCAGTGAGTCCGTTTGGGTCGCATGGGTCGGTTGAGCGACGCAGGGGGTCTAAGGGTCGTTTGAGTCGGTCGGTTGACCCCCGCACAAATCATTGGAAAACTTGTGAAGACGGAGAATGCCAAGGACCAGAATAGGTAGACAATTTTGTTATTGTTTGCGCAAGTTATGGCTCACAAGCTTTCATCAGACAACTCTATCAGCCATGATCTCATTGACACGGTTGATGACTTGGAATTTTGTGAACGCTTTCCATGGGGGCGTTACACATTCGAGAAGATTGTGGATACTTACCGCAAGCACGTTAGCGGGGATTCATCCAAACCAAAATGGTATTGTGGCGGTTTCATGATCCCACTAATGGTAAGTTGTATATATTATTCGAATAACTTGAATTTTTTCGTACTTTTTGCATTCTTATCATTTTGTTTTAATGTTGCAGTTACTTCCTTTCGAAACCATCCTTAGTTTGGGCGGAAAGGGATGGTATGTTGATGTTGTGGATGCGGATCCATCATGCCCAAAAATGTGTAAGAAGATGGTTAAATCCAGTATTAACCTGAAGTATGTAGACGTGATAAGGCTGATCGGAGATTCTAAGGTAACAATTACACAAGGGTCACAAGGAAAAGAAGGGTCACATAGGGTAATAATGGCTATTTTTTGTTTTCAGGATATTCGAAGTATTCTTCGTGCTGAAGACAAAGAGGTAGGTTTAGTTTTTGATCTGGACGACTATGAGGGATGCCACGATCCTGATGTTCAGATATGAATGGAACATATTCGTTGAAATCCAAAGGGAATTTGTTGGGAGGACATCCGTGAGCAAGATCTGCTGACGCGAAAAGCAGTTCTTGGTGATCAAAAGAAGGGAAAAGGGAAGGGGAAAGGGAAAGGGAAGGGGACTAAGAGGAAAAAGAGCATAGGGGAAAAAATGATAGAGCTTGAAGATGATGAAGCTGATGTTGAAGCTGATGCTGAAGGTGATGAAGAAAGAGATGCTGATGCTGAAGTTGATGCTGAAGCTGAAGCTGAAAGAGAAGACGAGGATGAAGATGAAGCTGAAGGAAAAGAAGCTGCAATCTGGCTGATATTGGAGCAGAAATTAGCGAAAGAAATAAAGAAGTCGGAGAAAAGAATCATCAACGCTGTCAGATATCTTCTAAGGGATGTCGGGTTTCATTTGCCTAATACAAAAGCAGAGGCGGAAAATCCCAAAGGTTCTGAAAAGGCAAAATCAAAATCTGCCGAGATAGATTCGAGCACCGCAAACCAATCTTCTGGCAGTGTTAGAGATGATGAATTCCTTCAACGTCATGTCAAGTGCCTAACGAAGAGCCAGTTGAGTCAGAGTTTGAAAATGACTCTGGAGATGGCTCAGAAGAGGATTTGGAAAAAATTTCAAGATTAATTGAAAATATCGCATCTGTCGTCACCATTCCTCTAACTGAATACATTTCAAGAGAGGTTACTGCAGTCGTTGCTCCTGATGAAGTTCCACCAAGTAAGTAATAAATAGTGAAAAAGTTCATTTGAGTCAATTTCCATCGAGAGTCGGCAAGGGTAGCAAGGGTCGCATGGGTCGCAAAAGACGCATAAGTTGCACGATCGTATAAGTAGAAGGGTCGCATCTAATGAATGAAGTAATTTTATGCAGATGCTCCAGTGGTTACTGTCGATGATGTCGCTGACGAGGAACCTACACTCGGTCCTGTCGAAGAAGGCGCCCCTAAGGAGGTTCCTTCCGAGGAACCTACAGTCGGTCCAGTTGAAGAGGGCGCCCCTAAGGAGGTTCCTTCCAAGGAACCTACAGTCCGTCCTATCGAAGAGGCTCCCCCTAAGGAGGTTCTTTCCGAGGAACCTACAGTCGGTCCTGTCGAAGAGGCCCCCCCTAAGGAGGTTCCTTTCGAGGATACTACAGTGGATCCTCTCGAAGACGTCAACTCTAAGGATAAGGAGGTTCCACCAAGTAAGTACGATCTTTTGAGTCACAATGGTCGCATTGGTCGCATTGGTCGTA
>CM071867.1:36883228-36906626 GCA_036759665.1 Gynandropsis gynandra
GATTCTATCTCCACATACAGCAGTGGTCGAATTCCTCTTATGCGATCGAACAGATAACAAATAAGGTGTTTGTCATTCATTATATATGTCGGTTTCCTATTTTCACAAATATTGGGCAAATAGCTTAACTTCAACTTCGTTGTATTATTTCCCACCATCATCTCTGTGTATAACTCATCAATTAGTTGTTGGTATGTCAGACTAACCAGAGGACATAAGAAAAATACTCTCTGGTTTTCCTGAACTCTACCAACCCATTCAGATTCTCCATTTGGGTTTTTTTCCCATTTACCATCATACAAAAAATAAATCAGTGTGATTTTCTCATCCACCGTATCCATTACACCTGTAACAAAGACATAAAAAGAGGGGTAAATTCTGTGACCCACAGCGACTGCGCGACTCGATGAGACTCTGTGACCCAATGCGACCGTGCGACCCTTTGACCCCTCTGCGACCCTTGTACCCCTTTGCGACCCTTGTACCTCTGCGACCATTGTACCCCTTTACGACCCTTGTACCCATGCGACCCTTGGACCCCTACGACCCTTTCAACCCTTTGCGACCCTTTCAACCCTTTGCGACCCCTTTTCCATGTGACCCTTGGAACCCTGTGACCCCTTTACCTCTGCGACCCTTGGACCCCTGCGATCCTTGGACCCCTGCGACCCCTTTACCACTGCGACCCTTGGACCCCTACGACCCCTTTACCTCTGCGACCCTTTGAACCCTTTGCGACCCCTTTACCATGCGACCCTTGGACCCATGCGACCCTTTGAACCCTTTGCGACCCCTTTCCCATCCGACCCTTGGACTCCTGCGACCCTTTGACCCTTTGCGACCCCTTTACCCTTGGACCCCTCGACGACCTTTGATCCCTTTGACCCCTCAATGAGACTTTGTGACCCAGTGCGACCGTACGACTCTGTGACCCACTCTGTCACCTTTGACATTGCAATAAATATGACTCGTTTACACTCGTTTTCAGTAATTGCAATGAACACAAGAGAAACACGAAAAACTCACTATACATACCTGGTTTTTCTGTGGAACGTGCTTAATTGCAAGCTTCTTTGTTGACAACAAAGGATTTCAACCTATTGGCATCGAATCTGATGCCGATTTCAAGCTAGTCTCGCCGAATCTGATGTGGTGTGGGGGAATAGTAATTTTCGCGCCACATGTGAGAGAGAATTAGAGGTGCTCTAAAGGAGAGAGAAAAATTGTCAACAAGGGTAATATGGGATTATAAATATTTTAAGGTAGATTTGAAGTTGAAACTTTTTTTTCAGTCAATGGTATTTTTGAAGCACTTTAGCCCTACAAGGGTATTTCTGAAATTCCCCCGATTGCAACTGAAAAATTTAACATTTTAAAAATTTATATTTAATTAAAAGATCGATTAAAAGAGGCAACGTGTGAAGCCCATCAGGCCCCAAAAAAATTTTTGGTTTTATTATTTAAATAAATTATCAGGGTTAAAATAAGATAACAGAGAAACATTAAAGCTGCTTGGTTGAAAAAAAATAAAGAACGAATATCCGTCAAATTTTCGTATTGTCCATTTTGTGGGTGAGTTGTAATCGAGATTTTGGTATAATTTTGAATTTTTCCTAATAATTATTTCTTTAATTTGAAGATCTATATGATGGATACTGATTATTGGATCGAATCTATACTAGGGTAAAATTTATTCGTGTCACAGATAACAATATTATCAATAATCGTCAAGTAATAGAGAAGCTAAAGTGACAATTTTTTCTCATGTCAATTCCGGTGTTATTGTTGATTTATGAAAGGGATTCTATATTTGAAATGAGACATGATCACAATAGGAGTTCTAGGATCATGATGGGAAAAGTGAAACGTTACAAGTGAGGATATGAGTAAACCCTAGAATTTTTGTATGAAAATTGATGACAATTATATGAGTTGTATAAGTGATTAGAAATGATCTAGAGAATAGAAGTTTGACTAAGTGCTGGGGTCGGAGAACGTTGATATTTTGGATTCTGTGTTGAAGTCGAGTAAACGTCTTGTCTAGTGTGCTAGATCGAGTTATTTCACACTTGAACCTTCGAAGAAGGTGTGTGCGAGCGTGTCTATGAGAGTTATCAGGTGAGGAATATCGGTTCGACGACGTTCATATTGCGACACTTGGATCAGGGCCAATGACGTACCGTGAGGAATATCGGTTTTTTCTTTTTCATACTTATTTTATTTATTTATTGTGACTATATTTTTCACATATTTTATTTGTATATGGTCTGGACTAGTTTTAATTCAGAATAAAACATTTACTTTGTTTTATAAATGCATTTGAGCGATTTTTGTCTGAGTGCATACTCCTAGAAGTCAGATTTTTTAATCGAAAGGGATTCTAAAAAAGGTGCTCGTGGTAATGGAAGAAGAAGAGGTAGCTATAGATCTTATCATTATTCCGATAGAATGCTACAATGTGATTATTGGAATGGATTGGTTGTTAAGACATCGTATTGTGATGGATTGTCATCACGGTCAAGTATGTTGCCAAAAAGCGGCAAGGAGTTTAAGTATCAAGGAATTCGATCAGGTCAAGGGATTCACATCACCTCAGTGTTACGTATGGAATGACTGCTAGATCAAGGGTGTGACCTGTATCTCGCCACCATCTTGGTAGAAAAAGTGGGTCTATCTGTTCAAATCGAGGAGATCCTTGTAACGCGAGAGATTGTAGATCTTTTTAGAGAACTGTAATGCTTACCACCAATATGAGGAGATCCATTTGAGATTGAGCTAGAACCGGGTATTGCTCCAATATCAAGTCTTCATACCGAATGGCACTAGCGGAAATGGTAGAGTTAAGGAAACAATTAGATGAGCTACGTGAGAAAGGTTTTGTACGACCGAGTACACCATGGGGTGCACAAATCCTGTTTGTCAAGAAGAAAGATGTGAGTTTCATATTGTGCATTGATTATAGTGCTCTGAATAAAGTCACTGTAAAAAATTGTTACCCGCTACCAAGTATCGATGAGTTATTAGATCAATTAAGAGGTGCGCCTTGGTTATTAAAAATAGATTTAGCATTGGGATATCATCAAATTCCAATTGCATAAGGAGACATTAAGAAGAACTCATTTCGAACTCGATATGGGCATTACCAATTAGCGGCTATGCTATTTGGTTGACTAATACCCCTGCTGCATTAAACTAATGAACAATGTGTTTCAAGACTAATTAGATCATTTTTTATTGTATTTATTGATGACATTTTGGTCTACTCCAAGAGCCCAAAGGAGAACGAGAAATATTTACGCTTAGTGTTACAACGTCTCAGAGAACAACGATTGTTTGCAAAGTTGAAAAGGTGTAGTTTCTGGAAGAGATATATGGGATTTTTTGGACATGTGGTAACAGAGGAATGAGTTTTTGTCAATCCTGAGAAGGTGTCAACGATTGTAATTTGGAATAGCCGAAAAATGCAGCTGATATAAGGAGCTTTCTAGGGTTAGCAGGGCACTATCGTCATTTCATTATGAACTTTGCTAGCCTAGCAAAGCCAATACGAGACTTGCAAGAAAATATATACCTTTTTATTGGAATGAAGATTGTGATAAGTCATCAAAAAAGCTAAAAGAGAAGCTAACGAAATTCCCTGTGTTAGCCTTACCACAACCAGGGATTCCATATATAGTTTACACGGATGCATCAGAGACGATATTAGGATGTGTTGTTATATACAAAGGGATAACGTTATTCCTTATGCATCAAGGCAGTTACGTAAGCATGAGGAGAATTATCTGACTCATGATTCATAGATGATAGTTGTGGTCTTCACGTTAAAGATTTGAAAGGTATATCTTTATGGGGAGAAGGTACAAATTTTTATAGACCGTAAAAGTCTAAAGTACATATTCACGCAGCCACAGTTGAATTTGCGTCAAAGAAGGTGAATGGAATGTATCGTAGACTATGAGGTGGACATTGCGTATCATCAGAGGAAAGCAAATGTTGTTGTAGATGCGTCGAGCCACAAGAGAGTTGAGGTTTCAGCTATGCAAGAATTCAGTGATTTGATTAGTCATATTTGTGCTTTGAGACTAGAGACAATGTAGATTGAGCCCGAGAGTACCAGGTTGCAAGCAGTGAATTAGGATGTTCTATTGAGTATAATTTGTACATCACAATTATCCATGAAAGATTATAGATGATTCGTAATAATCAGCAAGACCCGAGGTACAAGTGGTACCAGGTTAGGGAAGACGGTCTGATAATAATCAGTGGTCGAGTTTGTGTACCGAAGGATCTAGGGATTAGAGAAGAGATTCTAAGTCAAGCTCACCGATCCAAGTTTTCGATTCATCTGGGATCGACGAAGATGTATCAGGATGTTCGCCAGCTTTTTCAATGGCTAAGGATGAAAAAGGACATCACTCGATAGGTAGTGAAATGTCCAACGTGTCAATTAATCAAGGTGGAGCAACAAGTACCAAGCGAGAAATTGCAAAGTCTATCAATTCCCGAATGGAAGTGGGACCATATTACCATGGAAATCGTGATGGGTCTTCCAAGGACACAAAGTGGCAAGGAGGCCATTTGGGTGATCATTCCGATAAAGAAGAATTTTGATGTGATTTAGCTAACAAGGATATATATTACGTAACTTATGATGTGATTGGGGTTCCGTCAAGCATTGTGTCAAATCAAGATGGAAAATTCACCTCACGTCTTTGGCAGACATTTCAAAAAGAGTTAGGAACCAAATTACGTATGAGCACTGTGTAACACAGACAAATAGACAATATGAGAGAATTATAAGGACGTTGGAGGACTTATTACGAGCATGTGCGTCGGAGTGGCCTGGTAATTTTGAGAATCATTTACCGTTTGTTGAGTTCGTGTACAATAATAACTATCATGCTAACATTGGGATGCCACCATATGAAGCATTATACGGGCAACCATGTCATACACTCTTGTGTTGGACTGAGGCGAAAAATAGATCTATCTTCGGAACGGAGATTGTCGAGGAGACTATGAAATAGTTAAGAATTGTTAAGATAAAAATGAAGATAGCTTAAGATCGTCAGAAGAGTTATGCTGATCTAAAAAGAAAGGACGTTGAGTTCAACATAGGATATATGGTATATTTACGAATTCAAGCAAGGCGAAGGAGATCAGGTGGGAGCCGAGTGAACAAGTTATCACCTCGATTCACGAGACTGTTTAAAGTGATTGAGCGAATTGGAGTAGTGGCCTGTTGATTGGAGCTTCCCTCATCTTTAGAGGGAATACATGATGTGTTTCATGTATCGTTGTTGCGTAAATGTTTATCGGTATTAGATAAAATACTTCTTGAGCCACCAATAACTTTAAAGAAAGACTTAACGTATATAGAACATCTGGTGCGCATCGTGGACCACCATGTGAAATAGTTGAGGCAATTGCAGATTTCGATGGTAAAGGTCATATGGGAACATCATGGCGTGGAAGGAGCAACATAAGAATTGGAGGAGAAGATAAGACATTAGTATCTTGAATTGTTTGAAAATGATTATTATATTTCTTCTATTCCTTGAATAGTTACCATAAGAATTAGAGACATAGAATTCGAGGACGTATTTCATTGTAGTGGGGGAGAATTGTGAAGCCAATTAGGCCCAAAAAAGGTTTTGATTTTATTATTTAAATATATTATTAGGGTTAATAAAGAGAACGAGAAAACATTACAGCCGGTTGGCTCAAGAAAAAAATATGGGGAGAAGGAAGATCCGACACACTTTTGTTCGTGTTCGTTTTGTGGATGAGTTCTATTCAAGATTTTGGTAAAATTTTGAGTTTCTCTTTATCATTATTTCTTTAATTTGAAGATCTATGTGATGGATATTGATTATTGGATTGAATCTATACTAAAGGAAAATTTGATTCGTGTCAAAGTTAGCGTTATTATCAAATATCGTCAAGTCATTGGAGAAACTAAGGTGATGATATTTTCTCATCCTAATTTTGGTCTTGTTGTTGATTTATGGAAGAGATTTTATATTTAAAACGAGGCATGATCACAATAGGAGTTCTAGGATCATAATAGGAAAAGTGAAATGTTACAAGTGAGGATTGGATTAAACCCTAAAATTGTCATATGAAACTTGATGACAAGTATATGAGTTGTATAAGTGATTAGAGATGATCTAGAGAATCGAAATTTGGCCAAGTGTTGGGGTCGGAGAACGTTGGTATCTCGGGTTCGATGTTGAAGCCGAGTGAACATCTTGTCTAGTGTGCTCGATCGAGTGATTTCACTCTCGAACCTTAGAAAGAAGGTGTGTGTGAGCGTGTTGGTGAGAGTTATCACGTGAGGAGTATCGGGTTGACGACGTTAGTATTGTGACACTTGGATAAAGGTCGGCATCGTACCGTGTTGGGGTTGTGGTAACCTTTCGAGCGATAAGGCGTGATAGTTAGTCCGATCAGTGGATCTACCAGCGTCGTACCGTGTTGAGGTTGTGTTAACCTTTCTAGTGATGGAGCGTTGTATTGTACTGATGTTTGGGGTACATTGTGACCTTGCGAGATCTTTAGTGTGCTGGGGTCATTCGGACTTTGCGAGCGTATGTCCGAGCTACAATGGTGTGACTCTGTGAGTTATGATCTGGTGTGGTACTAGTCTTAGATTTTGGATACTTAGTCGAGTTGGATAGAATTATTTGTATGTCTTTAATGTGATGATAGATCGTTATTTTATGTTATTTAGTAAAGAGTTGGAGAATATGTGGCATAGAGTACGTACACGTATTTTGTACTCACCCTGTTTGTAGACTATCGTAGATGGACAAGATATGACGAGGAAAAAGAGCAATGAGATTGAGCAGAAGCATCAGAACTCACAGTGGACTGATGAGAGGGGCGTGCAAGAGGTCTCGATAAACTTTATATTGTATTTCGTACTTATGATTTTTACGTATTTTATTTGCTATATGGTTCAGACCACATTTATTTTGAAATAAAACATTTATTTTGTTTTATAAATATGTTTGAACGATAATATATGTGATCATCTTTTAGAGTGATGGTGGATATTCCAAATATTTCTGGAACGGAGTGTTACAAAAGGGGTAACTTCAAAAATACCCTCGTAGGGCTAAAACACTTCAAAAATACCCTTCCCGAAAAAGAAAATATTTCTAACTTCAAAAGTACCCGTATAAATGTTGATATTCCCAAAATACCCCTGCGACTTTACGACCCAGTTCGACCCAGCGACCCAGTTTGACCCTGCGACCCTTGTCCCTCTGCGACCCTTGTTCCTCTGTGACCCTTGGACCCCTGCGACCCTTGTCCCCCTGCGACCCTTGTTCCTCTGCGACCCTTGGACCCCTGCGACCCTTGTTCCTCTGCGACCCTTGGACCCCTGCGACCCTTGTCCTTCTGCGACCCTTAGACCCCTGCGATACTAATTTATTATTTACAAATTATTTACACATAATATGAATAAAATTTTAAAATACAGCTCCAATCAAAATATATTGGACTCGTGCAACCCCTCCGACCATTGCGACCCTTTTGACCATTGCGACCCTTCCGACCATTGCGACCCTTCCGACCATTGCGACCCTTCCGACCATTGCGACCCTTCCGACCATTGCGACCCTTCCGACCATTGCGACCCTTCCGACCATTGCGACCCTTCCGACTAGTCTTTTCAATGGCAGACTACACTGCCTTTTCCAGGTTCTAGCTAAGCTTTTTATTTTACCAATGCATGCACCTTGGTCATTCTTTGTATTTATTGTCTTTCTGGATTTTAGGAGTCCATTTATTTTTCGTAATAAATAGAGGAGGAAAGCTACAACAACAAGCACCAAATCATCTCTTGTTTCGAGTCTTTCATTCTCCCAAAAGGGCGATTTCTAACATCTAATTCTCTGAAAAATCCTTGTTAACTTTGTGACCGTTAAGGTCACATGGTCGACCCAGGGCATCGTGCTGTCTATTTGTTACTCAATGTCTTGGTAATCGTCGGACTCAGTCTGTATGCAGATACACACAAGTACTTACAACATGGATGGAGTACTTTGTGATGTATCTGCACTACATAAGGTCTTGGTAATCGGCGGACTCAGGCATCAAGCTCTATCCGCGTTACCTAAGGTCACGGTTGGAGGTCATTTGCTACCATGGAACTCACCATACATGACTCAAAGCCCGAAATGTCAATGGAGCATTTCTTGCGGGGAAGGAGTCATTAATCTTCGGCAAATTTGACCTTTTTTTCTTTCCTTTTTTTTCTCGAACTTTGCCTTCTTCTTTCTCGAACTTCTTTTTGCCTTTTTCTTTTGCTTCAACTTTTTTCTTTCCTTGTTTTAACCGTTGTGACCTTTGAGACCTTATGTAACCTTATGTAACTCTTGTGACCTTTGAGACCTTATGTAATCAATATTTAAACGTTGAAAATGTCTTATTTTGCATCTATTGTTCGTAAGATTATGAAAGAAGTCGAATCAATATACAATCTTCGAAAATATTATACGGAAAAGGAAATATAATATCGCATAATATTATACAATCTTCGAAAATATTCCAGATTTAAATAAGATATCAGAAAATATCCAGAATATCTCATAGAATATCATCAGAATAACTTTTGTGACCTTTGTAACCCATGGACGACTCATGCGACCACATAATACCCTTGTTCGACTCATGCGACCTATGCGACTCGGTGCGACTTGTCGTTTTGCTGTCAGACTCCTGTCTTGCCACCAATGTGACCCATGCGACCCATGTGACCCTTCCTACCCATGGACTTGTCGTTTTGCAGTCCGAATCTTTTCTTCCGACCCATGTGACTCCTGTCTGCCGACCCATGTGACCCTTCCGACCCATGTATATAAGTTAACGTCTACGTCTCTTCTCTTAGTATGCGTATCTAACCCATATTTCTATGAAAAATCTTTTTTACCTTTGTGACCTGCGTGGCGCAGTAACCATTGTCGACGCAGGGCATCGTGCTGTCTATTTGTTACTCAAGGTCTTGGTAATCGGCGGACTCAGGGTCTATGCAGTCACTAACGAGTTACGGGGGTGACTTAGGTGACGGTGTTGGGTTACTCTTCAAATGTTCACTGGAAGACCAAATACATGGCAGGAGATGTCGTAGGTGACGGTGTTGGGTCACTCTCTGCTAATGTAATATTTCTCCAGTGAACTCATGCGACCCATGCGACCCATGCGACCCTCAATGAACTATTTCTCCAGTGGAAATAGAATGCGTGCAGAATCTTTGATTGACTTTGTAAATGTATTGTTTGTTAGGAAAAATAATTAAGCACCCATGCGACCCTCAATGAACTATTTCTCCAGTGGAAATAGAATGCGTACAGAGTCTTTGATTGACTTTTTAAATGTATTGTTTTGATTTAGAATCTTTGTAAATGTATTGTTTTGATTTGGAATCTTTGTAAATGTATTGTTTTGATTGGTTTTTGTCATTTTATCATCCCAAACCCGTAAAGTCGTCGAGTTCGCATCTATTCATCAATATATGCGATCATGCGACCCATGCGACGCATGCGACCCTAATTTGGAATTCATTAGTTTGACGTTGTAAATGTATTGTTTGATTGGTTTTTGTCATTTTATCATCCTAAACCCGTAAATTCGTCGAGTTCGCATCTATTCATCAATATATGCGATCATGCGACCCTAATTTGGTATATATGCGACCAAGCGACCCATGCCATTATCAATATGCCATTAACAATATATTTGAGTTGTATATGTCTAATTTAGAATCAATATAGATAATAATATAAATAATATCGACATTTGAAGAAAATGTTAAATGTATTGTTTAATCATCCCCCGAGTTCTTAAAACACTACTATCACTTTTGAAACACGGGCATTGGTTATACACAACTCAACTAGGTACACATGGGTCACAATCTGTTTTAACCGTTGATTGACGTTGTAAATGTATTGTTTTGATTGGTTTTTGTCATTTTATCATCCCAAACCCGTAAATTCGTCGAGTTCGCATCTATTCATCAATATATGCGATCATGCGACCCTAATTTGGCATATATGCGACCAAGCGACCCATGCCATTATCAATATGCCATTAACAATATATTTGAGTTGTATATGTCTAATTTAGAATCAATATAGATAATAATATAAATAATATCGACATTTGAAGAAAATGTTAAATGTATTGTTTAATCATCCCCCGAGTTCTTAAAACACTACTATCACTTTTGAAACACGGGCATTGGTTATACACAACTCAACTAGGTACACATGGGTCACAATCTGTTTTAACCGTTGATTGACGTTGTAAATGTATTGTTTTGATTGGTTTTTGTCATTTTATCATCCCAAACCCGTAAATTCGTCGAGTTCGCATCTATTCATCAATATATGCGATCATGCGACCCTAATTTGGCATATATGCGACCAAGCGACCCATGCCATTATCAATATGCCATTAACAATATATTGAGTTGTATATGTCTAATTTAGAATCAATATAGATAATAATATAAATAATATCGACATTTGAAGAAAATGTTAAATGTATTGTTTAATCATCCCCCGAGTTCTTAAAACACTACTATCACTTTTGAAACACGGGCATTGGTTATACACAACTCAACTAGGTACACATGGGTCACAATCTGTTTTAACCGTTGATTGACGTTGTAAATGTATTGTTTTGATTGGTTTTTGTCATTTTATCATCCCAAACCCGTAAATTCGTCGAGTTCGCATCTATTCATCAATATATGCGATCATGCGACCCTAATTTGGCATATATGCGACCAAGCGACCCATGCCATTATCAATATGCCATTAACAATATATTGAGTTGTATATGTCTAATTTAGAATCAATATAGATAATAATATAAATAATATCGACATTTGAAGAAAATGTTAAATGTATTGTTTAATCATCCCCCGAGTTCTTAAAACACTACTATCACTTTTGAAACACGGGCATTGGTTATACACAACTCAACTAGGTACACATGGGTCACAATCTGTTTTAACCGTTGATTGACGTTGTAAATGTATTGTTTTGATTGGTTTTTGTCATTTTATCATCCCAAACCCGTAAATTCGTCGAGTTCGCATCTATTCATCAATATATGCGATCATGCGACCCTAATTTGGCATATATGCGACCAAGCGACCCATGCCATTATCAATATGCCATTAACAATATATTGAGTTGTATATGTCTAATTTAGAATCAATATAGATAATAATATAAATAATATCGACATTTGAAGAAAATGTTAAATGTATTGTTTAATCATCCCCCGAGTTCTTAAAACACTACTATCACTTTTGAAACACGGGCATTGGTTATACACAACTCAACTAGGTACACATGGGTCACAATCTGTTTTAACCGTTGATTGACGTTGTAAATGTATTGTTTTGATTGGTTTTTGTCATTTTATCATCCCAAACCCGTAAATTCGTCGAGTTCGCATCTATTCATCAATATATGCGATCATGCGACCCTAATTTGGCATATATGCGACCAAGCGACCCATGCCATTATCAATATGCCATTAACAATATATTGAGTTGTATATGTCTAATTTAGAATCAATATAGATAATAATATAAATAATATCGACATTTGAAGAAAATGTTAAATGTATTGTTTAATCATCCCCCGAGTTCTTAAAACACTACTATCACTTTTGAAACACGGGCATTGGTTATACACAACTCAACTAGGTACACATGGGTCACAATCTGTTTTAACCGTTGATTGACGTTGTAAATGTATTGTTTTGATTGGTTTTTGTCATTTTATCATCCCAAACCCGTAAATTCGTCGAGTTCGCATCTATTCATCAATATATGCGATCATGCGACCCTAATTTGGCATATATGCGACCAAGCGACCCATGCCATTATCAATATGCCATTAACAATATATTGAGTTGTATATGTCTAATTTAGAATCAATATAGATAATAATATAAATAATATCGACATTTGAAGAAAATGTTAAATGTATTGTTTAATCATCCCCCGAGTTCTTAAAACACTACTATCACTTTTGAAACACGGGCATTGGTTATACACAACTCAACTAGGTACACATGGGTCACAATCTGTTTTAACCGTTGATTGACGTTGTAAATGTATTGTTTTGATTGGTTTTTGTCATTTTATCATCCCAAACCCGTAAATTCGTCGAGTTCGCATCTATTCATCAATATATGCGATCATGCGACCCTAATTTGGCATATATGCGACCAAGCGACCCATGCCATTATCAATATGCCATTAACAATATATTGAGTTGTATATGTCTAATTTAGAATCAATATAGATAATAATATAAATAATATCGACATTTGAAGAAAATGTTAAATGTATTGTTTAATCATCCCCCGAGTTCTTAAAACACTACTATCACTTTTGAAACACGGGCATTGGTTATACACAACTCAACTAGGTACACATGGGTCACAATCTGTTTTAACCGTTGATTGACGTTGTAAATGTATTGTTTTGATTGGTTTTTGTCATTTTATCATCCCAAACCCGTAAATTCGTCGAGTTCGCATCTATTCATCAATATATGCGATCATGCGACCCTAATTTGGCATATATGCGACCAAGCGACCCATGCCATTATCAATATGCCATTAACAATATATTGAGTTGTATATGTCTAATTTAGAATCAATATAGATAATAATATAAATAATATCGACATTTGAAGAAAATGTTAAATGTATTGTTTAATCATCCCCCGAGTTCTTAAAACACTACTATCACTTTTGAAACACGGGCATTGGTTATACACAACTCAACTAGGTACACATGGGTCACAATCTGTTTTAACCGTTGATTGACGTTGTAAATGTATTGTTTTGATTGGTTTTTGTCATTTTATCATCCCAAACCCGTAAATTCGTCGAGTTCGCATCTATTCATCAATATATGCGATCATGCGACCCTAATTTGGCATATATGCGACCAAGCGACCCATGCCATTATCAATATGCCATTAACAATATATTGAGTTGTATATGTCTAATTTAGAATCAATATAGATAATAATATAAATAATATCGACATTTGAAGAAAATGTTAAATGTATTGTTTAATCATCCCCCGAGTTCTTAAAACACTACTATCACTTTTGAAACACGGGCATTGGTTATACACAACTCAACTAGGTACACATGGGTCACAATCTGTTTTAACCGTTGATTGACGTTGTAAATGTATTGTTTTGATTGGTTTTTGTCATTTTATCATCCCAAACCCGTAAATTCGTCGAGTTCGCATCTATTCATCAATATATGCGATCATGCGACCCTAATTTGGCATATATGCGACCAAGCGACCCATGCCATTATCAATATGCCATTAACAATATATTGAGTTGTATATGTCTAATTTAGAATCAATATAGATAATAATATAAATAATATCGACATTTGAAGAAAATGTTAAATGTATTGTTTAATCATCCCCCGAGTTCTTAAAACACTACTATCACTTTTGAAACACGGGCATTGGTTATACACAACTCAACTAGGTACACATGGGTCACAATCTGTTTTAACCGTTGATTGACGTTGTAAATGTATTGTTTTGATTGGTTTTTGTCATTTTATCATCCCAAACCCGTAAATTCGTCGAGTTCGCATCTATTCATCAATATATGCGATCATGCGACCCTAATTTGGCATATATGCGACCAAGCGACCCATGCCATTATCAATATGCCATTAACAATATATTGAGTTGTATATGTCTAATTTAGAATCAATATAGATAATAATATAAATAATATCGACATTTGAAGAAAATGTTAAATGTATTGTTTAATCATCCCCCGAGTTCTTAAAACACTACTATCACTTTTGAAACACGGGCATTGGTTATACACAACTCAACTAGGTACACATGGGTCACAATCTGTTTTAACCGTTGATTGACGTTGTAAATGTATTGTTTTGATTGGTTTTTGTCATTTTATCATCCCAAACCCGTAAATTCGTCGAGTTCGCATCTATTCATCAATATATGCGATCATGCGACCCTAATTTGGCATATATGCGACCAAGCGACCCATGCCATTATCAATATGCCATTAACAATATATTGAGTTGTATATGTCTAATTTAGAATCAATATAGATAATAATATAAATAATATCGACATTTGAAGAAAATGTTAAATGTATTGTTTAATCATCCCCCGAGTTCTTAAAACACTACTATCACTTTTGAAACACGGGCATTGGTTATACACAACTCAACTAGGTACACATGGGTCACAATCTGTTTTAACCGTTGATTGACGTTGTAAATGTATTGTTTTGATTGGTTTTTGTCATTTTATCATCCCAAACCCGTAAATTCGTCGAGTTCGCATCTATTCATCAATATATGCGATCATGCGACCCTAATTTGGCATATATGCGACCAAGCGACCCATGCCATTATCAATATGCCATTAACAATATATTGAGTTGTATATGTCTAATTTAGAATCAATATAGATAATAATATAAATAATATCGACATTTGAAGAAAATGTTAAATGTATTGTTTAATCATCCCCCGAGTTCTTAAAACACTACTATCACTTTTGAAACACGGGCATTGGTTATACACAACTCAACTAGGTACACATGGGTCACAATCTGTTTTAACCGTTGATTGACGTTGTAAATGTATTGTTTTGATTGGTTTTTGTCATTTTATCATCCCAAACCCGTAAATTCGTCGAGTTCGCATCTATTCATCAATATATGCGATCATGCGACCCTAATTTGGCATATATGCGACCAAGCGACCCATGCCATTATCAATATGCCATTAACAATATATTGAGTTGTATATGTCTAATTTAGAATCAATATAGATAATAATATAAATAATATCGACATTTGAAGAAAATGTTAAATGTATTGTTTAATCATCCCCCGAGTTCTTAAAACACTACTATCACTTTTGAAACACGGGCATTGGTTATACACAACTCAACTAGGTACACATGGGTCACAATCTGTTTTAACCGTTGATTGACGTTGTAAATGTATTGTTTTGATTGGTTTTTGTCATTTTATCATCCCAAACCCGTAAATTCGTCGAGTTCGCATCTATTCATCAATATATGCGATCATGCGACCCTAATTTGGCATATATGCGACCAAGCGACCCATGCCATTATCAATATGCCATTAACAATATATTGAGTTGTATATGTCTAATTTAGAATCAATATAGATAATAATATAAATAATATCGACATTTGAAGAAAATGTTAAATGTATTGTTTAATCATCCCCCGAGTTCTTAAAACACTACTATCACTTTTGAAACACGGGCATTGGTTATACACAACTCAACTAGGTACACATGGGTCACAATCTGTTTTAACCGTTGATTGACGTTGTAAATGTATTGTTTTGATTGGTTTTTGTCATTTTATCATCCCAAACCCGTAAATTCGTCGAGTTCGCATCTATTCATCAATATATGCGATCATGCGACCCTAATTTGGCATATATGCGACCAAGCGACCCATGCCATTATCAATATGCCATTAACAATATATTGAGTTGTATATGTCTAATTTAGAATCAATATAGATAATAATATAAATAATATCGACATTTGAAGAAAATGTTAAATGTATTGTTTAATCATCCCCCCGTTAAGGGCAAATTTGTCTTTTCCTCAGTTTTTATTTTTCGGATTTAATAACTATTTTGGGAAAGGGTATTTTTGAAGTAATTTAGCCCTTTGAGGATATTTCTGATATTCCGCCGTTACAAAATGGAAGAACAAATAACTTACATGGATTGAAATTAAATAGTTGCATTCAAGATGTAGAACTTTTATAATGGTTAGTATATTTCTGTAGAAGTATGATAAGAATTCATGTATATTTATTTCATTTATGTATATAGTGAACTAAAATTTGCTTCAACGATGTCATTTTAATGTTCCTCGAGAAATCAATCAGCTTCTCTTGAAAATATGTATTTGATTTAAAGCGTACAATATTTTATAATTGGTCAAATACATAAGTACCCTTCATATTTCCAACGGCGTATATTTTGTTAGTCTTATAATAGCATTTGTCCTCTTCTATAATTTAATATAGTGTCGACAATCTTTTTTACCTTTATATATATAAATATAAATAGTCTGATATCACGTCAATAAATCTATCACACTCCATTTAATATTGAATAAAACTGAACTTTGACCCACCTTTTGAATAAAACTAAATTTAGACCCTTAATTCTGTGTGTTTTGGTGATAAAAGTTAATTAATTATTCACAGATATATTACCTGTTGTTTTAAAATAGAATATGATTCTGCCCGTTATATGTGGCATACAAAATATCTAATATAAAATAGTAACATTATCAATGGCTGATTAGTCTAAAGTTGGTATAATCTTTATATTTTCCAATAATAATAATAATAATAATAATCCAGAAGTTTATTGATTGGCACCGAAAAATGTATGTCTACAGAAGCTACAAATATTTTTATCCTTAGTATTCTATAATAAAAAAAAAACAAGAGAGACATGAATATATATTTCATTGTTTCATTTTTAACTTATATTGTTTAAGGAAACTTTTAGGTATACTAATTAATTGATATTAAATATAGAAATAAAAATCTTAGTATTCTTCCACATCGAGTTTTTCTTCATGAATCAATTTTCATAATTATTTCTAAAACTTAATCTAGAATTGATTACATTAAATTACTAAATAATATACATGTATAGGAAGATTAATTACACATTGTAATAGTTTCAAACCATATTATTTGTAACTATTCAAAATAATATTATCTGTTTAATAATTTTTTATAAATATTACAAAAAAATTTAATATTTTATTCTACATAAAATAGAAATTAAATAAGTTTTTTTATCTATAATATAAAATTATATCATAATTTTTCTATAGAATAAAAATTTAAAAATATACGAATAAAAAATGATTAGTCGTATTAATATCTATAATTGGAGGACTCCGCCTAACAGTAATATAAGATAATCTGGCATCTGAGTAAAATAAATATAAATTAAGATTCTTGATTCTATAATTATATTATAATACAAAGTTTATACAAAAAATCAACGGTAATTTCACACATATTTATATATACATGTAAAAATACATAAATTGGTCACATCTAGAAAAAAGAAAGCAATTATAGTCCTTACAAAAGAGAATATGGTCAAATATTTATTTTGGTCAAAAGGAAAATAGTCGGGAAAAGGAAAAAGATCATATAAGATTCGACCGTTTCAACCGCCCCCAAGTGAAGTACACTCAGACACACGCCTAGATATATATATACACACCTGCATATATTTGTTTTAAGTATATACATACACATAAAATATATAGATATACATATTCAGAAATCTCCGGCGATGTCGTCGAAGGCGAGGAATATCTCCGGCAACGGAACCCGGAGGCAGTCGAGCAGGCTACAGAGGCGGGCTCCGCCACCGATTCAGATAAGCCCAGCCGAACCGTCGAGCTGGAAAGTGGCCATCCCACTACTTTCGCCACCGGAGTCACCGCCGCCGGTGATCCAAAATGAGACGGAGTCTGAAATCCGGAGGGGGAGGGAGGCGGAGAAGCCGCCGGTATTCAAGAAGTGGCAGCATCCTGCGGCGCCTTTCTACTACCAACCTGCTGCGACCGCTCAGCCGTTTGTTGCATGGCCTAATTAATTAATTAACTATTTATTCTCTCTTAGGGTACTCATCTATATATACACACACAGGTGTTTGTATATGTGAATATATATATATAACCAATATATGCTTTTTTTTCTTTTCTGAACTAGTTACACTAATATAAAAGATGTGTATCCATCGAGTTATTTTAAACAACTGGAAAAAAATGATTCGTACTTGTCATTGTCAAGTACGTTTACAAAAGTTTGTAATGTATATATTTTGGTATAGTCAATATTATTATTGTATGCACATTATTAAATTAAAAATTAACAATATAAATAAATAAGGCCCTTCATCTCGAGCAATGAGACCCTGGTGTCCATCAAGAGAAGTGGTATTAAAATATAAATAAATAAAAAATGCACCAGCCGGGAATCGAACCCGGGTCTGTACCGTGGCAGGGTACTATTCTACCACTAGACCACTGGTGCTATTTGGGAAGACAAGTTTAAACTTTTATATATATTAAATATAATAATTCAAAATTGAATAATCAAGGATAGAAGTGATTAAAGGTTATGATTACTTAGATTTGTGTCCAAAATCATATTTAAAAAATGCCACGTGATCTCTTGGTCCAATTAATTGACTTATGCGTATATATGTGTAAGTATATGTCATTAGCAAACGATGGTAGAAGGAATTTAAACAAACAAGGAGTCCAATAGGAAACGATTAATTAACTATTTCATGTGATATTTTTTCTTTTTTACAAATCTTGAGATAATGGATTATTACAAGACAAACACATAAAGAACATGATGGTTTTGATTTGAACCACTCCCTTGCCTTTTACTTGTCATCAAATTTGTTTGGTTATGGACTAATGGGCGGAGTTTAGTTGAGGAAGATTTGGATTTAAGTTAATTAGTCATATTAATTATTATTCGACTACTAAAATTAAACTTCCCATTGGTTTAGGTTCCACATTTTTTGTTCTTATTTACATAGAAAACCGAACTTTATATTAATCCGTATACCAAATGTGTATATATACCACTTAACAATAAGCTTTAATTCGTCAAATCATAACAACATCTAACTACTAAAACAGAAGAAATAAATATATCGTGAATATAATATGTTCATTATTACAAGTTGGGAAAAAATAATATACTAAAAGAGTAAAATGAACGTGAATGAAAAATTAAAGAATCACAATATCAATGTCAATGCATGCTTCCCAATAACTATTTTTGTCTGCTTGTGTATGTGCATATACATATATATATGATATTTGTCAGTCTAGGATTATGACTCCTTACAAATATTAATCATCCTTCTTCACCATCTCTCTCATTCAAGCGTTTTAGGGTTTTCGGAGTTATGGAATATGAGAAATCGTCGGTGGCAGAAATCGGAATCTCAACCCAAGACGCCGGAAAAAGTCACCGGAGATCTTCCACCTTAGTCTCCAGGAACCGACGCCGTATAAACGAATGCATTTTCTGCAAAAGAGGATTCACCAACGCACAAGCACTCGGTGGCCACATGAACATCCACCGCCGTGACCGTGCCATTGCCAAGCAAAACGCAAACGCAGAAGAAGAATCGTTAGAGCAGTTTTATTACATACACCCTAACGCGAGTACTGTCGGCGTTATGAGTACTGCCGATTACCAGAGTTATTGTCACGTTCAAACATATTGTGCGGAACCGAAGCTTGTCATCGCCGAACATGAAGCTCCGATAAAAAGATTGAGGTTTACCCATAAAGACGAAAATTTCGAGAGAAGGAAAGGAAGTGTTGTTGTTGTTGAAGGCGATGAAATCGATTTGGAGCTACGACTTGGCCCAAGATGATCCATCTTCAAAGTAGCATATATATATATATATATATATATACAAACATATCCGCTTTAATATTAGTTGTTCAAAGGTATTCTTATATTATATAATTTTTTATTCCGATATTAGTTTTCTTTCTTCCTTCTTCATAATATAGTTGTGATCCGATGCATTCTTGTAATATGCGAAATCATTTTTTCTTTTTTCTATCTTTATTGTGATCTATCGAATACAAAGAAGCAGTAACTGTGTTTTTTTTTAACAAACAATCATTTTCCAGTGATTTATTTGTTTTTATTTCAGTATTAATGTAACCAACTATATACTTTGTATATAGAGTGAATATATCCTATGTTATATATTGTATATTAATGTAATCATGATAGGTAAATTCAATAACTAAATTTTGAGTTTAATTAGTTCTAATCAAATTCGATATGAGACCAATATTTATTTTCTAATTTAAATATTTTGTAGTTATTAGATAATTTTTATATGAGTTAATTTCAAACAAAATTTGATATAATATCATAATTTGATACCGATTGATTTGGATATTTCGATATTAAACTTTGATTTTGATGTGTATGTTTATGATTGAGTCTAACCATGATAAAGCTGCGTTTTGTTGTCCCAATATTATATATTTGTACGATTTCGATGAGAATGATGCCAAGAGAATTTGATTGTACTATTTGAGTTTGTATTCAACATGTATATAATAACATTTGTAAATAAGTATATGTTGAGTTGTTATATGGATGCGAAAGCGTGTTTTACAATCCAGATTGAAGATCTAGTCAAGTTCAGAGTAGTTTTTCGGGGTTTCAACGGCGAACATAATTAGAAACAATTTCGATAATACCTGTTGCGTTGAAAGTTGTGATTATCGGATGATAGACTTGATAGCGTAAGTCCTCTATTCGTATCCACACCGAGAACGGATTCTACTATAAACGGTTGGTGCGGTTTTGGGAAGAACGAAAAAACTGTTTTCATTTCTTCGTTTTTTTCTCTAATTGGGATTAGGGTTTTGATTCTCGTTAATGAAAATGTGATAACGAAAACCTGGTTTTTCGTTTAATAAATATTATTGAATATTTTCAATAATTACAATTTAAACCCGAGACTATTTAAATATTACATAACAGACATCATATTTTCAGTATCCATACACATATAAATATGTTTTATTTTGGTTAGCTTGTGAATTTTATATGCGCAAAAAAAAACTACATTTGCAAGACATGAAATTTTAATATAAATATAAACAAAGGTTTAATGAACGCACAAGCTGTATGTTTTATATGTGAACCTATGTGTATATACTTTGTTAATATTATGTTTGTTATCATATGATTGACCAAGTTTTAATTTAATAGACCAACAAAGAATGAGTCAAGAAGTAATATATTGGAGACTATCAATGATGCTACAATTTAGAAGAAGATAATGGAGAAATTATAGTAAAAAAACTAATGAAAATGCATATTTAACATAAGCAAAAAGTGTCTATTACACTAAAAAAGTACGCATATCAACGGACTGACCAACGAATCCGTACGTTGATATAATTTTCCAATGGATTGTAACGGATTTTGGAAAATTATCAACGACCCTAAGTCTGTCGCAATCCGTTGAAATTTCAACCGACAATCAACAAATCATATTTGTTGCAATATTAGTAATGCATCTGTTAAATGACCGTTCAAAACTGACATTTTAACCCATCGGATATCCATTGGAAAATTTAGAATTTCGAGGTTATCGTTAGAATAATCCAACGTTGATTTTCAACGATCGTCAGTTGATATTTCAACAGTCATCCGTTGGTATTTTCAACGGATATCCGTTAGAATATTCACTATTTATAAATCAAACTCGAACCTTTTACCATCAAGCCATCAACACAAAATATATTTTTAAATAATGGCGTCTTCTTCAAATAAAGATATACATATCGAGAGTGTGGATGTATAGAAGAAAAGATCTCGTAACCGAGGAAGTTGCTTATAAATTCTTACACAAATTAGAGCAGTTCATGAGTCTTGCGGCGATGCAACCTTCATGTCAAGAACGTGGGACAATATTATTTTTCCGCAAAAGATACAAAAATATGAAGTGTCGAAGTCAAGAAATTGTTTGCAAACACCTTTATAAGGTGAGTTTCGTAGAGAATTACAAAATTTGGTTATTTCACGGGAAAAATTGAGGCATTTGAGATAGTGTGCAAGAAGCATAAGAAATGGAGAGAAATGAACAAGTTCTTTATGAAACGTCGACGATCAATCCATAGATAGAAATGGTGTCATATGCTTTTTCTGGCCATGGAGTTGTTGAGCAAACACATGAAAAGATGTCGAACAATGAGGCAAAAATCCATTGCAATCCGTTACAAATTTCAACGGAAGTGTAACGGATAATTTCTGTTGCTATATCCGTTGAAATCCGCTACGATTTTTAGCCGAGTGTAACGGATTATGTCCGTTGGAAGATCCATTAGACATCGGGAAAAGGATTCCAACGGGCGTCCGTTGCAAATTGTAACGGATGCCCGTTAGAAATCGCAACAGATGCCCGTTGATATTATAAATTTCGAGGTTCAACTGTCTAGTTAAATTACCGCAAAGGAGCAATGGGCATCTGTTGCAATTTCTAATGGATGTCCATTGGAATATTTACTATATATATCGAAACCTAGGGCTACCCCAAAGCATCAATAACAATCAACTTAATATCTATTATTGAATCCAATACAACTTTGATGAATTGTTTCACCGCCGGGATCGGGAAAAGGATTCCCGACGGTGTTACAGTTCATAAAGGTTGTTTTGAATTCGATAATAGACGTAAAGATACCAGATGTCCGTTGGAATATTTACTATTCACATCGGAACCTAGAGTTACTTCAAATCATCAATAACAAGTATCTTAATATCTAATGTCGAATCTAAAACAACTTTCATAAACTGTCTCACCGCCGGGATCGGGAAAAGGATTCCCGACGGTGATGCAGTTTATGAGGGTTGTTTTTAGATTCGATAATAGATGTAAAGATGCTGATTTCGGTTTTTGTTCACTACTAAACATCGAAATTAAATGCTTATAATTACAAAATCGTAATTCATAAGATCTAACTATTGTAATATGAAAAAAATAACGGATTTATAAGCACTTTTAACGGGCATTAATCCGTTGGATAAGATTTCAACGGGCATCCGTTGGAATTTGCAACGGATGACCGTTGGAATTTGCAACGGATGACCGTTACAATTTGCAACGGATGACCGTTGAAATTGTTAATTTCGAGGCCACCGATTCAAATAAATTCACGTGAACCTCTAACAGGCATCCGATGCAATTTCCAACGGATGCCCGTTGGAATGTTCAGTATTTAGATCATACCAAAGAGTGCATCAAACCATCAATAAAAAAACATTTTCAAAAAATGTCGTCGTCTTCAAATCGAAATATATAGATCAAGAGAGTGGATGTATAGAAGAAAGATCAAGTAATCGAAGAGATTACGCAAGAGTTCTCTGTGGCCGGTGATTTTGTCCCCGTATAATTTGCCTCCCGAGATGTGTTTGAAAAGAGAGGTAATGTTTCTGACGTTGTTGATTCCAAAACCAGAACATCCGAAGAAAAGTTTCGATGTCTTTTTGCAGCCATTAATTCATGAATTACGACAGTTGTGGAACGAATGAATCCTTGCTTATGACGTCAGTACTAAGCAAAATTTCACATTGAAAGTGGTCTTGTTATGGACAATTAGCGATTTTCCTAGCTATGGAATGTAGTCTGGATGGAGCACGCACGGAAGATTGGCATGTCCATATTGTATGGAGGATACA
>CM071867.1:36907596-37001989 GCA_036759665.1 Gynandropsis gynandra
AACATGAAAGTTCAACATTATGGCTCGTGGTTTAGAGACTACGTAAGTACTCGTGTACACATCTATTTAAATTAATTGCATATAAAAGTATTAGTTTATTTTTATTATACGTACAACACCCCCCTTTTCGGAGTCCAACATCCGGGAAAAGAATGTCAACCCGAAGTTCCTAAGGAAGCAGGAAATAAATAAAATAAAGAAAAGAGAGAAAAATAAATAAATAAATAATAAGTAAATCAAAATGAAGTAGAAGAACCCAGATTCCAAATGAACAAATTCAAACTTGAAAAGCCTCTTTCTGATTCTCGAAGAATGAGGGGCGGTCAGCGCGAAGGTTCAAGACTTTTCTGAGCGTTGGCGAAGCTAGATTCTCATAGCGAGGCGCTTCGAGTTAGCGAATGCACTTCCACTTGACACCTATCGTAATGATAAACGGCTCGTCTCGCCGTGACCTTCTCTTGAATTCTCAAAACTTATGTCACTCCATCCCCGCAGAGGCGGAGAACCCGTTGCTGTCTCGGCTGTGCTACCGGAGGCTCTGGGGAAGTCGTGACCAAGAAACCACCGGTTTCGCTTGGTGGGCCGCGTATGATAGGGTGGAGTGGGGCTTTCTTGAACAAGTAATGCATCAAATGGGCTTTCCTCATTATTTTGTATGTGAAATGTTCTGATGAAAGACTTCCTACGTTGTTAAAAGATTTGGCTAATGGTCCCGCACGAAATGTCATGTGTTGGCCAATATTGTTTACTCGCGGCTACACGTTCAACACGTACGAACACGGAAAACATAGAAGCACATACAACTATGGCATTTGTGTTAATAGTGATATAGAGGGTGATAACTTCTACGACATTTTGCACCAAATCATACAACTGGAATATCCCGGTCACGTTGGGTGGAAGGTGATGCTTTTTAAATGTCTGTGGTTTGACCCAACCGTAGGACGTGGAATACAAAAAACCCGTTGGGGAGGAATTGACGTCAACTCGGCACGACAATATGGTAAGTATGATCCATTCATCACAATAGATCAAGCAGATCAAGTATGTTACGTGCAATATCCAACAACATTGAAACGTCGAAGAGAGGAGTGGTGGGCCGTAGTAAAGATTAAGCCACGAGGGATCATAAGCTGTGATGATAAAGAAGATGTGTTGCAACCCGATCATCTGCAGCCGATTTGTTTAATTGATACAGATCGCGAGGACATTCTTGCGAGAAATGATATAGACGGAGAACTCATACGCGATTATGAAGACGTTGAACCAGAAGATGCTGAAGATGAAAACGGCGATGAATTCAATGAACAAGTGAAGGAAGACTCGTCCATCGATGAATCTACTGAAGAAGAAATTTAAATACAATAATGTCTATTATGTGTAATAAATGTAGATGATGTGTAATGTAAATGAATTGTAACATTCATGATGTGTAGTAATGTATATGATGTGTAATCGAACAATCGAAATGTTAATACAATCGAATAGGTTATGTAAACGATGTTATATGTATTAAAACTGAGCATCCTTTGAAAATCGGCAACGGATGCCCGTTGATACACGAAATCGCCCCCGACACTTAGAAACAATTTCTAAGTTTTTCACATTTCCAACGGGCATCTGTTGCAATTTTTCTAACGGACACCCGTTACCACATTTCCAACGGGCATCCATTGGCAATTTGTAACGGATGCCCGTTACCAAACTTGCAACGGGCATCCGTTGGAACTTGCAACGGAAGCCCTTTGGACTAGGTAATGATGCCTATCCTAGTCTGCAGATTTTTCCAACGGGCATCCGTTGGAAATTGCAACGAAAGCCCGTTGCGAGGGGAGACGAGCCGCCATTTGTCCGTCCGTTGCCTCAGGAACACACAAACCCAACGGGCACCCATTGGAATTTCCAACGGATGCCCGTTGGAAATATAGGAAGTCACGTAAATTTACTCCGTCCGTTGAGATGGCGTGGTTTCCAATGGGCATCCGTTGGAATTCGATATATATAAACCCGTTGAACAGTTCTTATTTCAACACAAATCACAAACAAAAAACTCCTCTCAAATTAACATTTCACCTATAAATACTCTAAATCCTTAGAAAAACAATGAGACCGAGATGTTTTATAGGTTCGGGGGTTTATTGGTTGGTTCCGCGGGAGCTCTTCCCCCGCCGCCACCACCATCATATCGTCCTCCTTCACCAGAATCGGCACCGCCGATATTTGATGAAGAGGACGATATGATAGATATCGATTCTTTGATCGATGATTTCGATGGGTGTCCAACCCTTCCGATTATCGATCCAGAACATTCTCCTGGGATATTGTGGTAAAAAATTACTATTTTGATATGTATTATTATATGTTATAAATATTATCTAACTTTGTATTGTTGATTTGCAGGTTTGATGTTGATGATGTACTGAAACACACAAACAACCTCATTATCCAAGGGTCCTTACAGGACGAATTATACTATTCTTGGAAAGTTACGCCAGAAGTTGTGCGCCAGCGATGGTGGACGCCACGACGGTACCTCCCGTAGTGCAAGAGAGTTTCACGCAAAAACGGCAGATCGAGGAGCTTGAAGCCAAAGTTCAGCACTTGGAGAGCGTCATCGAGTTGATGGGGCAAGGGAGGGGATCAACGTCGCAGCAAGAACCGGGTCCCGATTCAGATGCATCGCCATCTAGAGGTGATGGTGATCAGAGAGACGATATCGACCCCGCCGATTTAAACGAAATGTAATAGGATAGATTGGCGCAGTTTTAGTTTTAATGTTTTTTGAAAAATTTAATATTTTAATTAAAAACTTTTTATTTTTAAAAATATTTTTATTTTTTAAAATTTTTATTACAAGATTTCCAACGGATGCCCGTTGAAATTTCTAACGGGCATCCGTTGGACGCTGTTTCCCGCCAAATGGTAACGGACGTCCGTTGCCCTTTCCTGCCACTTTGCAACGGACTTTCGTTGCTCTTTCCCGCCACTTTCCAACGGATGCCCGTTGAAAAGCTAGATTTCCACTCATTTTCCCCGCCTAAATGGCAACGGACGTCCGTTGAAAAAGTGTAACCGACGCCCGTTGCCCTTTTTTCAACGGTCGTCCGTTGCAAATTTGCAACGGGCATCCATTACAAATATTTTCAACAGGCGTCCGTTACAAAATTTCCAACGGAGATTTCCGTTGGAATGTCCGTTACAATTTTGCAACAGATATTATCCTTTAGAAGACCGTTGAGAATTGCAACGGATCCGAATTTCCAACGATCGATTCCCAACGGACGGAAATCCGTTGCCATCCGTTGGAAAGAGCCATTTCCAACGGACTTTAGGCATTTTCCAATGGAAAATGCCTGTTTTTTTTTTGTAATGTTAACCTATTGGATGCGGTGAAACAACCAATATATGAAGGTTGTCATGAAAGTCAGTCTCATTTATCATTTTCATCAAGATTGATGAGTATAAAAACAAACTACAATGCAGCTGAAAATTGCATAAATTCATTTTTTGCAAAACTATGCATAAATATTTACTGGAAAATAATCAAGCTCTTGAGATACATTATGAAACAAAGAATGTTTTAAAAGATCTTGGAATGCCACATGAGAAAATTAATGTGTGTAGAAATAGTTGCATATTATTTTGGGAAGAAGATAAAGACCGATTAGAATGTAAATTTTGCGGTGCAAACAGATTTCGTCCAAAATATTTACCATACCAAAATATGTTCTATATGCCTATAGGAAAAAGGTTGAGAATGTAATGTGAATAAAAAAACAGCTGTGGTAATGAGATGCCACATAAAACACTCGACGTGCGAATGGATAATGTATCATCCATCAGATGGTTTAGTCCAAATAGACAATCTGGAAGCCAATATTCTTTGTGGCTAGTGATTTTATCTTCGTATAATTTACCTCCCGATATGTGTCTGAAAAGAGAAGTAATGTTTCTGACATTGCTAATTCCAAGACCAAAACATCCGAAGAAACGTTTTGATGTTTTTTACAACCCTTAAATCATGAATTAAGAGATTCATGGAAGAATAGAATTCTTGCTTATGACGTAATTACGAAGTAAAATTTCACATTGGAAACGGTTTTGTTATGGAGAATTAGTGACTTCCTTGCCTAAGGAATGTTATCTGGATGGAGCATACATGAGAGATTGGCATGTCCATATTGTATGGAGGATACATATTCATTTCGACTAGTACATGAGAAGAAACCATATTGGTTTGATTGTCATAAAAGATTTCTTCCCCGTGGACATACATTCAGAAAAGATAAAAAAACATTTTTGAAAGAACGTGGTAGAAAAAGAAGAGGCACCATGTATGCAAACAGGAATGTAAATCCTTTACGAATGATTAAACACGATGGAAGATTTAAAAGAATCGATAGAATGCAGTGGAGAATGTGGGCATCGAAAACCACGATGTCAAGGTGAACGTCATACCTAGTATAAACGTAGTATTTTTTGGAAATTACCATATCGAAATCATTGATATTGCATCATAATTCGAATGTTATGCATATTGAAAAAAATGATAACATCATCAACATTGTTTTGAATGTGACGGGGAAAACGAAGGATAACATACAATCAAAAAATATTTGAAGACAATATGTCGAAGAATTCAGTTGGAGTTAAGAGATGGAAGAGCACCTATCCTAATATTCAGATTGTCTAGGATAGCGAAAACAATATTATTGATGTTGTTAAAAGAAGACATTACATTTTCAGATGGATATTCATTGAGCATTGCTCGATGTGCGGATATTGTGGGTTCGAGGTTAATCGGGTTAAAAAATCACAATTGTCATGTTTTCATCCAGCGACTCATTCCAATTACATTTGCTGAGCTATTACCACGAAACGTTCACGATGTGCTGTGCGGAATTATCATATTTTTGAGAGATATATGTGCAAGAAATTTTAAAAAGGGATGACTTGGAGTTATTGAAAAACAATATCTTTGAAGTATTATGCTCTTTGAAAAAAATGCCTCCCTTCTTAGATGTCATGCAACATTTGCGAAGACATTTACCAGATGAGGCAATACTCGGTGGTCCAGTTCAATTCAGATGGATTTATCCTTTCAAAAGGTTTTTCTTTCATCTAAAGAAAAAGGAAAAAAAAGAAAACAACAGTTGAAGGATCTATTGTTAAACAATACTTGTTGGAAGAAATCACATATTTTAGCACATTTTAATTCGAGTCACATATTCCGACGAAATAAAGACACTTAACAAAATATCTCACAAACTATTTATATCAATATAATCCTCAATTTGGCGCAATTCCTGAGATCTTTACACCAATTAGACGTACATGAGGAAAATCCGAATAATATGGGCTAACACTAGAGGAGTATAATCACTTTACACACATATATTATTAGATTTTCAAGAGCTATTACCTTTCGGAAGGTACAAAATGATGACAATCGACCTTTTAATTTACAAATATATACATATCCTCATCTAAATGTAGATGAACTCACAAAAATGAAAGTTCGACATTATGCCTCGTGGTTAAGAGATTACGTAAGTACATGGATTTTTCGTATATACGTAAAATACTTTATATTATAGTAATCATTCACTTCTATCTTATATAGGTCAAAGATTCAGATAAGAGACAATCTACATGATTAAGAGATTTGTTAATGGTCCTGCAAGAAATATATTGTATTGGCCAATTATGTTTAATCAGGGATACATATTCCACACATACGAGCAAAGAAAACATAGAAGCATGTTCAATTAGGACGTTTGTGTTGATAGTGAAATAAAGGATGGTAATTTCTAAGGTATTTTGCACCAAATTCTACAGGTGAAATATCTTGGTATCGTTGGATTGAAGGTAAAGCTTTTTAAATGTCAATGGTACGACCCAACCATAGGACATAGTACACGGAAAAATCGATGGGGGGAATTGACATCAATTCGACACGACAATATGGAAGTATGATACATTTATCACAACAGATCAAACAGATCAAGTATGTCACGTGCACTATCCAAAAAAATTGAAACATAAAAAAGATTAGTGGTGGGTCATATTTAAGATTAAACTGCAGAGAGTTATAAGCACAGATGAAAAAAAAATTTGTTAGAAACCGATCACCCTAAACCGATATGGTTAATTGATACAGACAATCAGGAAGAGATTCTCGCAAAAATAGACATAGATAGAAAATACATCTCGCAAAAACATATTATAATTGTAATATCAAAATTTGGTAATTTGATTTTTAATCATATATTCCACTTTAAACTGGAATCCATTGGCAATCGCAATGGAAACCCGCCGAGTCGTTTAATTCTATTTGATACTTAGGAAAAAATCTCATTATTTCAATTTACAACGGTCATCTGTTGATAAAGTCCAACTGATGGACATTGCAACGATTTAAAATGCCAACGGATGTTCGTTTCAACGATTTAAGCTACCAACCCTTGTTGCATCGCGACAATGTTTTCCAACGGATGCCCGTTGGAACGAAGACGTACAACCATTAATTTCATCTGTTGCCTTGGGAACAAATTTTCCAATGGGCATCCGTTGGAAATGCTAACGGATGCCCATAGGAAATCCAACAATCATCATTTCCAACTGGCATCCGTTGATAATTTTTGTATTTGAACCGTTGAACATTTCATTTTCATTACAATCTCATAACAAAAACATCAATTTTCCAAAAAATAATTACTAAACACTTAAATACAATGAGAACTCGACGATTTATCAATCATGGTGGGAGGTTGGCGGGTTTCACAGGAGCCACGCCACCACCACCAGCACCATCATATCGACCTTCTTCATCTATATTGGCACCACCAATATTTAATGAAGAAGATGATATGGTGGATATTGACGCTTTGATCAATAGTTTTGACGAGCGTCCCACCATTCCCATTATTGATTCTGAACGTTCTGACGTGACGTTATGGTAAGATATTATTTACAAATATTGCTATTGCAATTAATTATAAATATTATCTAATGTATTTGTTTACACGTTCAGGTTTGATGTGGTTGATGTTCTAAAACACACAAACAACAACATCATCCAAGGTTCATTACATGATCGCCTTTATTACTCCTGGTAGGTGATGTCAGACGTTATACGCCGCCGATGGTGGTGTACATTTATCGTAAGTGTATTCTGTATAAAAATTTATTTAAAATTATGATCAAATTTTATTCATAAATTAATTTATTTAAATTTAACTTTTTAGCGCACATATAGATGGCAGAAGAAGGATACATCGTGTATCTATACCATTAGGATGCACAATATACAAGCTCAATTGTGGTTGATAATGAACAATGCCCAGCGCAACTGTTATAAGAAGAACACCAAACTAACATGGGAAATTGACAAGGTATTCAACATTGGGCATCAGAGGACTTCAAGGCCAAAAGCGAGAATGCCAAACAATGTTGGTATAGCGAGAATGTTCCGGGGATGGTCTACATTGACATACATCAAGATCGAAGTCATTTCGAAAATAAAGAAAGAATTGGTAAAAAACATATTTATATTAATAATTTAAATTTATTATTTTTTAAAATTTTTAAGTAATCGTATTATTATAATGTTATAAATGCAAAGGATAAGAAAAGAACCGACTCTTTTTGAGTTGGTTGTAGAGACCCACGCCAAAAACAAGTTTGTCGTCGGGAAAGAGGTCGACGAACCTGAGCTTGTTGACCCCCAGGCAGAACGGACGGTGAAAGCTATGACAGAGAAGATCACACAACAATCATAAGCCATCGGTTCGACTCCCAATGATCTTAGTTCTTTACAAAAAGACAAATTTATTTAGAGGTATATAACAATATTATAGTTATAATAATTTTATTTATATAAAATATTTTAAATCGATATACTAACTTTAATTTGTTTTGTATTGCAGTCTGTTAGGACATATAAAGGGCATCTATATGGTCTTAATTTTCTAAAACAATATATGTTCGAGGATGCCACAACGACACCCCGCACGGTCCAAGAGACTTACACGCAAGAACAAGACATAGAGAAGCTCGAAACTACTCTTTGAACAATGCAAGATGCTCTTCAACAAACTCAATCTGAGCTTCGAGATACGTGGGCGTATATGCATCAAATGGAGAGTAACATCGAGTTGATAACCGATCGAGCGTATCAGCCACCACAACCGAGGGAGGCAACAACACCGAGACAAGAACCAATCATCGACTTCGATGCAACCCCTTCATGAGGCTTTGGCGAGCACGCAGATGAAGATGATGGTACCGGTTTAGATGAAATGTAGTAAATTAGTTTTTTTAATTTTGTATAAACTTTATATATCTTAAACTTTTTTTATTTTAAATTTTTTTAAATTTTTTCATAAGACTATCAACAGACGCATGTTGTAAATGTTCAATATTTTCAACAGGAATCCCTTGAAAATTTTAAAATTCTTGCCATGTTTTTTCTAACAGGTATCTGTTGCTCTGTCCCGCCTACAAAACTTTCAACAAATACCCGTTTCTATCTTTCAACGTATGCCCGTTGCAAACTGCCAATAGATAGCCATCAAAATTTCAAAGGAAACCTATTGACAGTTTTCAATGGGCATCTGTTGAAGCTTTGCACGGTTATCAGTTGATACTTTCAATATATCTATTACAATCCGTTGAACATTATCAATGGATAATATTCGTTGCAACACCGTTGCAAATTGCAATGGATGTAGTTTTTTCGCGATCGTTTTCCACGGTACAGAATCTGTTGAAATCTGTTAGAAAAGGTCATTACCAACGAAAATGACGTTTTTGTAGTACTATTGTAGAGAAGAGAGAGATTAACAAAAATAAATAATTGTTTGTAAAGAACTTTTGCGAGTGGTTTACACAAGTCTTAAACTATTTGTTAGTTTAGGAATTTGTGGGTGAGTGGTTTGGAGAATCATTCCATAACTATTGTGTGAATAGTTTTAAATGGTTTACACACGAGATTTGTGGTGTTTGGCTTGGAATTCAGTTTCAAGACACATAGTGTATGCAAAGGGTCTGAGTTTGTAAGCCTTGGTATTCTCACAAAAAAACTGAGGTATATGTGGTGTCTGTTTGGTATTTGAATACGAAGTCACTTCGAAATTGTGATAACTCCACAAATACACTATGTTTATCTACTCTTTAGTTTTTTCAATTGGTAAACATATAAAAAAAATCTTACACATCTGTTAGAGATCCAAGAAGGAGAAGATTCATGATATTTATATTCATATTGCAAATTCGTTATGCTTATCTCATCCAATTATGGATATTGGAAAGTTAAGATGAGAGACAACATTCACGGTGCAAATGAAGATGCTTGGGGAGCTGTGAAATAAGGTTGGAGTCCCCCCCAATGGTGATTGATGACAAAGAAAAAGATAAAAAAACACCCGATCAATGGATTACATTCGAAAAGAAACTTTCAACTTATAATTAAAAGGGGTTGGTTATTATCTTTGCCTCTGTCAACGTGTATGAATTCAAACAAATACATGGGTGTAAATCTTCAAGAGATGCTTGGGACACATTTTAAACGATTTATGATGGAACACCAAGTTTCAATAGGACAAGATTGGATATTATTGAACACCAATTTTAGAAAATTGAAATGCCTTGACCAACAATATGAAGACAAAATATTAGTTAAAAATCTCTTCTGACGTTTATCTAAGAAGTTTTTTTATTCAAAAGGCCGCTAGGAACATGTCGTTTAATGCCGACATCACAAGCTTCAAAGAAAATATAGGTATTGTGCCAACTTATAAAAACGTAATTATAATTGGAGCAATCATCTACAAGCCAAAATCAAAACATGAAATAAATGATAAGAATATGACAAAATATATGAAATATGTGAAAAGATATCGTTGTTACAAAATAAGTTCAACAATTTTCTTGAAAAGGCACCAGAAGGACACTCCGAAAAAAATACAACATACCCTGAGAAGGATAGAAAATACAATGTCATGAATGCAAGAGGTATAGACACATGAAACACAAATGCCCAAGTGTTCAACAGAAAGAATCTACTCTAAAAACCTTGCACGCAACAAAATGTTTCAACTGTCAAGGGTTTGAGCATACAAAGAATGATTGTATCCATCAGAAAAAATCAAGCACATCATATATGACATATTCAGAAAAATAAAGTGATAATGAAGAAATTCTAAGTTAAGTACCTTTTGGGGTTATTTAACTACGAAGCTCATGAAGACAATGATGATGATCTGACTATTGTAGAACTATACAAAAATATGTCAAAATGAGTCAACTCAATATCAAAATTCTTATAGAAAAGGAAGTTCCCATAATTAAAAATTTCTCTGGAGCAACTCAATTAAAAATAAGAAGAAGTCAAACTAGTTACGATTCAACTAGAGGAGATGAAAAAAATCTAAAAATACTATCAAAAGGAACACAAAAGTTGGATTATCTTCTTACAATAGAAAAGAAGGACTCAAACCAGTTTGGTCTAGACTACGAAGGACGAAGCTCGAGTTTTCAAGAAACATTTATTAAACATTAATTGATGAAAGTATAATGCAAGCGCACAAAGTACATCTCGAGTGAAGATAGATTTTAGAAATAGCTATGAACAAATGGAGCAAAAAAGATGCTACCACAATGGGAAGACATGTCATATTCAAATCAATTGCTATCAAAGTAAAAGACGAAGATGACCTTAGGCTATTTGGCAACCAAAATTAACTGATGTATATTCCGTGTAGAGACTTCAATCTAATCTTATAGTATCAGTTAACTTTGTGATCACAAATTACATGTTTGTTTTTCACATGAAAAGTGCATTGTTATTAATAAAATGACAAGTGTGTTGTAGGAAAAAAATTTCTAATTAGTGTTACATCTGGACAGAAGATGAAAAATGCTATAGAGTAACACAAAAACATGTATAAAGGTTGGGATATGCAGATTATCACACACTTCATAAAACATATAAGTTAGACGTCTCATAGAAAATATATAGTGCGTTAACAATGCCAATTAAGGAAGAAGGATTAAGTAATACATATTGATATTTGAAATTATATTTTTGGAGAGCTTGTTGAGAAATAATAATTACATATCGAATATATGTCCACTGAACAATAATTGGTTGACTTTTATTGATGCAAAGCCTATAGTGTGTTAACACTGTCAACTAAGGAAGAAAGATCACGTACAAAATATTGAAATTTGTCATTATTTGCACATAGATTATTTGAGAAATATGATTTCAAATATGCAGATTCGAACAACACTCCTACACTCCGCTATCAATTCAAAAAATGCTTAAAAGCACAATAATTGATAAGAGTGCAATGAAATTGACTTGGTTCTAAGTGGTGGGTGGATATCCAACTTCGATGTCTCAATAAAAAAAGGTTCAAAAAATATTCACGAATGTTTAAGAAAAAAACTTTATGACAAAGAAAAAAAGATGTGAGAAAAAGAGGAAGAATAATAAATAATGAAGAAAAATAAGAAAGAACATACATACTCCACCATGATTTCATCATAAGAGTATATCTATATTATAGCATCACTCTAAGTGATGGAAAAATCTGTCAATTTCGACTATCTTAAAGCCTAATGTGTATGTTCTTCGATGAACAAAAAATAACTCAAATGAGGAATCAGATACAAATTTTTAAATGCATATATTTTAGGTGCATTTGTATAAAAAGTTGCTCTTTACCAGAATAAAAAATGATTGTATTTTTTAAGAAAAAGAAAATTGATTTGGTTACATGTCAATTAATTGAAACTTCTTTGGAATCATGTCTTGTGATATATTTTTTTTTTCATTTTTAATCTTTTCCAAAAAAAAAACCCTAACCCCAATAGCTTCAAAAAGAAAATCTCGATCTTTTGCAATAATGGTAAAAAAAATGACAAGATCATCGATAGCCAAGGAAACAACAAAAGATTGAAAAAAGAATTAATGAAATGGTCTTGAACAACAACAAATTGTGATACAAGTCAAGTTTTTTTTATTAAGACTATAAACAATATTAGTTTCTCGAATTTCCCTTCTAATATTGAATTTGTATCAATTGTCGGTGAATCTCATAGCTTTTGCTTTTATACACACACAATAAAAGGATAAGAGAGTGTTGAAAATCAATAATTTTTTGTACACAACTTATGTTAAGGGTTTTAGTGTGATTTCATCCATCAGCCAAAAGAATGTCGATCCAAATTCATATCAAGTGGTATAAGAGTCGTGTTCTTATGTTAGTATATCTTTTTATCATGTTATTTTTATTCTAGTTCTTTTTTATTCATTTTTGTTGGTTTTAGTTTTCTTTTTCATTTTAGGAGAAAAAAATAATAAAAAAATAAGAAAAAATATTAAGAAAGGAAAAAACAAAAAATCTTATACATTAAAAGTTAGATTTGTTGTGATTTCGTGAAGCCACATCATCATTGATGTGACAGTTCAGCCAGCAAACTCAATTTTATAATATATCTATCATATATTATATTTAATGACAAATAATATCATATAATATATAACGATTTAAATAAACATATCGAATAAAAATATTGTTTTTCTTGTTTAAATATATTATTATTTAATTATTAAATAGGAATAGAATTTTCTAGATAACATCAATTTAGATATAGTTTTTAAAAAAATCAATTTTATTTTAAATTAAATAACCATGATCAACAATAATTAACATTTATAATACAAATTGTTTTACATTCATACAAATTTATGTATATTATATATATCGTATTATTGTAAATAAAAGATAACAATATAAAACAAATAATTAATATGTAATATTAATGTTTATAATCAAATGAAATAAAATATTTAAGGTGTAATTTTAAATAGTATTCATTTTTATACTTCAATTATAAACGTTTCAGAAAATAGAAGTTCTGTCTTAATTAGCAAGGAAAGAAAAGGATAAAATGAAAATGAGATGATTCAGTTTACTTGTATAAGGTCAATATTTTTTTGTTTCACCATATCTGCAAATTTGGTCTCTTCTGTCCCTTACTCCTTTACGATTTCTTAGACATAAAAAAATGAACTTTCCTTTTTTATACCTTTTTAGGTAATTTTTCCTTTTTTTTCCACATGTTTTTGTTGGTAAAATTGAAAGATCAACCTTTATATCACTATTGTTAGTTGTTTTCACCTGTTGGTGTTACAAGGAGAAGTAGAACCAAAAGTGGTCGTGTTAGGGACTTTGGATTGTGATAACCCATGTGCTAACATCATCTCAATCTCAGATTTCGCTCAACGATTCATCTTCTCTTTCTTCTCTGTATTTTTTTTCGTTTCGAAAATGTCGACCCAAGATCCAAACGACATCGCATCGGTTTTCATCATCATTAAGGTTACCGAGGCGCCTCATGAAGGATACTAAATTTGGAGAATATCGAAATTACCGAACGACCTTCCAAAGAAGACATTTAATTTTCGATGATAGTGGTTAATCATTCCTTCTCTGGTTGATCTCTAGCTTTTTTAATTACATTGGAATTAAAAATGAAATTTAGTAGATTAGATATTAGTTAGAGTAACGTTGGATGCATGGTAATTGAAAATGTAACTAAAAACAACATAAATTAGTGTTTTTGAGCTTCCCTTGATGTAACTAAGAACTCTCAATCAGGTTCGTGGAAAGAGAGATGATTGTCATTCTAGGTAAGGTATTATGCTATCGATGAATGCAACTCATCTTGTGGCTCTCTCTCCCATTCTCGAGTGAGTTGCAAACCCACAACCTCTACTTCGATGGTCTTGGTGAAGAAACGCTATACCCATGTTCAATGTATCTATGAGTCGACATCTGAAGAGGTGTAAAACAATGGAGTATCCATCGACTTTTGATAATTCTAAGATCTCACCATGAGTTCCATTAGGTTAAGATTGCTCACAAAGGTGATAATTTTTCGGTATATTGTATGTAATATGTAATATTTGAGACCAAACTAACTTTAAAATTGGAATGATTGAATTATAAAAAATGATTTTATTTTATAGTGATATCGAGCTAAATATGTTTGTTAACAAGTTTTCACAAGTTATGTTTTGATATTATCATCTTATATTATTCCACATAGAAATTTATATTCGAAAAATAAAGTAAAATATTTGAAGTATTGTTTCAGTGAAACATAAAAAGATCCACTTTGATTTCAAATTTTTTGATAAAAAGATTCAAATTTTTTAATAAAAAGATTCAAATTTCTAGATGTATATTATCATTAAGGAATCAAAGTTTAAAGAAAAGATTGAATTTTTTTTCTAAATATAAATATGTTTTTTTAGCTAAAAAATACATAAAATATTTCATAATCACACTTTAAGTTTTTGTTAATGTGTTACCCAACTCACAATTTTATTTGTGATATTATAGAATAATCACTTGAGTATATGAAAAACATATCAATATCTAAAATATTAATTTCACACACAATTAGAACCTTAAAATTTAATTATTTCTTTTAAGATATTTTTCTTTGCATTACTATTTTGGTGTACCATATGTATGCTTTAGAAATATTTGAGTCGTATCCTAATTCGAATGAAAAATAACTAAATTGTATTGTTATGTTTTAAAAAATAAATTGCCTTTTGTATTATTATTATTATTATTATTATTATTATTATTATTATTATTATTATTATTATTATTATTATTATTATATCATACTATATTTTACGAATATTTCAGTCTTTATTCCAATTTGAATGGATTTTAACCCAATCAATTTTTTAAACTCAAATAAAATTTTGGTCAAAATTTTTTTTATAAAGAAAACCAATAAAATGTGGCGTGATGATTGTAAACCAAATCTTGATTATGAGAATATCATGTATTTAATAACATTATATAAAGGGTATAATATATGAAATAAAATAGAAAAAAAGAATAAATATTATATATGACATAAATCAATCTTTAAATATAATATAGAGAATACCCATGAAACAATAGTACAATAAGGAATAATAGATAAATTCTAAAATAGAAAAATCTTCTAGAAAAAAGTTTAGTGAAATGATATCAATCTAAAATTCTTTCAATTTTAGGTATCATCCAACGAAGTTCTCCAAATTTACTTATACTTATTTTCACTGAATTTTTAATTTCATGTTAATCGCTGATATGTTAAACCATAAATAAAATATCATGAACTAATAAGTAATTGTTAGCGCATCGTGCGAGTTTGTTTCTAGTAATAAAAAATAAAGAAGAAGATGAAAACAAAAAATAGAAGAAAAAGAAAAGGGAAAGGAAAAAAGTGAGGAAAAAAAGAAAAAAAGGACAAAAAAATACATCAAATAGGAAAAAAAAATACTAGAAAGAAAATAGAAATGTCTAGGAACAAGATTAGTAGAATTAGACATAGCAATGATGTTCTACACTTGTTACATCAAGATTTAGTTCGAAATCTTCTTGAATTAACTTTGAATTCGCTCTTGATTTCTAAACCAAATGGAATAGGAGGAGTCAAGGAAAAAGACTAAAGAACTAGTGATAATCGAGTGAAACACTTTCTGAGAGATCATGAGCTTCATTCATCTTTTTATATTTTAGATAAATTTTTTATTTTATAGATATTTCTTTGATATCTACTTTCATCATGATGAACCATCGTGAGGTAGAAGAGAAATGAAATTTTAATTGATGATGGATGAGTTTCGATGCATGATGCAAGAATTCACTATTGTCAATCACTGATATGGTCAGATGAAAGCACCTCACAATCCAACCCTCTAGACATGGTTGAAGACGACTATGCTAAGATTCTAAACAAAGAATATGTGTCCCATGAGGCACAACAACCGTGTGAGGGATCGAATCGATGATGATATCAATAGTATCAAGATGGAGTTTCTTACATTCATTGTATGTAGCGATGTGGAAGCATACTTAGGGTGGGAGAAAAAACGGAGATGGTATTCAATTTCCATTAACATTCCAAACTCACCAATGTTAAGCTAGAGTTAACAAAGTTTATTGACTCTGTGCTTGCATGGTGGGGTTAGTTCACTCGTTCACATCGATGGTATAAAAAGAAACTAGTAATGATGTTGGTTGAAATACACACAATAATGAGATGTCAATTGGTTTGCAACGATTGGTGTAAGAGAGTTAAAACATAGAGGACTCTTACAAAGGGACATCCAGGCCAAGATGACAAGGTACCAACAAAATTCTTACGCGTAACAGTAATATATGTCTTGAATATGAGGGTCGAGGTCAGTACAATAAAGCATGCCCAAAGGAGCGGATAATGTTGGTACTCGTGGATGAAAAACATGTGATAGAACTGAATGAAAATGTGTTGTAAGAGGACGATCATATGTCTCACAACTCGGATGAAAAATGTGAGGAACATGAGGTAGCAAAGGATGAATTACTTGTGGTGTAACAAGTCTTGGAATTAAACGACATGGAGGCGAAACTATTTAAGGACAAAAGATGTCAGAATGTGAGTGATTTGGAGGTACATCACCAAAAAAATAGTGAGATCTTGAGAGAAACTGAGACAAAGGCATGTTAGAGCAATATGTGAGAATAATCTTACTTTCTTTGAGTGTGAGAAAGAACATGACCTTTATACTTCAATGATGAATGTTTTAAGCACAAAGAGGTGTTGTTTCTCAAATAAGTTGATTCATATTGTGTTTAGTTTTGTTGCAAGATTCTTGATAAGAATTCTAGAAAGAACCACCGAATAAAGAGATCTGACTAGACTTGGTGTGGTTGAGAGATGAGGTGTGGATGCATGTACCCATAGAAAGACTCTTACACAGAAATGAATCGCATCTTTTGGTGTAGGAAGGTGGACCATATAGAGTTCTCAAATGTATCAACCCTGACACCTACAAAAGCGAGTTATTTGGTAAGTGCGTTGTAAATTTGATTTTCAAATTTATGGATTTGGCTCGTTTCTATTTAGTTGAAGTACTGGATTTGAAGAAAAATACTTTTTAAGAAAAAGGGAATGGTGAACGTGATCTTGGATTTGTCATAAGTCACATGAAGACAAACAACGAGAGGAAAACCAAAGGAGCTTGGAGATATGTTTGTGCAAATGGACATGAAAAAAGTATAACGATCCCACGAGGATGTTAAGAAAAACTATAAGAGATCCCTACAAGGAGAGGAGGCCGAGAGGAGCAAGAAATTGAACGATCAGACAATGCTCATTCAAAGCATAATGGTGCTTGGCCAGAGCAAGAAACACTGGACTGAGGGTTTTTACTAAATTTTGTTAAATTAGTTTATTTTATTTAGTTTTATATTATTTTTTTATCACTATAGAAGAGAACCCATTGTAGGACTTAAAATACTAAGTTTTAATGAATTGAGAGTTTCTTTTCTTTGGGGTTTGAGATATCCTTTCTTAGAAAAGACAAGTTTTAGATTCTAATATCGGGTTACTATGGGGTTTTTGTTCGATTCCATCTATATAACAAAAGAACGTCGGTTTAGATTAATATCATACCTAGTGACCATTCTATATTTAAATAATCATTTTAGATTTTTGAGAATTCCACCAAAACATCGTGTTTATCTATTCTCTAGTTTTTTCATACTTCGATTGGAATATTTCTAAATTAAAAGATGGATAAAAAGTTATTGTATATTTGATGTATTGTTTTAAAAAATAACTAGGTAATTGAAATAAATAACATATATATATTAAGATTAAATAATAAGTATGAAATTTTAATAGTATGTTATATTTTATTTTGGAAGATATATTCTTCATTTTTTTAAATATCATTATAGATATATCTGTAACATTTAAGATCAAATATGATTATTATTTGTGTTAGGAAGTCATTATATGGACCAAAAAGGCCCATATATTGTACAAAATATTAACTTTATATACTTTGAGGGTGTGATAGGCCTCCTAAATGTTATTTTATTTATTCACATAACAAAATAGTTTGAAAAGGGGCAACTTCAAAAATAACATTCATATGCTATTTTGACTTCAAGCCTACCATTCCCTAAAAAAAGTTTCAACTTTAAATCTACCCTTAAAATATTGATAACCCCACATTATCTGTATCCTTTAATTAATCGAGAGTTTTTCTCTCTTCTCCAAAGCACCTCGATTTCTCTCTTTCATATGTCGCGAAAATTATTGTTCTCCCACACCACATCAGATTTGGTGCGAATAGCTTGAAATCAGCATCAAAATCATCGCAGGTAGCTTGAAATCGGCATCAAATTCGCCGCGAACAGGCTGAAATCGTTTGTTTAAACAAAGAAGCTTGCAATTAACCACGTTTCGCAGAAAAATCAGGTATGTATAGTGAGTTTTTCGCATTTCTCTTGTGTTTTTTGTGTTTCTTTTGTGAATTGGACAACCCGAGTGAGTACTGAGTAATACGTATAGATTCGATTCTCCCTTTTTTAAAACGAGTCTTATATTGATGTAGTCAAAATGAGTCATATTTATTAAAATTTCAAATGACCGTAGTGAGTGACAGTCTCTTCGAGTCGCACTCTTGCACTGGGTCATAGAGTCTCGTCGAGTCGCATGGTCGCATTGGGTCACAGAGTCTCATCGAGTCACACTGTCGCTCTAGATCACAGAGTCATATTGAAACACATGGTCGCATTGGGTCACAGAGTTTCATCGAGTCATATGGTCGCACTGGGTCACAGAATCTCATTGAGTCGCATAGTCGCACTGGGTTACAGAGTCTCATCGAGTCGCACGGTCGCAGTGGATCACAAAGGTACAAGGGTCGAAAAGGTCCAAGGTCGCAAAGGTCCAAGGGTCTCAAAGGGGTCAAAGGGTCGTAGGGGTCCAAGGGTCACAAGGGTAAAAGGGTCGCAAAGGGGTCAAGGGGTCGTAGGGGTACAAAGGTCGCAGGGGTATAGGGGTCACAGAGGTGCTAGGGTCGCAGAGGTACAAGGGCCACATGGGTACAAGGGTCGCAGAGGTACAAGGGTCGCAAAGGGGTCAAAGGGTCGGTTAGGTACAAGGGTCACAAAGGGGTCCAAGGGTCACAGGGGTACAAGGGTTTTAGATGTATAAGGGTCGCAAATGGGTCAAGGGGTCACATGGGTACAAGGGTCGCAAAGGGGTCAAAGGGTCTTACGGTCGTAGTGGGTCACAGAGTCTCATCGAGTCACACAGTCGCAGAGGGTCATAGAGTCTCATCGAGTCACATGTCGCACTGGGTCACAGAGTCTCATCGAGTCGCACGGTCGCACTGGGTCACGGAGTCTGATCGAGTCGCACGGTCGCACTGGGTCACAGAGTCTCATCGAGTCGCACGGTCGCACTGGGTCACAGAGTCTCATTGAGTCTCATGGTCTCAATGGGTCATTGTGAATTTGAAACACATGGTCGTAGTGGGTCACCGAATTAACTTTTTTTATGTTTTTGTTAGAGGTGTAATGGATCCAGTGGATGAGAAAATCACACTGATTTTTTTGTATGATGGTAAATGGGAAAAAACCTAAATGGAGAATCTGAATGGGTTGGTAGAGTTCAGAAAAACTAGAGAGTATTTTTCTATTGTCCTCCGGTGAGTCTGACATACCAGCAACTTATTGATGAGTTATGCGCAGAGATTATGGTGGGGAAAAATACAACGAAGTTGAAGTCAAGCTATTTGTCTAATATTTGTGAAAATAGGAAGCTAACATATATACTGAATGACAAGTATAATATTTGTTATTTGTTCGATCGCATAAGAGGAATTCGACCACTGCTGTTTGTGGAGATAGAATCGAAAAGTGTAAAGTGTGAAATCGAAATTGAGAGGGACATCGAACCTCTAATTCCTGATTTTGTAAGCATTACTAGAGCAGGTGAAGATGGAGGTATTGTAGATTATGATGATTGTGTTATTTTAGGTCCAAATAACAAAAGTAGAGTTGGAAGTAATCCAACGGAAATAATAAATATTTTGAATTCGGATAATTCTGATAGTGAACATACCAGCGGGTTAAGAGAAGATGGTAGGTGTGCCATGAATGTGGTAGTTGATGAATTTGTTTGTGGCAATAATAAAGTTGATTCTGATGTGCCAAAAGAGCATAAAGATGGTGATGGTGAGAACAATTTAGAAATGGTAGTTCCCGAGAAGGCATACATTGAAAATAATATCTTCGAGTTTGAAGATGGATTGCATCTTAAAATTGGGCAAGAGTTTGATAGCAAGAAGGATGTACATGCATTTGTAAGGAAGGGTTCAATAGAAGCTTGTTTAGATATAGTACATTCAGATCTGATTCGAAGCTGTGGGGGAGTACGATGCAAGTTTTTCAAAAGTGGTTGTAAATAGAAATTACACGTGGCCACAATCCTGAATTCCAAATGGTTTAGTGTGAGAATACACTATCCCATTTATAACTGTTCACATGTATCTAAATCGACAAAATTTACAAAGGTTTAAATGCAATTGTTTAAGGATTATTTGAATGAGGAATATGCCGGGAAATACGAAATGTCTCTAGCAAAAGAATTGATGGCTCATGTAAAAGAAAAATACGGTGCCAATGCATCGTATTTGATGGCATTAAGAGGCAAATGCAGAACGCAAAAGGAGATTCGTGGTAACAACTTTGAACATTATAGGAGGCTTCTAGGGTGGTTGCACATGTTTACAGAAAGAAATCCCAGATCTGTCGCAAGCTCTACATTATAGGAGCTCTACAATGATGGGAAAAGCTTCAAATACCTTTTTATGGATGTCGAAGCGGTAATAAGAGGATGTAAATACATGCGTAAAGTGGCTGTTGTGAATGCAACATTTCTGATGGACAAGATATCGTTGTGATATCTGATCTCCATAAAAGTTTGATTAAAGCAGTCAAACAAGTGTATAAACGAGCTGATCATAGTTTTTGTGCGTGTCATATATCGTAAAATACAAAGAGATACGTCAATAAATGGCATGGTAGAAAGACATCAAAGGGTGATATTGTGGCAAAAATGTTCTTCTAATGTGCAGCAGCATACACAGTGAACGAATCTGAAGTGCTATTAAATGATTTGAAGGCCAGTTACAAATATGACTTTTGTGACTGTTGTGACCTTTGTGACCATTTTGACCTTTGTGATCTTTGCGACCCTTGTACCCCTCTGTGACCCTTGTACCTCTGAGGCCCTTGTATCCCTATGACCCTTGCACTTCGCGACCCTTGTACCTCTGCGCCCCTTTGACCCCTCTGTCACCCTCCTCTGCGACCCTTGTGACTGTTGTGACCTTTGTGACCGTTTTGACTTTTGTGACCTTTGCACATGTATCCTAATGTTGCAAAGTATTTGGATAAAGAGGAACTTGATCCCGTTAAGTGGACAAGATGAAAATTTAAGGGTGAAAGGTATAACTTATTAACCACTAATGGGGCCGAGTCAATAAATTTAACGTTGAAGAAGTCAAAAAAGTTTTCGATCCTAGGGATTTTAGATATTTGTTTGGGAAAGACAGTGGAATGGTTCAATAGGTATAGGTTGGAAGCAGCTACCGGTGATGATTCTCAAAAGTTAATACCTTATGTTGAGAAAAGTTACATGAACGGTTTGGACAGGCATCCGAATATGAGGTTGTTGAATTGAACATGCTGAGTGATGAGTATGAGGCGAGAAATGAGATGGGTAGAAGACTTGTAGCGAGTCTTAAAAAACCACGTGCGAGTACAAAATATTTGATGTGGATAATTATCCATACAGTTACGCGATTGCAGATGCACATTGTTAAGAAGAAAGGTCACGTTCCGCTCTCTTCTCCGCGTCCTGGATGCGTCCCGCTTCCTTCTCTGCGTCCCGAGTTGCATCCTGAGCCGTGTCCCGCTCCCTTCTCCATGTCTCGAGCCGTGTCCTGCTCCCTTCTCTGTGTCCTGAGCCATGTCATGCGTCCCATGACCTGCGACCTAGTCAAACCTGTTTATGACCTTCATGGTCTCCTATACCTTGTTGACCGCTCCAGCTCATGCATGTTACATCTAAACTTGTGCCTTGTATTTGTACTTGTATTTTCCTTGTTTTTCACCCTTTTTACTTGTATAAATATGTACATTTAGTTCTAATGAAATACATAAGAGAATATTTATTCTTATTCTCTCTAATTCTCTCGATCTTTCGCTCGCTCTTAATCTTTCTATCTTGCTTCCGCTGATTCATCTTTGTTTTACAAATTCTACACACATAAGGTTGGTAAAGGTCACAAGACACCAGAACAATGTTCAACATACTATCTTCGAGACACATGGTGTTTCACTTACCAAGAAACCGTGTATCTAGTTCCTGATTGCAGTGATTGGAACATTTGTCCTCAATATTCTGAAGTTACGGTTCTACCTCCTATGGTGGCTGAGAAAAGTCAAAGTGGGAGGCCTAAAGAGAATCGTTATCCTAGACTCAATAAGGCTCGGAGAAATATCCCATCTTTGTCGAGACAAACCTCATCTTTGTCGAGACAAACGGATTTAGATGTCAACATCACTAATAGTGTTTGGAATGAGACAATCGAGACAACGCCAACTTAAAAAAAGGTTTGTTAGTGTGTAATATTATATTATTTGTATTATTAGTTTGTAATATATATTATTTATATTATTTGGACTAAACCTTTGTGACTTTCATCATTTTAATTCGATAAATTCTTCATTATAATTCGAGCCTTGCGGATATTGTGACCCTTGCGCCTTTTTGATCCATGCGACCCTTGCGATCCATGTGACCCTTGTGACTATTCGTTTCGATGTCAGACTCTTGGCTTTTCCAATGCCATCTATCTTTTTTACGAATGTCACACTCAAGACCCTTGCGACACGTCGTTTCGATGTCAAACTTCTGTCTTTTCGACACTTTATGTCCATCGATCTGTGTTACCCCTATATCAAAAGGTTCATCAAATTATCTAAGTCTCACCATCACACCCATTTGAGATGAGATTGAATCGGAAGAATCCCATCTCTCTCCTCTTTTCGTATAAGTCTCTAACCCTAAATTATCTAAAAAAATCTTTGTTATCTTTGTGACCTTTTTGACCTTCGTCACGAAGGTCACATGGTGGACGCAGGGCATCATGTTGTCTATGTGTTACTAAAGGTCTTGGTAATCATCGGACTCAGTCTCTATGCAGATACAAAGTCATTACAACGTGGATGGAGGACATTGTGTTGTATTTGCACAACATAAGGTATTGGTAATTGGCAGACTCAGACATTGTTGTGTACATGCGGTACTTAAGGTCATGGTTGGAGGTGAACCTGGAGATGCATTGAGTCACACACGACTCTCTTAACTTTGTGACCTTTGAGACCTTATGTAACTTTTTTCTTTCATTTTTTTTTAACTTTTGCAATCTTCTTTTTCTTTCCTTTTTTGTAACTTTTGTGACCTTTGAGACCTTTGTGATCTTTTTCAGCAATATAAATAAATCAATATTTAAACTTTGAAAATTTCTTATTTTGTATCTATTGTTCGTAATTACGTGAAATCCATAAAATCGTCGACCCTCAATTGGAGTAAATTACAATCAAGTTTAAATAGGAACCCATCTGACTCATGTGACCCAATATGACCCTTATGCGACCCTCAGTTAGATTAAATTATAATCATGTTTAAACGGGAACCCATCCGACTCATTCGACCCAATATATAGCCTTGTGTGATCCTCAATTGGATTAATTAAAATCAAGTTTAAATGGGAACCCATCCGACCGAATGCGACCACATATGACCCTTGTGCGACTCATGTGACTCATGCAACCCATGTGACTCGTTGTTTCGATGTTAGACTCATGTCTTCCGACCCATGTGACTTATCATTTCGCTGTCATACTCATGTCTTCCGACCCATGTGACTCTTCTAGTCCATGTCTTTAAGTTAACATCTATGTCTCTTCTCTAAGTCTGTGTATCTAACATCAAATTCTATGAAAAATATTTTTGACCTTCTAACCTTCGTGATGAAGGTGAAATGGTGGACGCAGGGCATCTTGTTGTTTATGTGTTACTCAAGGTCTTGGTAATCCACAGACTCGGTCTCTATGTAGTCAATAACGAGTTACGGGGATGACGGTGTTGGGTCACTCTTGAAATGTGACTGGAAGACGAAGTACATGGCAGGAGATGACTCTGCACTGCAATACCAAACAAGAAAAAAGCATAAGACTGGAAGACGGAGTACATGGCAGGATATAACTCTCGGGTAATGAAACATAGGCATTCGTTCTACACTACTTGGGACACATGGGTCATAATCCATTTTAACCATTGATTGACGTTGTAAATTTATTATTTTGATTGTTTTTTGTCATTTAATCCTTATAAATCCATAAATTTGTCGAGCTCGCATCTATTGATCCATGTATACGACCAAGCGACCCATGTGTTTCTTTTTAAAAATGTCATTATCAATATATTTGAGTTGTATATGTCTAATTAAGAATCAATTTAGACAATAACATCAATAATATAAACATTTGAAAAAAATGTTAAATGTATTTTTTGAAATTTTCTCAAACTCATCCGACGGGTTCTTAAAACACTACTATCACTTTTGAAACAAGCACATTCGTTCTACACTACTTGGGACACATGGGTCGTAATCTGTTTTAACCATTGATTGTCGTTGTAAATGTATTATTTTGATTGGTTTTTATCATTTACTCCTTATAAATCCATAAATTCGTTGAGTTAGAATCTGTTGATCCATATATGCGACCAAGCGACCCATGCGACCTATGCGATCCTCAGTTGGCATTAATTAGTTTGACATTGTAAATGTATTATTTTGATTGGTTTTTGTACTTTTATCCTTTTAAATCCATAAATTCATCGAGTTAGCATCTATAGATCCATATATGCAACTCATGCGACCCTCAATTGGCATTAATTAGTTTGACGTTGTAAATGTATTGTTTTTTGTCCTTTTATCATTTTAAATCCATAAATTCATTGAGTTCACATCTATTGATCCATATATGCGACTAAACGACTCACGTGACGCTTTAAATATATTATTCAATAATGCAACCCATGTAACCAAGCGACCCATGCGACGCTGTAAATGTATTTTCACCATGCGGCCCATGCAACCAAGCGACCAATGCGACATTGTAAATGTATTATTTCATAATGCGACCCATGTGACCAAGCGTCCCATGTGACACTGTAAATAAATTTTCACCATGCGACCTATGCGACTCATAAATTAGTTTGCGTTGTAAATGTATTATTTTCAGCAAAATTCCCGCCAAACTTTTCACCAAAATTTGAAAAAACATAATCGTGTGCTCATGTCTTTTCGAATTCCATCTGACGTCGATTCGATATTAGGGTCATGTCTTTTTGAATTCTAGTCGTTTCCTTTTTGAATAACAACCCACTCTCTCTCTAACTCTTATCATCTTCCACCCATCTTTCGCTCTAACACTTACAATCTCCCAGCTTCGAAAATGCCACATTTCCCTCATTTCGTCCAAATCATTCTTTCAAGCTATCTAGAGAACTACCTTGTAATCTCCTTCATCTGTCTCTCTGTCGATATGCTACATGTAGAGAATGAATAGATGTGACTTTGTTTTTCGTTTTTTGTTACAGGAATTTTTTAAGAACTTCTTCGATGAGCATATTGACAGGAAAACGAGGAACAACAACACAGCAACGCTTAAATCGGATGTGTCTAACAAACCATGGGAAGTCAAGTTGGATGGCTCCAGATTCACTAATGGATGGAAAGATTTCTCCAAGGACTATGAATTTCGTATTAGGGATTTTGTTGTTTTCCGTCAGAAAGGTAACATGGTTTTTAATATCACCAGTTTCGGAGAAGATATGTATAATCTACAATGTGCATCATCTATATCATCATCATATGCAGAAGCAGGGTCATACTCTTCTTCTCAGACGATTTTCACAGAACCAACCACGCGATTAAATCTGGTCGTAGATGCATTGGTAAGTGACCTCAAAACGATTCATCATAAATCAATTCGGTTATTTATTTGATTTTCTACTGATGTAACTTGGGTGATATTGCAGACCCTTCTAATAGGGTTTGCGAGGTCAATCGGTCTTTGTGGTAGACGATGTAAAATATTACTGATAAACGATCAAGGAAGGGCATGGTCGGCACATTTAAGGCCTGTGAGTCGTGGTGGCGCAAGCATCAGAAGGGGTTGGAGAATGTTTTGTCACGAAAATGGACAGAACAAGGGTTGTTCCCTCGCAGCCGAAATGGTCTCCAATGGAGCAACACATTTGCTTCGGTTTGTCCCTCAACCAGGGTCTAACAAGAACATAGTTTGATTTCATTTGTATTTTGATTTGTTTGAACCTCCCTTGAACAACAACATTCCCTTGAACTTGAACTTCATGTTTGTATTTGGGCCATTTTTTTACTATTATTCTAGAGTTATTATTATTGTTAGTATTGTTGTTATTGTGGATTCACTATTATTTTTACAAGGGTCACAGAGGTACAAGGGTCGAAGAGGTACAAGGGTCGCAGGGGTAAAAGGGTCGCAGAAGGACAAGGGTCGCAGAGGTATAGGGTCGCAGAGGGACAAGAGTCACAGGGGTCCAAGGGTAAGAGAGGGACAAGGGTCGTAGAGGAATAAAGTCGAAGAGGTACAAGGGTCGTAGAGGAACAAGGGTCGTAGAGGTACAAGGGTCGCAGAGGAACAAGGGTTGCACAAGAACAAGGGTCACATGGGTCCAAGGGTCGCAGAGGTACAAGGGTCACAGAGGGGAATCCTTGTACACAGAGACTAATGGCATCGCATGATGTCATCCTTTAAATTTGATTCATATTTATTTGTAAATAATTTGATAAATTATTATTTCTAAAATTTTATTTATATTATATATAAATAATTTGATTTGTAAATAATAAATTATTTTTATTATTTTTAAAATTTTAATCATTTCAAAATAGTCACAAGGGTCGCAAAGGTACAAGGCTCACAGAGGGGTACAAGGGTCACAAAGGTATAAGGATTGCAGAAGGGTCAAAGGGACGTAGAGATACAAGGGTCGCAGGGGTCCAAGGGTGGTAGCGGTACAAGGGTCACAGTGGTTCAAGGGTCGTAGTGGGGTACAAGGGTGGCAGAGGGGTACAAGGGTGGTAGAGGGGTCAAAGGGTCGCAGAGGGACAAGGGTTGGAGAGGTGCAAGGGTCGCAAAGGACAAGGGTTGCAGGGGTCCAAGGGTCGTAGAGGGACAAGGGTCGCATAGGGGTATCCCTGTACACCGAGACTAATGACATCACATCAAGTAATCCTTTAAATTTAATTCATATTTACTTGTCAATAACTTCATAAATTATTATTTTTAAATTTTGATTCATATTATTTATAAATAATTTGATTTGCAAATAAGAAATTATTTTTATTATTTTTTATATTTTATTCATATCACAATAGTCACAAGGGTCGCAGAGGTACAAGAATCGCAGAGGGGTACAAGGGTCGCAGAGGTACAAGGGTCTCAGAGGGGTCAAAGGGTCGCAGAGATACAAGGGTCGCATAGAAGTACAAGGGTCACATAGGTACAATGGTCGCAGATGGGCCAAAGGGTCGCAGAGGTACAAAGGTCACAGGGGTCCAAGGGTCGCAAGAGTCAAATGGTCGTAGAGGTACAACGGTCGCAAAGGGGTACAAGGGTGGTAGATGGGTCAAAGGGTCACAGAGATCCAGGGGTCGCAGGGGTACAAGGGTCGCAGAGGTATAAAGGTTCAGAGTGTCCTTTGTACCTCTACGACCCTTTGTACCTTTGCAACCTTTGCACCCCTGCGATCCTTATACCTATGCGACCTTTGACCCCTGCGACCCATGTACCTCTTCGCTCCCTTGACCCCTGCGACCCTTTGACCCCTCTGCGACCATATGAATAAATTTAAAAAAAATAACAATGTATCAAGTTATTGACATCTTGTATTCCCAAACATGATAATAATTTATCAAGTTATTTACAAACGATCCTTGGACCCCTGCGACCCTTGTCCCTCTTCGACTCTTGGACCCCTGCAACCCTTATACCTATGACCTTTGTCCCTCTGCGACCCATGTCCCTTTGCGACCCATGTACCCTTGCGACCCTTGGATCCCTACGACCTTTGTACCTCTATGACCTTGTTACAATAATAGTAAATCCATAAAAAGAGTGATACTAACAATAATACTAACTATTGAATAATAGTAAAAAACCAACCAAATACAAACATGAAGTTCAAGTTTAAAGGAATATTGTTTTTCAAAGGACGTTCAAAGTAATCAAAATACAACAGAATTCAAACTATGTTGTTGTTAAGCCCTGGTTGAGGGACAAATCGAAGCATAGTTGTTGTTCCATTGGAGACCAGTTCGAATTTGAGGGAACAACCCATGTTCTTTCCATTTTTGTGACAAAACATTCTCCAACCCCCTCTGATGCTAGTGCCACCACGACTCACAGGCCTTAGATCTGTCAACCACGCTCATCGTCTACTGCAAAGACCGCTCGACCTCGCAAACTCTATCAGAAGTGTCTACAACATCAGCCAAGTTACATCAATCAAAATGAATAAAAATCGAATAAATAATTGAAGTGATATATGATAAATCGGTTTCATGTTACGTACCCATGCATCTACGATCAGATTTGAACGTGTGACTATTACCGTGAAAATCCTCTGAGCAGCAGAGGTCACGATGACGTGAAAAACCATGTCACCTTCATGACGGAAAACTACGAAATCCCCAATACGAAATTCGTGATTGTTGGAGAAATCTTTCCATCCATCAGTGAATCTAGAGCCATCCAACTTGACTTCCCATGTTTTGTTAGACACATTCGATTTAAGCATTACTGTCTTGTTGTCCCTCATTTTCCTATACATATGCTCATTAAAGAAGATCTTCAAAATGTCCTGTAACAAAAAACCAAAAAAGAAAGTCAAATCTATACATTATCTACATGTAACATACCAACAAAGAGACAGATGAAGGAGATTACAAGGTAGTTATCTAGATAGGTCGGAAGAATGGATTGGACAAAATGAAGGAAATATGACATTTTCGAAAAAATGGGTGGAAGATGATGAGAGTTGGAGAGAGAGAGAGTGTGTCGTTATTCGAAAAAAAGATGGGTAGAAGATGATGAGAGTTAGAGAGAGAGTGTGTCATTATTCGAAAAAGAAACTCGTAGAATTCGAAAAGACATGCCCCTGACATCAAATCGACGTCAGATGGAATTCAAAAAGACATGACCACATGATTATGTTTTTAAAATTTTGATGAAAAATTCAGCGGGAATTTTGGTGAAAATAATACATTTACAATGCCAAACTAATTTATGGGTCGCATGTGAAAATACATTTATAGCGTCGCATGGGTCGCTTGGTCGCATGGGTCGCATGGGTCGTGTGGTCATATATATGGATCAATAGATGAGAACTCAACGAATTTAAGGATTTCTAATAATAAAAGGACAAAAACTAATCAAAACAATACATTTACAATGTCAAAGTAATTAATGCCAATTGAGGGTCGCTTGAGTCGTATAGGTCGCTTGATCGCATATATGGATCAATAGATGCGAACTCAACGAATTTATGGATTTAAAATGAGAAAAGAAAAAACCAATCAAAACAATACATTTACAACGTTGAACTAATTAATGCCAACTAAGGGTCGCATAGGTCGCATGGGTCGCTTGGTCGCATATATGAATCAATAGATGTGAATTCGACGAATTTATGGATTTATAAGGATTGCATGACAAAAATCAATCGAAATAAGACATTTACAGCATCAATCAATGGTCAAAACGGATTGTGATCCATGTGTCCCAAGTTGTGTAGAACGAATGTCTATGTTTCAAAAGTGATAGTAGTGTTTTAAGAACCTGTTGGATGAGTTTAGGAAAATTTCAAAAACTACATTTAACATTTTGTTCAAATGCCGATATTATTTCTATTATTATCTACATTGATCCTAAATTAGACATATACAACTCAAATATTTTGGTAATGGAATTTTAAAAAAGAAACACATGGGTCGCATGGATCGCATGAGTCGCATTTATGGATCAATAGATGTGAACTAGACAAATTTATGGATTTATAATAATAAAAGGAAAATAACCAATCAAAACAATACATTTACAACGTCAAACTAATTAATACCAATTGAGGGTCGCATCAGTCGCATAGATTGCTTGGTCGCATATATGTATTAATAGATCTTAACTCGACAAATTTTAGGATTAAAAAGGATAAAAGGACAAAAACCAATCAAAACAATACATTTACAACGTCAAACTAATTAATGCCATCCGAGGGTCGTATGGGTTGTTTGGTCGCATATATGGATCAATAGATGTGAAATCAACGAATTTATGAATTTATAAGGATTAAATGACAAAACCCAATCAAAATAATACATTTACAATGTCAAACTAATTAATGCGAACTGAGGATCGTATAGATCACATGGGTCATTTGGTCATATATATGGATCAATAGATACAAACTTGACGAATTTATGGATTTATAAGGATTAAATGACAAAAACCAATCACAATAATACATTTACAACGTCAATCGATGGTTAAAAAAGATTATGACCCATGTGTCCCAAGTTGTGTGGAACTAATGCTTATGTTTCAAAAGTGATAGTAACTTTTCTCAACTTAAGGTATTAACTTTTGAGAATCATCACCGGTAGCTGCTTCCAACCTATTCCATTGTCTTTCCCAAAACAAATATCGAAAAGCCCTAGGATAGGGATCAAAATCCATCTTTAAATTTCCATATTGCGCACTTAACGGGATCAAGTTCCTCTTTCTCAAAATACTTTGCAACATTAGGATACCTACGCAAAGATCACAAAGGTCAAAATGATCACAAAGGTCACAACAGTGATAAGGGTCGTAGAGGGGTCAAAGGGTCGCAAACGTACAAGGGTCGCAGAGGTACAAGGTTCACAGAGGTACAAGGGTCGCAAGGGTGCAAGGATTGCAGAGGCACAAGGGTCGTCGGGGTACAAGGGTCGTAGGGGTACAAGGGTCGTAGAGGTACAAGGTTCGCAGAGGTACAAGGGTCATAGAGCTCAAAATGGTCACAAAGGTCACAATAGTCACAAAAGTCATATTTGTACCTGGCCTTCAAATCATTTAATAGCACTTCAAATCCGTTCACTGTGTATGATGCTGCACATTTGAAGAACATTTTCGCCAAATTATCACCCTTTAAAGTCATTCTACCATGGCCTTTATTGACATAACTCTTTATATTTTGCGATATATAACACACACAAAAACCATGATCAGCTTGTTTACACACTTGTTTGATTGCTTTGATCAAGCTTTTATGGCGATCAGATATCACAACGACATCACGTCCATCCGGTATCACCTCTTTAACCCTTGACATAAACTACGTCCATGATTCGTCCTTCTCTCTGTCGACTATTCCTCATGTAATAGGATATCGGTGATGTTCACCATCTTGCGTGGTTGCCACAATCAATGCTCCCTTGTACACTCCTCATGCGTATCAGAGTTAAATATAACCTAATCTACCCGCAAGTGCACGGCACGTGTGTAGTATTTTAGGTGTCGATCCCACAGAGACTATGCAACGCTACCTAAGCCCGAACTATGAATCAAACTTGCTAACGAAAGAATGTGAATAAGGAATGAAATACTGAAATTAACTAAACTACTTGGGTTCTAACGATGAGACAAACGTCCTAGGAATCCGGTTTCACCACAAGACTACCGAAACCAACGACCAACCTATCTATCATGCAATACCAGTTAAAGCTATCTAAGGCGGACGATCCTAACATGATATCTACCCTCTCTAAAGGCATAGACACGTGATCTAGACAAGCTGCCCCCTACTTTCGTGGCTGACAACATGAACTAAACCCATAAACTCTGTGATTCGCCCGTTCACCCTCAACCGTTGCTACCCTACTTTCGTGGCCTAACCTCGGTTGTTCTAAACCTGACTTTCTAGGACTAGAATTCTCCTTTCGGTCCTTCTCCTAACCCCTAACACATGCATCTACGTGGCCAGCGCAAACACAATCAAAATAGAGCGGTCTCGGGATAGCCAAGGGCTAATCCCTTCTCCTAGAACAAACGAACTACTCGCTCATGCGTCTGTAAAGAAACATAAACATAAACGAAAGTCTAAGGAACATAAAAACCAAACAAAACCGAAGTGGTGGTGCTTGATCTCCAATGCTCCTCGCTTATCTCCCCGCAAGAATCTGCTCTAACTTCGCTGAATTGTTCTCCTCCGTATGCTTGTTGTAATGACGTCTTTTTGCCTCCTTTTAAGCCTCCTAAGTCGGTCCAATTGTTGCCTAAATTGCCCCACGAGTTCCCTTATGTTTTAAGTTAAGTTTACTTAAGTTTTGAGAGGTTCCGGGCCGCTACCCGCTCGGGTAGTGACTGTACCCGCTCGGGTGCGGCTAGGGCAGTTCGTGCGCGTCCTGTGGTGCTGGAATGGTGCCCGATCGGGCATGGCATGTGTGCCCGCTCGGGCACAAGGCAAAATGGTCCTAAATGCTTGCCCGAGTCGTGCTAAATGGTCCACACAATTGGCCGTAGGTTTTGCCCGATCGTGCAAAGGTTGTGCCCGACCGGGTGAGGCTTTTCCATGCTCAATCTCGTCCCGTTTGTCCCGTGATGATCCCCAAAGTTGCTCCTTAGCTCCGTGCATGTTCCTTTAGCTCCAAAATAGTCCAAATACGCGTAAAAACCTGTAAGAACATGAAAAGCACGAAAGCAAGTAAAACGGATACGGAATCATACGTAAAACATCACATATGTATCAAAAACGTCTCCTAAATCGTGCAAGAAATACGTATGAAAACGAGATGATCAAAATCCCCCAGACTTGAATGTTTGCTTGTCCCTAAGCAAACGTAAACGTGGAATACATGGGGTATGAAAATACGAGAATCCCCCTTCTCCTAGAGATACCGCTAAAGCGAGCCTAACCGATCAACTAGCATATTGTGAGCAAATTCGGCCTACTCGAGTTTTCAGCCTTAATCCTAGGTCCACCACGGTTACCCATAAGAAAGTAAATCAAAGGAGACTAGACACGCTACCGTAACTCCCTCCACCAGACAAGACTTCAGACTATGCTAAACCTAGGTCAACCGAGGATACTTGTTTCTTTCTTTCCGAGCTTCTTCCTTTCTTTTTTCTTTTCTTTTTCTTTTTCTTCTTTTTGTTTTTCTTTTTATGAATTTTTTCTTTTTTTTTCTTTTGTTTTCTTTTATTTTTCCATTTTTCTTTTCTTCTTTTTCTTTGCATACACACTAGGCTTCTAGGACGTCGGATTTGAAGGGACCCAGCCTCTACTTAGACCCAGACTACCGATGACGGTATACTCATGCATCTCGTGTAAGAGTGCAGCGGAGTAGGTGGCTTTTTGTGCCTTGCCCTTAGGACGTAGAAAGATGATCGCCAACCCACCACTTAGACCCGAGCCACCGAAGGAGTAACAAGGTCGATGCACTCATATCGATTTTTGATCATGCTTATTAGGCACTATTTCTATCGACAGCGGAGTGTTAGTGTGCGCTTTTTTAATCTGCAAAATAGCTCGATTTTATATGATCCAATAATCCTCAATATGACAAAAGTAAAGTGTCGTCTACACGAAGTATGACCATCTGGGTAGAGAAAATAAACGACAGACCAGCCTAGCAACCTCGTCTAAACATCCCCACAAGTAACACTAGGATTCCCAAGAACTACGACCTATTGTTTTTCAGCCGACTAATAAGCTCTAACGCATAGGAAAACCTAGCTCAATCATGCAAAGTCTAACGGAAAAGGTCAACCTCTTAAGCATTCCTAAGTTCAGGGTTCATCTCAAAACGTGGCACCGGACAAGTGCCTTGGGACGACTCTGACTCAATGAAAACAAAAACGAACTAAAAATCGCAAAAATAACCTAAAAACTAAAAATCAAAGGAAAATGAAACGAAATCACCTGAAAAACGTGAGCTGCTCCCCCAGACTTGAATTGAACGGCGTCCTCGACGTGAAGCTCCGATGGAGGATGAAGAAAGTGAAGCACGTTTGTGGTGTTATTATTTATTTTGTGTTTTTCTGTTTGTTTTTTTTTTGTGAAAAATAAATAACCGAATCTTTAACCTAAAAACTAAAAAAATTAAAAGCAAACAGCTGGGTTGCCTCCCAGAAAGCGCTTATTTAACGTCATTAAGCTTTGACGTCTCCATTCCTCATGCGTGCGCGACGGGTGGATCGGAAAGGGAAATGGAGTTTCCACTTTCGATCGGTTGAGCGGCTTGGTAGAGCTTAAGCCGCTGTCCATTGGCGTTGAACGTGTCACCCGCATCACTCCATAGTTCCACGTCTCGTACCTGAAAAGGATCAGACCAACAAGGCAGTAGGTCGCCCGAGAAAGACTTAGGTCGAGAATTAGAAAGTGGAACGAAATCACCTGATTGGAAGTCATGAGGTAGGGTCTTCTTATCGTGCCATCCCTTAGGCACATCATGCACGGAATTCACTTGCTCGCTGTCCAAGGTTGGATAAGGGGTATCTGCGTTGAAAAGTTTAATGACATCTTTTTCCATTACCTCGTGCAAGTGCGGGTGCAGCCTCCTTTGAATTTCGAGTGAAGGTTCGTGGCTATCCTCCCTATAATTCCCGTACATACATATTGAAGAGCTGAGCCTCTTACGCTTCTTCACGCGTGTGGGCTGTCTTCTCATCTCATCTGCACTCATGTTAGCATTTAAAACAGCAAGATATGTTTTATCGGAATCAACGTACTCAAACCGAGAATAAGGCGGCGGAGGATCGGGCTCAAGCTCGAATGCTTTCTCCGCTATGAAATCAGCATGCATATCACGTGGTATCTCCTCATGTGGGGCGTCTCCTAGTGCTGTAATTGCACTCATGAATTTCGTGTACATCTCAGCTCTTTCGTCCGCAAATCCTGCATTGTCGCAAACTTGTGTCAAATACCGTACAAGACAATCAGAAACACTTACTTGATCGTGCGTGTCTTTCTCTAACTCGTCCAGCGAATCTACTGTAAAGCAAGACTCCTTGAGTGGTGATTCGTCCATGGGGATGGGCAGGACGAATTCGATCGTTTCGTCTTTGACACGTAAGGACAACTTTCCTTGTTGTACGTCTATCGTCGCACCTGCAGTAGCTAAGAACGGCCTACCAAGAATAATAGGTGTCCTAGTGTCTTCCGTTATCTCAAGTACAACAAAATCAGTGGGAATGCAAAGCTTACCTACCATGGTGGGAACGTTTTCAATGATTCCCACCGGATGTCTTACCGTACGATCCGCGAGGCGTAGAGACATCTTCGTCGGTTTAAGGTTCCCAAACTCCATCCGCTTGAAAACTGTTTGTGGCATGATACTCACGCTTGCTCCTAAATCACACAAAGCATTTTCAATATCGAGATTACCTATTTTGCATGGGATGGAGAAGCTTCCGGGGTCCTTTAGCTTAGGTGGCAGCTTGTTCTGAAGAATTGCACTGCATTCCTCGGTAAGTGCTACAGTCTCGTTCTCTTCGGCGTGCTTCTCTTCGGACATCACCTCTCTGATGAATTTGGCACGATTAGACATCTTTAGGACTGCTTCCACGTATGGCATGTTGATGTCTAGCTTCTTGAGACCTTCTATAGATCTGCCCACTTTCTCTTGGTTCTTACTGCTTACCAATCGTCGAGGATACGGTATCGGAGGTACGTACGCCGGAGGAGCAACGTATGGCTTATCTAAATCTGGTTCGACTCCTTCCATAATCGCAACCTTACCTTTTCCTCTATCCAAAGACGTACCAGCAGCATCCCCTCGCTCATTTGAGGGCGAATTCTCGGCCTCATCATCGCTGCACACAGAAATAGCATTCACATGCTCTCTCGGGTTAAGATCGGGCTTACCGGGAAGCTGTCCGGGATTCCGAGAAGATGAGGCGGCCTGTTGTGCTATGGAGTTTTCCAACATCTTCACATGAGTGCTCAGAGACTCCATTTGAGTTTTAAGCTCACTAATCGCTGTCCCCACATTTGCGTTGAATTTGGTCTGAATCGATTGTTGCTGCTCCTGCTTAGCCAGTTGCTGCTCCTGCTTCTTCATAAATTCGAGCAATACCCCCTCTAGGTTTGATGAAACGGCTTGAGGAGGTTGAGGGGCTTGCGGAGCTTGCTGAGCCTGCTGGAATTGCTGGTTGTTTCGTTGGTATGGCTGCTGTGATGGCTGAAATCCCGAATACCGTACCGGTTGAGTCGCTCGATATGACAAGTTCGGGTGATTCCTCCAATTCGGGTTGTAGGTGTTCCCGAATTGGGTGTTGCCTTGCTGCTGGGCATAATACATCTGTTCGTAATCCTCATGTACTGTGCATTGATACGCTACATGGTCCGTATCTCCGCAATTCGCACAGTACATAGCATTCGCTGCATTACCCATGGCTCTATTCTGGTTAGGCTCATATAAACGACGAGTGCTAGTAGGCATACCTCTTGGAGTGGACCACATGGTGTGGTTCATGGCGAGGTTATCAATCAGCTCAAATGCCTCCTCGACGCTCAGATCCATGAATGATCCTCTGGCAGCGTTATCCAACCTCATGCGGTGCTCATCTGAAATTCCGTTATAAAAAGTTTGGATAACGTACCATTGCTCAAGTCCATGGTGTGGACACATCTGCAGAAGATCCTTAAATCTACCCCACGCCTCAAACATAGTCTCTCCATCTCTGCATCTGAATGTTGTGATTTCCCCCCTCATCTGAATTGTCTTACTCGGAGGAAAGAAGCGTGATAGGAACAATGTGCAGAGCTGATCCCATGTGGTGATAGATCCCGCGGGGAGTGATTGCAACCAAGCTTTCGCTTTTCCCCCAATTGAAAAAGGGAAAAGACGCAGCAAGATTGCATCCTCAGAGACTCCATGAATTTTGAACGTACCTGAAAGTTCGAGGAAGTCTCTGAGGTGCTGATGAGGATCTTCATGGTTTCCACCCATGAATTGCTTCTGATAAAGCATATTTATCATTGCTGGCTTAATCTCGAATTGCTCTCTTGCAACAGCAGGCATCCTTATGGCCGTTTGCACGTTGTTCATGTTCGGCACCACGTAATCCCTTAGACGACGTGGTGGAGGAGCCTGTAATTGCATCTGTCCATTGCCGTTCTGATTATCCATCTTTTGTCGACCTGAAAGTTCTGCAAAGGACAAACAAAGAACAATTTACGTAGAAGGAACGAAAGAAAAGAAAACAAAAATAAAAACAAAGCAAGAAGGACTCTAGGTTCGAATCTAAGACGCGTTGACAATAGTCCCCGGCAACGGCGCCAAAAACTTGATGCGTATCAGAGTTAAATATAACCTAATCTACCCGCAAGTGCACGACACGTGTGTAGTATTTAGGTGTCGATCCCACAGAGACTACGCAATGCTACCTAAACCCGAACTACGAATCAAACTTGCTAACGAAAGAGTGGTGATGAAGAATAAAATACTGAAAGTAAACTAAACTACTTGGGTTCTAACGATGAGACAAACGTCCTAGGAATCCGGTTTCACCACAAGACTACCGAAACACACGATCAACCTATCTATCATGCAATCCCAGTTAAAGCTATCTAAGGCGGACGATCCTAACATGATATCTACCCTCTCTCAAGGCATAGACACGTGATCTAGACAAGCTGCCCCCTACTTTCGTGGCTGACACCATGAACTAAACCCATAAACTCTGTGATTCGCCCGTTCACCCTCAACCGTTGCTACCCTACTTTCGTGGCCTAACCTCGGTTGTTCTAAACCTGACTTTCTAGGACTAGAATTCTCCTTTCGGTCCTTCTCCTAACCCCTAACACATGCATCTACGTGGCCATCGCAAACACAAGTAAATTCAAGAACTCAGATAAAGAATAGATGAACTAAAACGGGAAGATGCATTCAAAATAGATCAAAAGCGGTCTCGGGATAGCCAAGGGCTAATCCCTTCTCCTAGAACAAACAAACTACTCGCTCATGCGTCTGTAAAGAAACATAAACATAGTAGAAAGTCTAAGGAACATAAAAACCAAACAAAACCGAAGTGGTGGTGCTTGATCTCCAATGCTCCTCGCTTATCTCCTCGCAAGAATCTGCTCTAACTTCGCTGAATTCTTCTCCTCTATGTGCCCGCTCGGGTGCATGGCAACAGCTCGGGCATGTGCTTGCCCGAGTCGTGTGGTTTGTCCTGTCCAAAGCCCGTGGGTTCTGCCCGATCGTGTAAGGCTTGTACCCGACCGGGTGGAGGCTTCTCCAAGCTCAATCTCGTCCCGTTTGTCCCGTGATGATCCCCGAAGTGCTCCTTAGCTCCGTGCATGCTCCTTTAGCTCCAAAATGGTCCAAATACGCGTAAAAACCTGTAAGAACATGAAAAGCACGAAAGCAAGTAAAACGGATACGGAATCATACGTAAAACATCACATATGTATCGAAAACGTCTCCTAAATCGTGCAAGAAATACGTATGAAAACGAGATGATCAATTATATAGTTGGAATTAAAATCGTTTCATTTCCTATAACTAGCACATCGACTCTAATGATATAAGAAAAGAATTTAGATCTCCCACTAAATAGGAAAAGTCATTTCTTCGCAATTATGTCTGCACATCAATTAGCGGATTGAAGAAATTATTGGTCCAAGCCATGACCATTTTGATGGTATATATGAAACATTTTCGATATCTTTTCAAGGAAACTTCAAAAATACCCTCGTAGGGTTAAAGTACTTCAAAAATATCCTTTTCTGAAAAAAAGTTTCAACTTCAAATCTACCCTTAAAATATTGATAATCCCATATTACCTTTGTCGACAATTTTTCTCTCTCCTCCAGTGCAACTCGATTTCTCTCTCTACTGTAGCGTGAAAAATAACTGTTCTCCCACACCACGACAGATTCGGCGAGAGTAGCTTAAAATCGGCATCACATTCGTTACCAATAGGTTGAAATCATTTGTTGTCAACAAAGAAGCTTGCAATTAAGCAGGTTCTGCAGAAAAACTGTTGCACTAGGTCACAGAGTCTTAGGGGTCCAAGGGTCGCAGGGGTAAAGGGATCGCAAAGGGGTCAAAGGGTCGCAGGGATAAAAGGGTCGCAGGGTTTAAGATATGGTCGCAGGGGTCCAAGGGTCGAAGAGAGTAAAAGGGTCGCAGGGGTCTAAGGGTCGCAGAGGTACAGGTGTCACAGAGGGACCTCTTCGACCCTAGGACCCTTGCGACCCTTGTACCTCTTCAACCCTTAGACCCCTGCAACCCTTGTCCCTCTGCGACCCTTGGACCCCTACGACCCTTGTCCCTCTGCGACTCTTGTTACAATAATACTAAATCCAACCAAATAGCCGATACTAACATATAGTAAAAATAATTTATTATTTACAAATACAATTATTTACAAATAATATGAATAAAATTTTGAAAATAATAATTTATCAAGTTATTTACAAATAATTGACTCAAATATCTACGAGCCTTATACATTCGCAACCCTTAGACCCGTGCGACCCCTATCCCTCGTGACCCTTGGACCCGTGCGACCATTGTCCCTCGCGACCCTTGGACCCGTGCGAACCCTGTCCCTCGTGACCCTTGGACCCGTGCGACCCTTGTCCCTCGTGACCCTTGGACCCATGCGACTCTTGGACCCGTGCGACCCTTGGACCCGTGCGATCCTTGTCCCCCTTTCGACCCTCTTCCATCTACTACCCTTGTTACAATAATAGTAAATCCACAAAAACAGCGATACTAATAATAACACTAACAATTGAATAATAGTAAATCCACAATATCAAATGAAGTTCAAGTTAAACGGAGGTTCAAAGAAATCAAAATACAACTCAAATCAAAATATGTTGCTGATAAATAGAAGCACATGATCTCCTGCAATAGAGAAATTTTTTACTATGAGGGAACAACCCACGTTCAATCCATTTTCTTGACTAAAATTTCTCCACCCCCATGTGATGCAAGCGCCACCATGACTCACGGGCCTTAAAGCTGCTAGCGAAAAATCGAACGTTCCGCGATTGATTCCGCAATCATGGTACATCATTACATGACATCGTCTACAGAAAAGACCATTCTCCCTTGCAAACCCTATCGGAAGTGTCTGTGACATCACCAAGTTACATCAATATAAATGAATAAAGTCTAATAAATAACCAAATTATATATGATGAATCGGTTTGAGGTCACTTACCAATGAATCTAGGGCCAGATTTGAACGTGTGACTGGTACAATGAAAACCCTCTCATCAAGAGTGGCTTTGGTGACGTTAAAGACCATGTCACCTTCATGACGGTAAAGCACGACATCCCTAATACATATGTTTTGGTCGTTGTAGAAATCTATCCATCCATCAGTGAATTCGGAGCCATCCAACTTGACTTCCCATGTTCTATTAGACGCATTCGATTTAATCGTTACCATGTTGATGTCCCTCGTATTAAGATCTTCGGAATTTCCTATAACAAAAGAAAAACAAAGTCAAATTTGTACATTCTCTACATGTAACATGCCCACAGAGTGTTTTAAAGAATTACAAGGTAGTAAAGATGTTGCACATGAATCTGTCGGAAGAAATGAGGGAAATGTGGCATTTTCGCAAAAAATGGATGGAAGATGATGAGAGAAAAAAATGGATTGGAAAAAAGGAAACGGCCGGAATTCGAAAAGACATGACATCAAATCGACGTTAGATGGAATTCGAAAAGACATGACCACACGGTCACATGGGTCGCAGGGGTAAAAGGGTCTCAGGGTCAAGGGTCGAACGAGTAAAAGGTTCGCAAGGGACAAATTGTGTGACCCTTGTACCTCTGCGACCATTGGACCCCTACGACCCTTTACGCTTTATTATTAAATAATTATTTACAAATAATATGAATAATTTTTAAAAAAATAACCATGTACAAAGTTGAATTATCCATTCCCAAAATTATTTACAAAAGTTAAAAAAGAACAATGTACCAAATTACATCTTCCATAATCAAAGAGTAAACATTAATTTAGACCCTTGGACCGTGCGACCATTGTCCCCCTCCGACCCTTGTCTCCCTTCGACCCTTGTATCTCTTCGACCACTTGGACCTCTGCGACCCTTATCTCCCTTCGACCCTTGTACCTCTGCGACCCTTTGTCCCCTACGACCCTTGGACCCTCTGCGACCCTTATTACAATAATAGTAAATCCACAAAAACATTGATACTAACAATAATACATTCTATTGAATAATAGTGATAACACGTAGTCTGTGTTAGTTTTAGGCTAGAAATTTATATCATTTTTGCATAGTTTACATAGCACGAGTTACGAATCCGACACAAACGTTCTTTATATACTCCCTTTTTGTTGATTTTCAGATTTTAAGGCGACAAGGCCTATTCGAGCTTTAGAATGTCGATTCTTGGATTCAGCCACGTATAATGGGAGCTACAAGCCATTCGGAGAAACTTCAGGCCACGGAATCAAACGGAACACCCAAGCATCGAGCGAAAGGAACGAAAACAAGAAGATAACTCAGCCCGCTCGGGCTTGGAAGAGGCCCTGCACGGGCTGCAACTCTAGCAAAGTTTGCACAACTCGGGGAGGCTTGGAACACACCCGGATTGGATGAAGAACACGAGCCCGCGCGGGGTGGCTAAGTTGCCCACGCGGGCTGCACATTGACCAACAAAGTTTGCCCTGGTTGGGCTGATGAAGAGCCCGCTCAGACTAGAGGAAACCACTCACCCCGCGCGGTTAGAGCATGAGCCCGCGCGGGCCCCCTTTTTTCTCAACAATTTTGCTTTTGAATTTAAACTTGCATTAGAAAGAGAGGGGGCGATCTAGGGCAAGGAAGACGATGCACAGGCCAGGAGAGGGACTGAAAAACACAAGGAGAAACTCGGGAGAAGTTGGAGAAGAAGAGAGATAACAATCCGGACTTTGGTATCAAGATAGGGAAGATCGAGGAATCGTATTTATTACTCTTTATCATGTCAAGGGTTTATTTATCTTGCTTTACAGTAGATTCCATGAGTGACTAAGCCTCTAGCTATGGGTTAGGATTGTTGGATTTGTAATGGATGCTTGAATTTCTTCGTTAATGCGTAGATTTATCGAAGTTTTCTTGAAATTCGGTTTTACAATCAATATCGTAAACGATTTATACTAGTGCTGCCCGCTCAGTAATCTAGGAATTTGTGCTTAGCTAGAAGGTTAAATTATGAATCCGGAATAGTTAATTGTAGATTAAGTTTGATTAAGGAGAATCTGACTGGTCGGTTAATCGACTTAGGAATTAGGATTACGCGCTTAACGCTGCCGTAATCACGAGTTAATCGTTGCTGGAAGGTATGATTGCACGTAATTATTGTTAGGAGGTTTAGGTTCGGCAGAATCATCCCTTATTTCAGAGCATGAATTCCCTGTTATCAATATAGTTCGATAGGTCCATGATCCTTTGTTCGTTGCATCCTTGCAAGTCCCGGTAACCCGAAACCCATAATGTTCTTAATTTCCAAGTTTTTCACGTCACCTCATCGCTGTCACGATTTACTTTAGTGTTTTAGAAATTCATAACACATCATCATCCATTCAACCCGTCTTAGTTTAGTCGTATTCTTAGCTTAGGTTGCATTAGTCCCCAGAGTTCGACCCTTGTATTACACAGATCCGTACTCTTGCGGTAAATGGATATTAGGCATTTGTATAGCTTGATATTTCCCACATCAAGTTTTTGGCGCCATTGCCGGGGAACTAATTACGGTCTAGATTAGGAATTCACTAGATTAAGATTTCCATAGTCTTTGTTCTTTTTCTGCACTTTTATTTTCTCTTTATTGAGCCTTAACTCAAATTCTAACCAATGCAGCGCTTAGAGGATTTCTACCATCTCCTACCCGAATCACATCTCCGGCAATACCCAGAGCAATCATGGAACCAAGGAGTTTGGGGTTATGAGGAATTCAATTATATGGGTACTAATCAGCTTGTGGGAGACACATACGACACCGGATGGGGAGATCACCCAAACTTTTCGTATACGGACCCCAACGGTGCGTTGGATACGCCACATCTACCGCGAAATGTCTAGCCGTGGATGCAGTCCCATAATCAAAGTTATCAGCCACATGCGCTACCATTGACTCAACCCGAAGCAGCCCCCGATATTACCTCCATGTTGGCCCTCTTCATCCAAGAGCAGCAAAATCAAAGCAATTTAATTATGGAAGTGAAGACATATACAGAAAGACTCAAGAAGCAGATGGAGGGCATTGAATATCATTTTAGACATTTGGGGATGCAGGTCGTGCAATTAGCGCAAGAAGCAGCGGAAGAGGCCTTTGTCGAGCTTAAGGAGAAAGCCGAGGAGGAAGAGGAGAAGTACGTAGAACCAGCCCCGAGGCCATCTCCTTTGCCGTTTCAACAAAATCAACGCAAGACAATGGTGGATCAACTCATTCCTTTGACATTTGAAAAAGGTGAAGCTTCCATCACAGCAGCAAGGGAAGTATTATGTAAGGACACAAACGAGCTGCTGGATGAAGGAAAGAAGAAGGAACCCCTAGACCAAGACTTCTACACCACCCGAGCAGAATCCAGTGCGACCCAAGATACATGCGACGAGGATCTATGCATAAACACTCTCGAAATGTCAAGGAGCTACACCAAACACCCAACATACAATTGGAGCATTGAAAAGGCACCTAAGGTGAAGCTTAAAGAGATAAATGATGAAGCTGATAAAAGCCCCACCGAGCTGTACACTAAGCACGATAGAGGTCCCTCCTTTGAGAGCAGCACAAACAGGCTTATGGGAAAAACAACCACATGGACTGAATTTCCAAGAAGTCCGATGAATCTGAGTTTTATGCCTAATGGAGCATTCTTTATCAACAAGACTTTAGATTCTCCTCCATCCGAGTAGCATTTTGAACCCGATTGGAGGGTTGACAAAGCATCAGTATGTGCCATAGGATTCGGGACCCCAACGGGAAGGAGACTGCACACGCGGCCTCGTTTAAGAGAACAACGAGGACGCCCACCTCGATATGATGAGTAGATCTTGGTCATGCTCGAGACCTTAAACAAGCGCTTATCGGGAGGCAACCTGACTTTCGCATTTTCTTTTCATTTGATGGACCTATTCTTATTCTTTTCACATTGATGTACTCGGTGGGTTAGTATTCCTTCTTTTGGATTGTGTGAATCTTTTTCACGGGTTTTTCGATGTCGATATCATCCCATAAGAAGGAGACGCGTACAAGGTCCAGCCACATCACCAATTCGGGACAGCAAAAGACATAAGGTGCACACGTTCTATTCTTATTTTTCCTATAGTTTGTTGTGCGAGATTTTCTCTTAGGTCTTGAACACCGAGATGGTGTTTCATTCAAGTCTGGGGGAGTACTCATCGAGTAACATGCATGTGACTAGGATTAGATGATTAGGATTAGATGTTGATTTTTTAGGAATAAACAGATGGATACCTAGTACGAATTTTCGAGCTTTAGTCATTATTATGTGACTTTTTCGAATCGTGAACAATAGTCTGGGTTTGTTAAGAAGTCTTTTGGATACCAATTAGTCGAGTAGTTGTGCTTGAAACCATGATCTATAGTTGCATTGACCTCCTAGGTTTCAGTACCAGGTATCCATATCTCTGTGTATACCGTTTATCCCTTGCTTTGTTTGATATATTTTACCGTTCATGGATTATTAGATTCCACACGCTTATACTCCGTTGTTACCTTGGATAAGTTTCTAACTATTTTAGGTTTACATTTACATGAGTACATCGAGATCGATGGGTCGAGTCTAAGTGGTGGGTTGAGGTGCTATTCTACATCGTAAGGGTTAGAGCTGATGCGTAATATTTGGTAAAAAAAAATGTTCTTCAATGACGCACCTCTTCACTCCGCTAAGGTTACAAGACCTTATGAGTGTGCCATAGGCAGCCTGGGTCTAAGTAGAAAGCCATCCCTCTTCGGCTTCGACATCTTAGAAACCAAGCATGGATCTATATAAAAAAAAAAGAAAAGAGAATAAGAACGAGAATACGAGTCTAATGATATCTCAAGCTTAGAGGAATTGGTATGGAGATCGCTTGGACGTTGTCTAGGGGTATGAAATAGACTTAGGTTATTGGTAGGATCGCATGGCTCGTGACTTTCGGTTGATAGAAGTCTAAACTAGGTACGCTTAGGCTTACGTTCATGTGACGCGTTGTTTTGCATAATGACTAATCCTTCGAAGTTGTCATGCTAGTGTCCATTGTTGTTTAGCTCCTCTTGTACTCGACTCTAGGTTTTTCTCGAGGACGAGCGAAGGGTAAGTCTGGGGGAGTTTGATAACACGTAGTGTGTGTTAGTTTAGGCTAGGAATTTATATCATTTTCGTATAGTTTGCATAGCACAAGTTACGAATCCGACACGAACGTTCTTTATATACTCCCTTTTTGTTGATTTTCAGGTTTTAAGGCGACAAGGCCTATTCGAGCTTTAGAATGTCGATTCTTGGATTCAACCACGTATAATGGGAGCTCCCATTCGGAGCAACTTCAGGCCACGGAATCAAATGGAACACCCAAGCATCGAGCGAAATGAAGGAAAACAAGAAGATAACTTAGCTCGCTCGGGCTTGGAAGAGGCCCCGTATGGGCTGCAACTCGAGCAAAGTTTGCACGAATCGAGGAGGCTTGGAACACGCCAAGATCGGATGAAGAAAACGACCCCGCGTGGGGTGGCTAAGTTGCCCGCGCGGGCTGCACATTGACCAACAAAGTTTGCCCTGGTCGGGTTGCTGAAGAGCCCGCCCAGGCTAGAGGAAACCACTCACCCCGCGCGGGTAGAGCATGAGCCCGTGCGGGCCCCCTTTTTTCTTAACAACATCGGTTTAGAATTCAAACTTGAATTAGAAAGAGAGGGGGCGATCTAGGGCAAGGAAGACGACGCACATGCCAGGAGAGGGGCTGAAAAACACAAGGAGAAACTCGGGAGAAGTTGGAGAAGAAGAGAGACAACAATCCGGACTTCGGTACCAAGATAGGGAAGATCGAGAAATCGTATTTCTTACTCTTTATCATGTCTAGGGTTTATTTCTCTTGTTTTACAGTAGATTCCATGAGTGACTAAGCCTCTAGCTATAGGTAGGATTTCCAGATTGTAATGGATGCTTGAATTTATTCGTTAATGCATAGACTTATCGAAGTTTTCTTGAAATTCAGTTTTACAATCAAAATCGTAAACGTTTTACACTAGCGTTGCCCGCTCAGTAATCTAGGAATTTGTGTTTAGCTAGAAGGTTAAATTATAAATCCGGAATAGTTGATTGTAGATTAAGTTTGATTAATGAGAATCTGACCGGACGGTTAATCGACTTAGGAATTAGGATTGCGCGCTTGACGCTACCGTAATCACGAGTTAATCGTTGTTGGAAGGTAGGATTGCAGGTAATTATGGTTATGAGGTTTAGGTTCGGCAGAATCATCCCTTATTTCAGAACATGAATTCCCCGTTATCAAGATAGTTCGATAGGTCCATGATCCTTTTTTCGTTGCATCCTTGCAAGTCCCGGTAACCCGAAACCCATAGTGTTCTTAATTTCCAAGTTTTTCACGTCACCTCATCGCTTTCACGATTTACTTTAGTGTTTTAGAAATTCATATCACACCATCATCCATTCAACCTGTCTTAGTTTAGTCGTATTCTTCGCTTAGGTTGCATTAGTCCCCAGAGTTCGACCCTTGTATTACACCGATCCGTACTCTTGCAGTAAGTGGATATTAGGCATTTGTGTAGCTTGATATTTCCCACATAAAATAGTAAAAAAAACCAACCAAATACAAACATGAATTTTGTTGTCAAATGAGGTTCAAAACAATCAAAATACAACAAATTCAATCTATGTTGATTATAGGTCTTGATCGAGGGGTAAACAGTAGACAGGCTACATCATTAAGAACAGTGTCCAATTTGACATCGAGGGTACAACCCACGTTAAAGCTATTATCGTGACAAAACTTCGTCCAACCCCTGGTGATGCTAGCGCGACCGCGTTTCACGGGCCTTAGATGTGCATTCCAAATCCGTCCATAATTGATTATCAAATCAATCTTACTTCGTCTACCGCAAAGACCACGCGACCTCGTAAACTCTATCGGAAGTGTTTGTGATAACCCAATAAATTTACAACGACGCCAAACTAATACATATACGGCCAGATTTGATGAATCGAATAAATCGGTTTGAGTTCACTTACCACTGCATCTATGGCCAGATTTGAACGCGTGACTGGTACCGTGAAAATCCTCTCACTAGAAGAAGATGACCCTGGTTCTACGGATGATGATGATATTATAGATGATGCATATTGTAGATTACACATATCATCTTCGAAACCAGTGACGTGAAAAACCATGTCACCTTTGTAACGGAAAAATAAGAAATCCCAAATGCGAAAATCATGGTCCTTGGAGAAATGTTTCCATCCATCAGTGAATCTTGAGCCATCCAACTTGATCAGTAAATCTTGAGCAATCCAACTTGACTTCCCATGTGGATTAGACACATCCAATTTAAGTGTTGTCGTGTTGTCGTCCCTCGTTTTCCCGTAAATATGCTCATCGAAGAATTTCTTCGGAATGTCCTATAACAAAAATCGAAGAAAAAATCAAATCTTTACATTCTCTACATTAACATACCGAATGAGAGAGATGAAGGATATTACCAGGTAGTTCTCCAGAAAGCTCGGAAGAATGATGTGGACGAAAGTAGGGAAATGTTGCATTTTCAACAAAAAATGGATGGAAGATGATGAGTTAGAGAGAGTGTGTGTGTGTGTGTGTCGTTATTCGAAAACAGGAAACGGCTGGAATACGAAAAAGCATGACCCTGACATCGAATCGCCGTCAGATGGAATTCGATGTGTTTTTTCAAATTTTCGTGAAAAGTTCGGCGGGAATTTTGGTTCGTATGAGGGTCGCATGGGTCGCATGGTCGCTTGGTCGCATATATTGAAGAATAGATGCGAACTCAATGAATTTACGGGTTTATGATGATAAAATGACAAAAACCAATCAAAACAATACATCTACAAAGTCAATCAACAGATAAAATTATGACCCATGTGTACCTAGTTGAGTTGTGTATAACCAATGCCTGTGTTTCAAAAGTGATAGTAGTGTTTTAAGAACTCGTCGGATGATTAAACAATACATTTAAAATTTTGTTCAAATCCTGATATTATTTATATTATTATGTATATTGATTATAAATTAGACATATATAACTCAAATATATTGATAATGACATGGGTCGCTTGGTCGCATATATGGATCAATAGATGCGAAATCGACAAATTTACTAGTTTATAATGATAAAATGACAAAAACCAATCAAAATAATACATCTACAACGCCAAAATAATTAATGCCAATTGAGAGTCGTATGGGTCGCTTAGTCGCATATATTGATGAATAGATGCAAACTCGACGAATTTACGGGTTTATGATGATAAAATAACAAAAACCAATCAAAACAATACATCTACAACGTTAAACTAATTAATGCCAATTGAGGGTCGCATGGGTCGTTGGTCGGATATATTGATGAATAGATGCGAACTCGACGAATTTACGGGTTTACGATGATAAAATGACAAAAACCAATCAAAACAATACATCTACAACGTCAATCAACGGATAAAACAGATTATGACCCATGGGTACCTAGTTGAGTTGTGTATAACCAATGCCTGTGTTTCAAAAGTGATAGTAGTGTTTTAAGAACTCGTCGGATGATTAAACAACACATTTAACATTTTGTTCAAATGTCGATATTACTTATATTATTATCTATATTGATTCTAAATTAGACATATACAACTCAAATATATTGATAATGGGATATTGATAATGGCATGGGTCGCTTGTCGCATATATTATTGAATAGATGCGAACTTGACGAATTTACGGGTTTATGATGATAAATGACAAAAACCAATCAAAACAATACATCTACAACGTCAAACTAATTAATGCCAATTGAGGGTTGCATGGGTCGCTTGGTCGGATATATTGATGAATAGATGCGAACTCGACGAATTTACGGGTTTACGATGATAAAATGACAAAAACCAATGTCGATATTATTTATATTATCTATATTGATTCTAAATTAGACATATACAACTCAAATATATTGATAATGGCATATTGATAATGGTATGGTTCGCTTGGTCGTATATATGGATCAATAGATGCGAAATCGACGAATTTACTAGTTTATAATGATAAAATGACAAAAACCAATCAAAACAATACATCTACAATGCTAAACTAATTAATTCCAATTGAGGATCGCATGGGTCGCTGGATCGCTTGGTCGCATATATTGATGAATAGATGCGAACTCGACGAATTTACGGGTTTATGATGATAAAACGACAAAAACCAATCAAAACAATACATCTACAACGTCAAACTAATTAATGCCAATTGAATGACCCATGTGTACCTAGTTGAGTTGTGTATAACCAATGCCTGTGTTTCAAAAGTGATAGTAGTGTTTTAAGAACTCGTCGGATGATTAAACAATACATTTAACATTTTGTTCAAATGTCGATATTATATGATGATAAAATGACAAAAACCAATCAAAACAATATATCTACAACGTCAATCAACGGATAAAACAGATTATGGCCCATGTGTACCTAGTTGAGTTGTGTATAACCAATGCATGTGTTTCAAAAGTGATAGTAGTGTTTAAAAACTCGTCGGATGATTAAACAATACATTTAACATTTTGTTCAAATGTCGATATTATTTATATTTATATTGATTCTAAATTAGACATATACAACTCAAATATATTGATAATGGCATGGGTCGCTTGGTTGCATATATTGATGAACAGATGTGAACTCGACAAATTTACGGGTTTATAATGATAAAATGACAAAAACCAATCAAAACAATACATCTACAACGTCAAACTAATTAATGCCAATTGAGGGTCGCATGGCTCGCTTGGTCGCAGTCTGTCTCCATCTTCTAGTCTTATGCATTCTTCTTGTTTTGTATTGCAGTTCAAATTTATCTCCTGCCATGTACTTCGTCTTCCAGTCACATTTCAAGAGTGACCCAACACCGTCACCTAAGTCACCCTCGCAACTCGTCACTGACTGCATAGTGACTGAGTCCGCTGATTACCAAAACCTTGAGTAACACATAGACAGCATGATGCCCTGGGTCGATAATGGTGAATACGGCACGGAGGTGATGCGTTCTCAAAGTTAAATAAATAACCTAAACTACCCGCAAGTGCACGACATGTGTGTAGTACTTCAGGTGTCGATCCCACAGAGACTACGCAACACAACCTAAACTCTAACTGTGAATCAAACTTGCTAACGAACGAAATATGGTTTGAAGAATGAAATACTAAAAGCAAATAAACAAACTAGTACTTAAGAATGAGACAAACGTTCCAGGAAACCGGTTCACCACAAGACTACCGAAACCAACAATCAATCTATCTATCATGCAATCCCAGTCAAGTTATCTAAGGCAGACGATCCTAATATGATATCTACCCTTTCTCGAGGCATAGACACGTGATCTAGTCAAGTTGCCCCTACTTTCGTGGCTGACACCCTGAACTAAACCCATAAGATCTGTGATTCATCCGTTTTACCCTCAACCGCTGCTACCCTACTTTTGTGGCCTAACCTTGGTTGTTCTAAACCTGATCTTCTAGGACTAGAATTCTCCTTTCGGTCCTTCTCCTAACCCCTAACACATGCATCTACATGTCCTTTGTAAACACAAGTCATTTAAGCACTTCGATAAAGAATAGATAAACGAAAACGGGAAGATGCATTCAAAGATAAATCAAAAGTGGTTCTGGGATAGCCAAGGGCTAATCCCTTCTCCTAGAAAAAACAAATTACTTGCTCATGCGTCTGTAAACAATCAGAAACGAAATAGAAAGTCTAAGGAACATGAAAACCAAACGAAACCGAAGTGTTGGGTTGATCTCCAATGCTCCTCGTAAGTCTCCTTCGCAAGAACCTCCTTCCTCTCTCCCTCGATCAAGAACTGAATAATGAATGAATGAATCTCAATCTCTGGCCCCTTTTTCCTCCTTTAAAGTCGTTTTCCTTATTGTATGAGTCCCTCACAAACTTCCATTTGTTTTAAGTCAAATTAACTTATTTTAAGTTGCAGGTGACGGTCGCGACCCGAGCGGGCAGAGTAAATGACCCGCTTGGGTACGGCGCGGAAGATCGCGCAAGAACGCGATGGAAAAGAGGTGCCCCGATCGGGCTAGGGAGTGACCCGGTTGGGCTGAGGTGTGCCCCGGTCGGGCATGGGTGTGCCCTAGTCGGGCTCAAGTTGTTGGACAGACTTGCCGACTAAACGCCCCGCGCGGGCAAGGGTGTTCTTCGCCGATTCTCGTCCCGTTTGTTCCGTGATGATCCTCGATGTTTGTACTTTGTCTTGTGTACGTCCTTTAGCTCCAAAATGAATTGAATATGCATAAAAACCTGTAAGAACACGAAAACACAAAAACGAGTAAAATAGATACAAAATCATACGTAAACATCGCATCCATATCGTAAACGTCTCTAAAATCGTTCAAGAAATTCGTATGAAAACGAGATTATCAAAATCCCCCAGACTTGAATGTTTGCTTGTCCCTACGCAAAAATAGACGAGGAACATGTGGGGTGTACAAAATCCGAGAATTCCCCTTTCTCCTAGAAACACCGCTAAAGCGAACCTAACCGATCAACTAGCACGTCGAGAGCAAATTCGGCCTAATTAAGATTTCAGTCTTAATCCTAGGTTCACCAAGGCTACCCACGAGAAAGTAAATCAAAGGAAAACTAGACAAGCCACCGTAACTCTCTCCACCAAACAAGACTTCAGACAATGCTAAACCTAGAACAACCGAGGATACTAGTTTCTTTTCCGAGCTTCTTTCTTTCTTTAATTTTTTTTTCTTTTTTTCTTTCTCTTTTTTTCCTTTTTATTTTCTTTTTATGACTTCTTTTTCGTTTCTTTTTTTTTCTTTTTCTTTGCATACACACTAGGCTTCTAGGACGTCGGATTTGAAGGGATCCAACCTCTACTTAGACCCAGACTACCGATGACGGTATACTCATGCATCTCGTTTAAGAGTGCAGTGGAGTAGGCGGCGTTTTATTTGTGCCATGTCCTTAGGACGTAGAAAGATGATCGCCAACCCACCACTTAGACCCGAGCCATTGAAAGAGTATCAAGGTCGATGCACTCATATCGATTTTAGATCATGCGTTTTAGGCATTATTTCTATCGACCGCGGAGTGTTAGTGTGCGCTCTTAAGTAATCCTCATAGAAAAGTGAAGTAAAGCATCGTCTACACGAAGTATGACCATCTGGATAGAGAATAAAGGATAAACTAGCCTAGCACCTTGTCTAAACCCCCCACAAGCAACATTAGGATTCCCAAAAGAACTACGACCTATTGTTTTTCAACCGACTAATAAGCTCTAACGCTTAGGAAAAACCTAGCTCAAACGTGCAAAATCTCACAGAAAAGGCTAACTTCTTAAGCATCCTAGGTTCAGGGTTCATCTCAAAACGTGGCACCGGACAAGTGCCTGGGACGACTCTGACTCACGAAAACAAAAACAAACTACAAACCACAAAAATAACCTAAAAACTACAAAGTCAAAGGGAAAATGAAAGAAAATTAAACGAAATCACCTGACAAACGTGAGCTGCTCCCCCCAGACTTGAATTGAACGACGTCCTCGACGTGAATCTCCGATGGAGGGTAAGGGAAGTGAAGCACGTTTGCGGTGGTATTTTTTTATGTTTTTCTTTTTGTTTTTTTAACCGAAAACGAATAACCGAATCTCAAACTAAAAACTAAAAAAATAAAAAAAATGAAAGCAAACAGCTGGGTTGCCTCCCAGAAAGCGCTTATTTAACGTCTTTAAGCTTTGACGTCTCCATTCCTCATGCGTGTGCGACGGGTAGATCGGAAAAGGGAATGGAGTTTCCACTTTCGATCGGTTGAGCGGCTTGGTAGAGCTTTAGCCATTGTCCATTAGCTTTGAATGTGCCACTCGAATCGCTCCATAGTTCCACGTCTCCATGTGTGAAGACTTCTCGTACTTGAAAAGGACCAGACCAACGAGACCGTAGGTTGCCCGAGAAAAGCATAGGACGAGAATTGAAGAGTAGAACTAAGTCACCTAGTTGGAAGTCATGAGGTAAGGTCTTTTTGTTGTGCCATCCTTTAGTCACTGCTTCTTTCTTTGGCACGACATGCACGGGATTCACTCGCTCGCTGTCCGAGGTTGGATAAAGGGTATCTGCATTGAAAAGTTTTATGACATCTTTTTCCATTACCTCGTGCAAGTGCGGGTGCAGCCTCCTTTGAGTTTCGGTGGAAGGTTCGTGGTTGTCCCTTGTATAATTTCTGTGCATACATGTTGAAGAGCTGACTCTTCTACGCTTCTTGACGCGTGTGGATTGTTTTCTCATCTCATCTGCACTCATGTTAGCATTCAAAACAGCAAGATATATTCAAGATGGAGGTGGCTCCGGCTCAAGTTTGGACGCCTTCTCTGCTGCGAAACCAGCATGCATACCGTGTGGTATCTCCTCACATGGGGCGTCTCCTAGTGCTGCAATAGCACTCATGAATTTCGAGTACATCTCAGCTCCTTCGTCCGCAAATCCTGCATTATCGCAAACTCGTGTCAAATACCATACATGAGAATCGGAAGCACTTACGTGATCAGGCGTGTGTCTTTCGCTAACTCGTCCAGCGAATCGACTGTAAAGCAAGAATCCTTGAATGAGGAGTCGTTCATGGTGCTGGACAAGTTAAACTCTATCGTCTCGTCTCCGACACGTAAGGACAGCTTTCCTTGTTGTACGTCTATCATCGCACATGCATTAGCTAAGAACGGCCTACCAAGAATAATAGGTATCCTAGCATCTTCCTTTATCTCAAGTACAACAAAATCAGTGGGAATGCAAAGCCTACCTACCATGGTGGAAACGTTTTCAACAATTCCCACCGGATACCTTACCGAACGATCCGCGAGGCGTAGAGACATCTTCGTAGGTTTAAGATTTCTGAAGTCCATCCGCTTAAAACCTGAGTGTGGCATGACACTCACGCTTTCTCCTAAATCACACAAAGCATTATCAATATCTAGATTACCTATTGTGCATGGAATGGAGAAGCTTCCGGGGTCCTTCAACTTCGGTGGCAGCTTGTTTTGAATGACAGCGCTGCATTCCTCGGTGAGTGCTATTGTCTCGTTCTCTTCGATATGTTTCTTTTTGGAAAGAACCTCTTTGATGAGTTTGGCATGATTAGGCATCTTTTGGAGGGCTTCCACGAATGGGATGTTGATGTCAAGCTTCTTGAGACCTTCTACGAATCTGCCCACTCGTTCTTCATTCTTACTGCTCACCAACCATTGAGGAAACGGTATAGGAGGTTTGTATGCCGGTGGAGCAACGTATGGTTTGTCTAAATCTGGTTCAAATCCTTCCATAATCGCAACCTTACCTTTTCCTCTATTCATGGACGTTCCAGCAGCTTGCCCTTGCTCTTTCGAGGGCGAATCATCAACGACATCACTGCTGCACACAGAAATAGCATTCACATACTCTCTTGGGTTCAATTCGGGTTTACCTGGAAGCTGTCCGGGATTCCGAGAGGATGAGGCAGCTTGCTATGCTACGGAGTTCTCTAAGCTCTTAACATGTTTTCTCAAGGATTCCATCTGAGTTTTGAGCTCGTTGATCGCTGTCCCCACATCCGCATAGAATTTGGTTTGAGTCGATGTTTGCTGCCTTTGCTCCTTGATAAATTCGAGCAATACCGCCTCAAGGTTTGATGAAGAGGCTTGAGGAGGTTGAGGAGCTTGCGGAACTTCCTGAGCATACTGAATTTGCTGGTTATTTTGCTGGTATGGCTGCTGTGATTGCTGAAATCCCAAATACTTCATCGGTTGAGTCGTTCGGTATGACAAGTTCGGGTGATTCTTCCAATTCGGGTTGTAGGTATTCCCGAAGTGCGTGTTTCCTTGCTGCTGGGCATAATTCATGTATTCCATATTCTCTTGCAGCGTGCATTGATAAGCCACGTGCTATGTATCTCCACAATTCACGCAGTACATAGCGTTCGCTGCATTGCCCGTTGCTCTGCTCTGATTCGGCTCGTATAGGCGACGAGTGTTGTTAGGTATACCTCTCGGTGTTGACCACATGGTGTGGTTCATGGCAAGGTTATCAATCAGCTCATGTGCCTCCTCGACGCTCAGATCCATAAATGATCCTCTAGCAGCGTTATCCAACGTCGTACGGTGCTCATCTGAAATTCCGTTGTAAAAGGTTTGGATAACGTACCACTGCTCAAGACCATGGTGTGGACACAATTGTAGAAGATCCTTGAATCTGCCCCACACCTCAAACAAAGTCTCTCCATCTTTGCATCTGAACGTTGTGATTTCCCCCTTCATCTGAATCGTCTTGCTTGGAGGAAAGAAACGTGACAAGAACAATGTGCAGAGCTGATCCCAAGTGGTGATAGATCTAGTGGGGAGCGATTGCAGCCAAGTTTTCGCTCTTCCCCCAATAGAGAAGGGGAAGAGACGCAATAAGATCGCGTCCTCTGAGACTCTGTGTATTTTGAACATACCAGAAAGCTCAAGGAAGTCTCTGAGGTGCTGATGGGGATCCTCGTGATTTCCACCCATGAATTGCTTCTGATAAAGCATGCTGATCATTGCTGGCTTAATCTCAAACTGTTCTCTAGCAACAGCAGGCATCCTTATGGCTGTTTGTACGTTGTTCATGTTTGGCACCACATAATCTCTGAGGCGACGTGGTGGAAGAGCCTGTAGTTCTCGCGGTTGAGGCACGAGTTGCTGTTGCTGCATCTTTCCATTGCCATTCTGATTAACCATCTCTCGTTGATCTGAAGGCTCTGCAAAGGACAAATAAAGAACGATTCACGTAAAAAGAACGAAATAAAAGAAAACAAAAACAAAAACAAACAAGAAAGACTCTAGGCTCGAATCTAAGACGCGTTAACAATAGTCCCCGGCAACGGTACCAAAAACTTGATGCGTTCTCAAAGTTAAATAAATAACCTAAACTACCCGCAAGTGCACGACACGTGTGTAGTACTTCAGGTGTCGATCCCACAGAGACTACACAACACAATCTAAACTCGAACTATGAATCAAACTTGCTAATGAACGAATATGGTTGAAGAATGAAATACTGAAAGTAAATAAACGAATTGGTTCTTAACGATAAGACAAACGTTCTAGGAATCCAGTTTCACCACAAGACTTCCGAAACCAACAATCAATCTATCTATCATGCAATCCCACCTGATCTTCTAGGACTAGAATTCTCCTTTCGGTCCTTCTCCTAACCCCTAACACATGCATCTACGTGGCCATCGCAAACACAAGTAAATTCAAGCGCTCTGATAAAGAATAGATAAACGAAAACGGGAAGATGCATTCAAAGATAAATCAAAAGTGGTTCCGGGATAGCCAAGGGCTAATCCCTTCTCCTAGAACAAACAAACTACTCGCTCATGCGTCTGTAAACAAACATAAACGAAATAGAAGGTTTAAGGAACATCAAAACCAAACAAAACCGAAGTATAGTGTTGATCTCCAATGCTCCTCGTGTGCCTCCTCGCAAGAATCTCCTTCTCCAATCTCTCCTCAATTACGAACTGAATAAATTCTCCTCCAATGTCGTCCTCTGGCCTCATTTTATGTCTTTAAAGTCGGTTTACTTGTTGCCTCAATCCCCCACAAACTTCCATTTCAATTAAGTCAAATTGACTTAACTTAAGTTGCAGAAATGAGTCGTGACCCGAGCGGGCGGTGCATTTTACCCGCTCGGGTACGGCGAGGTCGGACGCGCAGGATCGCGGTCCGCATGGGATGCCCGATCGGGCATGATGTGTGTCCACTCGGGTATGAAGCACCCGCTCGTGCATTTCCTTGCCTGAGTCGCGCATGAATTGTGCACCAAAATTGCCGTAGCTCTTGTCCGCTCGGGTGTGAGTTGTGCCCGATCGGGTGGAGGCTCTTCATGCTAAATCTCGTCCCGTTTGTCCCGTGATGATTCTCGAAGTTGGTACTTAGCCTCGTGCATGTCCTTTAGCTCCGAAATGATCCGAATACGTGTTAAAACCTGTAAGAACGTGAAAACATGAAAACAAGTAAAACGGATACGAAATCATATGTAAAGCAACACATATATATCATAAATATCTATAAAATTGTGCAAGAAATACGTATGAAAACGAGATGATCAAAACACATTCCTCGTACTCATTAACGAGGCTTCTAAGAATTTGTAGGAGAAAACACCAGAGTCATTCCCGCTTTGTTTCTGTGACAGACCTTCATAATACTCATAGTTCCATTCATCTTCTTCAGAAGCCAAAGAAGGAAACCCTCCGAGAATGAGCATCTTGGGGATAACTCTTCTTATCTTCTCAATCACCGGATCGATATGCATTTTCTTAAGCCTCATCTGGCAGTCGTATATCGTGATGTATCGGGTTTTGAAATCCACTTTGATGGCTACCCAATGACATCCTACCCATCGATTTTTGTCCGATGGAATGTTTAGAACCGAGACAAAACCTTCATAATCACTAATTGGTGTCTTCGTACCTCTGAATGGATACTTGTCATTCAAAAAATCACTAAGAATTTACGGCAAAGTTTCCATATCCTCGTACATCCACAGCGAGAGCATCTGCATGAAAGCAACAGGACAAACGTAATAATTCTGATTCGCGTTAGGATTCAATGTCGAGCGAGAAGACAACACCATCAACGCCTCATCCAATTGCTATAAAAAAATTAACACACATTAATACATATGACACAAAACTCTGTGAGACTAAGGGTTTAAAAAACTTACATCATCTTCAAGCCATACGTTAACCTTTAATATAGTCTCCCAAAACTTTGGCCCCCGGGGAATATCTAGCTTAGATTTCCACCACCGCTCATGTCGAGGTGTCTTCAGGAACAAATATAGATCAGTCAACTTTTCACCGCTAGCGTCAAGGAAGGAAGGAAATTGGGTTATCAAGCCTTTTACTAATCCCTTGGGAATCCACACAAACTCCTCTTCCCCTTCAGGTTCTTGAACCACCGTTTTTCGGGCTCTTGAACAACCTTCTTTTCGGATTCTTGGACTCCACCAACATCTTTCCTTTGTCCTCTCCCTCGCACTGTTCTTGCTCTTTTCGCCGGTGGAGGTTCAACATATGACGCAGACTCCTTCGATAAAGGTCCAGCACCTGCATGAAATTTACTTCATTAAACATATAGCGACCAATGTGACCTATACGACCCATGCGACCAATGCGACCCATGCGACCTCAAATGACCGTACTTACTTGGTGGTACTTCGACAATAGCGGCGACCTCTTAGACAGGACCCACTGTTGGAGTATCCTTGGCAGGAACCTCGTCGGTGACATCATCGACAGGACCCATTAAAGTATCTTTAGTGTGCACCTCTTCGACAGGACCCACTAAAGCATCTGCATAAAATTACTTCATTCATTAGACTCATCGTTCGTTACATTGATTATGTAATACATGCGACCCATGCAACCCATTCGAGTTTAGCGACCCAGTGACCCATGGGACATATGAAACCCATGCGACCCATGCGACTTATGCGACCCTATGACTTATATGTCCCTGCAACCGATCCGACTCTTGCAACCCATGCAGACTCTCGATGGAAATTAACACTCAAATGACCTTTTCACTAAATATTACTTACTTGGTGGAACTCCATCAAGAGCAATGTTTGCCAAATCCTCTTCTGAGCTATCTCCAGAATCAACCGGCTCTTCGCTTGGCTCTTTTCTTGACACTGGATTTGGACGTCGAAGGAATTCGAAACCATAATCACTAACAGTGTCGGAAGATTGGTTTTCGGTGATCGCAACTTTCTCGACAGCCTTTGATTTTGGATTAGGCATATGAATCCCAACATCTCTTAGAAGGTCTCTTACGGCGTTGATGATTCTTTTCTCCGACTTCCTTATTTCCCCTATTAATTTCTACTCCAGTGTCAGAGGGACTGCAGCATCAGCATCAGCATCATCTTGGATCTCTATTATTTTTTCACTCATGCTCTCCTTCTTCTTAGCCCCTTTTTCCTTCCCATTTTTTTGATCACCAAGAGCTGCTTTTCGTGTCAGCGGTTCTTACTTACGGATATCCTCCCAACAAATACCCTTCGGATTTCTACGAAGATGTTCCATCCATATCTGAACATCGGGATCGTCACATCCCTCGTAATCCTCCAGATCAGAAAGTAAAGCTTCCTCTTCGTGTTCAGCACGAAGAATACTTAGAATATCCTGAAAAAAAATAACCATTATTACCCTCTGTGACCCTTGTTTCCCTTGTGACCCTTGTGTAATTGTTACCTTAGAATCTCCAATATGCCTTATCACATCTACATACTTCGGGTTAAAATTGGATTTAACCATCTTTTTGCACATTTTTGGACATGATCGATGCGCATCCACAACCTCAACATACCATCCCTTTCTTGACAAACTAAGGATGGTTTCGAAATGGAAGTAACTGAAACATTAAAACAAAATGATAAGAATGAAAAAAGTACGAAAAAATTCAAGTTATTCGAATAATATATACAACTTACCATTAGTGGGATCATGAAATCGCCACAATACCATTTTGGTTTTGGTGATTCCCCGCTAACGTGTTTGCGGTAAGTATCCACAATCTTCTCGAATGTGTAACGACCCCATGGAAAGCCTTCACAAAATTCCAAGTCATCAACCATGTCAATGAGATCATGGCTGATAGAGTTTTGTGCTGAAGGCTTGTGAGCCATAACTTGCGCCAACAACATCAAAGTTGCCAACCTCTTACGGTTGTCGGAATTCTTCGCCTTCACAAGCTTTTCATTGACTTGTTCGGGGGTCACCTTTCCACGTTCGAAATTGTTCAGCCTGAATGTGACACCCCTTATGGACTCACATCCTTTGGGATATGGTCCGCATTTCAACCCGAAAATTAGTTTGTGCTCCACTATAGAGTACCGGATGGAAATGCCGTTTATGACGAACCATAACTCTATCTTGTCCCGTATAATCACGGAGTGATTTAGTAGGATAGACATTTGAACCTTCGTCAATGTGGAGTCATATTGTAAATGGAATAAATGCCTAAATTGTGACTCCTTTTCGAAGTAATGCAACTCGTGTTCATCTAAGATTCCTCTCAACGTCATTATTGTCTCGTGAGGATAACACTTAGTGGTGATCTTTGATATTTTGTCCATGTGTTTGAATTCATACACAAATCTCGGCTTTGGCACCATCTGCAAAATGACCAATTACGAATATATTATACTTCTACCGACTTAAGCAACCTATACGACTCAACCGACCCGTGCGACCCATGCGACTCAACCGACCCGTGCGACCCATGCGACTCAAACGATCCTCAGACACTCTGCGACACTCAACCGACTCACTGAGACTCAACCGACCTACGCGGCATAATATCAAGCGAACCACGCCCCTCAAACGACCATTGCGACCCATCCCACTCACTGAGAAAACCGATTCGCTGAGTCGAAGATTGTCATGCAACTCCTGCGATCCTTTCGACTCAACTGACTCACTGAGTCGAAGATGGTCATGCAACTCATGCGACCCTTGCGACTCAACCGACTCACTGACACTCACCCATTTCAAATCAATAAACCATTTTGTGACTCGAAAGCTTGCAAAACCCTAGAAATCGATCTATTTACACTTATTGACGCCATTAAAGATTGACTCGTTCTCTCTTCTTCACTGCTGGTGCTGATTCTAGCCATTTTCCTACTCGTCAACTTCAAATCGATCCCTCTCAAGCTCGACATCACTTATTTTTTCTTGCTATAAACTTTTAAACAGGTTTCACGTCGAAAAACTGTTCGCCTTTCTTGCTTTTGACAGTTTTTCACGTCGAAAAACTGTAGAACGTGGGTTTTTTCACGTTCGAACATTAAAGGCAAATTTGTCTTTTCTTCAAACTTTTTCCGATTTAATAATTATTTTAGGGAAAAGTATTTTTGAACGGTTTAGCCCTATAAAAATATATCTGAATTTGTCTTGAAAATCACCTAAATATGCTTCAATTGTGCGATCTTACGCATTCTCTAATAGCACCATTAATTTCGTGTGCATCCGTTTCTAGCTGGCACGACATCCATTCCAAAAATCCTAATCCAATCCCTTTCAAATCTCTTAAAATCATCGACAACCGGACCAAATTTATTATCATCTGAGATTCATCCACATTATAATTAAACATTTTTTATTCTCTGAAATATTGTCTATTGAGTCTTAGGGTTGTGATCAGGCCACATGGCCCAACAAACATAACAAAAGCCCAATAATTATGGTATTTAGGCCTACGAAGCTTTCATGGTTTGATAAATCTATAAACTACTAACTCCTTATACCACCATTTTTTTTAATCGTAAGCAAAAGAGGAATAATATATATTTAATTGTTAATACATTTTATAAGGGTTTCTCATATTTCTTTTTTTTTTCGCTACTTCTCCGGTCACCATTCACCTGTATGCATTTTTACGTTCACGAAATTTCAATTTATAAGCTTGACATAGTTGTTATATGAATAATTTTCAAAATGCATTTAATAATAATAATAATCAATTTATAGTATATTTTATTAAAAAAGTAATCTATCATCTTATTATCATAAAATTGATATATCGTTGAAACCGTTAAAACCGTTGAACCGTTAAAATCGTTGAACGATCAATTATCCAGTTAATATTGTTAAAAACATTAAATAATTTGTAAGTAAATATGATTGAAAATAAACTTCACAAAAAAGTATGGCTATGAATATTTAAGGTATTTTTCGTTGGTTTTCCTATTATCAAAAACCCCTATTATCAAAAGAGGAAAAAATAAAATCTGAAGGTTATTTTATGACACAATTAAAATAAGTTTTTGTTATAAGGGTTTTTTCTCTCTTTTTTTCCTTCAGAGTTTTTCCTTTAGCTGTTTTCTGCGACTGCGACCGCTCTCTCTCTCTCTCTTTTTCTCCCGTCGCCTCTTTTGTTCTCTCTCTAGAATCTCGAAGAGCGGCCATTAACCCATTCGAGGAATAAGCTTCTCTTTGCTATTTCTTCCACCAACCCAGGTTCGCTTCGATCTAAACGATGCAGTTAACGCCCCTGTCAATCTTGTTCCCTTCTTTTCTAGATTTTCCAAGGCTTAGGTTTCCGATTTACAATCTAGCCTTTCTTTTATCCATGAGAGGTTTTCGCTATCCGATCGTTGATTTTTTCTTGCTGGGTTTTGTTGGGTTTTCGATGTTTTGTTGCAATTGGGTGAATCCATGGAGATTTAGTTGATACTTGATAGAAACGAGAGATTGGGTTTTCTTGTAATTTCAGCTGGGTTTTTAAGCCATCTATGATTATTGGATTTAGGGTTTATTGTCTATAGGCTATGTGATATGGGTTTTTATGGCATGGATTTAAGCCATGAATTCGGTCAGTTCCAATGAAAATCGAGAGAATGAATTGCGGTTCTTAAAATATTCAATGTTTTTTTTTTGCTCAGTGGTAAGTGATACAGTTTCGGTGTTCGAGCCAAATTGTTGTCTAGGATCAGTCGGGCTATGTTTCTAGGTGCTGATTAAAACAAACAAACGATTGTTGCAATCAGATAAAAGATGTCTACTTGTGTTTTCCTCTTTCAGTGGCTAAATCAACTGTTTTAGAGTTCAATATTCATTCAACACTGTAAAATTATTGAACTCTGAGGCTTAGGGATTGGAATGTGTTAAGCCTCTTTTCTTTCGCGGTATTGTGAGAAGTTACAATCTAATCTGTTGTGCCCATTTTTGTTTTACTTAGTTGAAGGTAGAGGATACTGCATTTTGGCACATAATTTAATCTAGCTGGGGAATGGCCGACATTGTGAATGAAGAATCTGGTACCCGATCAGCGGAGGAGGATATAAATGTTCAGCTGAGCCAATTGGGAGAAGCACTCGTGGAGTGGCGGTCATCTGGTCAAGTGGAGAATGGAACTCCATCTACGTCACCCCCATACTGGGACACTGATGATGATGATGATGATGATGGTACGTGTTTTGCATAAGCTGCGAGTAATCTCGTGAAAGTTGATTAATTTCTCTGGGGCATAGAACTTGGATGTTACCAACTTATGGATGTAAGTAAATAAGATAAGTCCCAGAAATGGATCACATCCATTTTTCCTTATATTCATAAGTTTGCATTATAGAAGCATTAATACTGTACTCGGGTTATGGCATCGCATCCTATAGAGTGCTCGGGTCGCAGTCACATTTTTTCTTATAATTTCGTAGGTGTACTGCTTAATTAAGCAAATGCATAGATTGAAATGCATCTTTTTGCATTACAATGCACTAGAAATGGAATATTAAGATTTATTTCTGTTTTTGTTCTCTTTTATCCCTCAGTTTTACGCTCTGTTTAGAAGGTCAGTTCGTACATTATCCTACTATATATGCCTAGATATGCGTGTCTTTTCTGGTCATTCCTCTGAAACGAATTCCTTTTGCTAGGGCTAAAACCGTCTGAGCTATATGGGAGACATACATGGAAGATTGATAAATTCTCAGAGATCAACAAAAGAGAGCTTCGTAGCAGTGCTTTTGCTGTTGGTGGCTTCAAATGGTATGTAACCTGGCTTATGTTTTGTTTCCCATTCACACGTAAGTTCTTACATATTGAATTTAGGAGCAATTATTATTTTATATGCACGTCAATGCAGAAGCTGCATGTTATTCGCTCAGGCTTTTTTGTTTTAACATGCATATGCATATTAGATGTAAGCTAAGTTTGAAGCTTTTGAACACACTAGTCACTTCAACTCGAAGTATGCCCTCGTTCACTTATCAATATCTGGAACTGAAAAGAAAATTTGATTCTACGTTGATTTAGTTTGATTTATCTTTATTTTATGCTTTGCAGGTATATATTGATTTATCCCCAGGGCTGCGATGTTTGCAACCATCTTTCTTTGTTTCTCTGTGTTGCAAACCATGATAAACTTCTTCCAGGTCAGTGTTGTTGTCCACTTGTCTTAAGCTTAGTTTTTGTTTTTGTCTGTAAACCTAAATATGCTGGATATTTTGTCATATCCGAAACAGGTTGGAGTCATTTCGCACAGTTCACAATAGCTGTGGTGAATAAAGATCCGAAGAAATCAAAATACTCAGGTTTTCGTTTGAGTCTTTGATTTTCTTGCTCCATTTTAGTTTTCAATATACAGACAACTGAACATGTTTCTTACAGATACTTTACACCGGTTCTGGAAAAAAGAGCATGACTGGGGATGGAAAAAGTTCATGGAGTTACCTAAATTGCAGGATGGGTTCATAGATGATTCTGACTCTCTTATAATAAAGGCTCAAGTTCAGGTCATCAGGTAATGCAAGATTGACTCGATGTGAATATGCAAAAAGAACCATTCGGGTTCATTTTGTTCACTGTTCAGTTACAGCCCCAGATTGTTATAACTCTCTCGAGGATGCATATCCAATTCCTTTTATATCCTTGTTGTTTCGAGGTGTTGCTACATTTGCTTTGTACATAATATTTCTTAATTGATTCTTGTAGAGAGAGAGTGGATCGACCATTTCGCTGCCTTGATTGTCAGTATAGAAGAGAACTTGTTAGGGTGTATTTGACAAATGTAGAGCAAATTTGCCGGCGATTTGTGGAAGAGAGAAGAAGCAAGCTGGGGAGGTTGATAGAGGACAAAGCTAGATGGACAAGGTAATTTCACCTTCTCACCTATGTACTTAACTGTTCTGTATCCCAACAAAGAAATCATAGTTCTTTTACTCAGATTATAATTTTTCTTAAAAGACATGAAACAGTCGTAATTTCCTTTTGTGAACGTGAAAATAACTTGCAAGGTACTATTTTGTCTCGGATATACCCGTTTTGACATCCTAAGAATTAGAGACTGTGAACCCCTAAGAGATCTGGGAAGAATTTGTCCTAGCTCATTATTCTATTGCTTCTTTCCATGTATTTCTTTTGCCCTATTTTCTCTTCAAAGTTTGAACAATTTTGCTCCAAAAATAATGGATAATCAATTTGGTTGCAGCTTTTGTGCCTTCTGGTTAGGGATGGATCAAAATTCCAGACGCCGTATGTCAAGGGAGAAAATGGACGTGATACTAAAAGTAGTCGTAAAACACTTCTTCATAGAGAAAGAAGTTACATCCACTTTGGTGATGGATTCCTTGTATAGTGGGTTGAAGGCTCTTGAAGGCCAATCTAAGAGCATGAAAAGTAGGCCAAGACTGTTGGATGCTGAAGAATCACCAGCTCCAATTGTTAGCGTGGACAATGATATGTTTGTATTAGTTGATGATGTGCTGTTACTCCTAGAGAGAGCTGCTCTGGAGCCATTGCCGCCAAAAGATGAAAAGGGTCCTCAAACTCGTACAAAGGTTAGCTTCATAGGTTTTTTTTTTGGTTAAAATTCCTGTATTTTGTCATCAATGGGCGCTTTTCATTGTTCCACTATAGGCTCTCTTATCTGGTAAATTGCATAAACCATGAACATCTGTGACAAATCCTGGTAAAAAATTATGCCTTTTTTGATGAAACTACTTTTTATTCTTCTACACCATCTTCTAGGATCTCAATGCTGGAGAGGAGTTCAACAAGGAAGCCATTGCGCGTGATGAGAGGCGTTTAACTGAATTGGGTAGACGAACGGTGGAAATATTTGTACTTGCTCATATATTCAGGTAACATGTCGTAATCTCTTCCGGTTTTAAATGAATAAATTGTCTACAAACTCGGTCATTTTTAATTCCAGTACACAGTGAAGGGTTGACATGTTTGTTTTATATCCTTAGAAGTTCTAGCAGTCATCTGTAAAAGGTTATGCAGTGAGAAGATGTTATGTATAGAACTATACTTCTGCTACTCTCTTTTACTTTTTGTGATATTGCATGTCGTGTTCCTTCAATCTGTGTCTCATGTACTGTGTCTCATGTACTTTATTGGAATCTTTGTGAGAAATACAGTAACAAAATTGAGGTATCATACCAAGAAGCTATCGCGTTGAAAAGGCAGGAAGAGCTTATCCGTGAAGAAGAGGAAGCGTGGCTGGCTGAAAGCGAACAGAGGGCCAAAAGAGGGGCCGAGAAAGAAAAGAAATCCAAGAAGAAGCAGGTTCTTGTACTTCTGCTGTCATTTTATCTCTTATTCTTGTTTGAATCAATGTGTGCGGATGCTGATTGTTTGGTTGTTGGGTATTTATAGGCAAAACAGAAAAGGAACAAAAACAGAGGGAAGGAGAAAAGGAGGGAAGAAAAGGTGAGTTCCCCAACAGATGAAAAGGATAATGAGGAAAACCAAGGTGACGACACAAAGGACTCTGTGACAGGGAAAGCACAATCCACCATGGAAAAACCTGATACTCTTGGAGATGTTTCTGACTTATCTGATTCTGTGGATGGTTCGGCTGAAGTTCTTCAGCCTGATTCAGAAGATAGAGACGGTAGCCCAGTTCATTGGGATACAGACACCTCTGAGGTTCATCCTACGCCCACAGGAGGCAGTAGCAGAGGAAGAGGCAGTTTCATATCTATTTCGAATGGAGTTAGAGAAAGAAAGAATCAGAATGTGATGGATGATAGTTCGTCATCATGTTCTAATGATTCGATCCGATCAGGGGTAACAAATGGGTCCTACAAAGGAAATACATTTAATCATCACAACCATAAGTCCCCTAGCAAGTAAGCTTTTTTTCCAGTCTCCATTGTTTCTCTTATCTGATTTTGTTTTCGTAACTAAGTGAACATGCATTGCTATTTTGCAGAGGAAAGAACCAACAAGGCAATGTGATATCTGATTCTAGCAGTTTGGTGAGTGAAACAGATCATCAACCTTCAAAACATGCAATAGAACCAAGGAATCAGAATCTTTCTTCCGAGCAAGGCAAGGCTGGTGAATCTGTAGTGGATGCGGTTGTCTCCTTCATTAGGGATTCAAATAGGTCTGGGGAGCGTAGCCCTGTTATGAAGGTGGGTTGCTCATTCTATTTCTGTCTAAAATTACAAGAGAAGTGTCATTAAGCCGAAGAGAAGTGGCATCAACATCAAACTGATACAGATAATTTTCTTTTCTGCAGGAATGTAATGTGCAGATTAAACAAAACGTCACGAACTCAGTTGATATGGATCGTCCTAAAGAGAGAAGCACTGCTGTGCTTTCCTCTCCGAGAAGTGCTCCTAGGAATCCTACATCTATAGTGCAGATGAAACCTGAGAAAAAGGGTGCTCGAAATGCAGACACTGTTGCGACCAGGAAAGTAGCTTCAAATGGATCACCTTCATCAGATCAAGCATCACTAACCCTGAATATTCAGTTGCAGACTGGCGGGCCCAGATCTGAGATGCAGAAAGCTGTACCTCCTAAAACTGCTGAAAAATCCATGGCACAACCAACGCCACCTTCTATATCAAGGCCTTCAAGTGCGCCTATAATCCCTCCTCAGATTCAACCAAACCCTGTAGTCTCTGTGGTTCAAACTACCACATCCCTTGCTCGTTCAGCCAGTTCAGCTGGTCGGTTGGGTCCTGACTCTTCAGCGAGTAGCCAAACCTACTTTCCACAATCCTATAAAAATGCGATAGTGGGTAACACCGTCGGTTCATCTAGCTTCAACCACTCAAGCTCTCCAGCTGCAGGCGTAAACTCATTGCCACCTTACTCACAGCCACCTCCAATCTCGGCATCTTATCAGTCAGGGTTTCCTTTCAGTCTTGGTTCTCGGGATGCCTCGTCAGGTGGGCACTTTTGGACAGGGAGTTCAAGTTCTCAGAGGGATACAACCATGAGCCTGACCCGTGATGCCATTAAAGCTAACCCGTATACACCCATAGCGAGCAGGTCTCTGGAACATAGGGGGACTACTGATATTCAGTTTGGACGACAGACGCAGAGTCTGATGACTGATGAGTTCCCTCACCTAGACATCATCAACGACCTACTTGAAGATGAACATGGCAGCAACGGGATGATGATGATGGGCAGCGCGGTCAATGTTCCCCAACTGTTCAACAGTCATTACCCATATCACGGCAGAAGCACAGATGTGGGGCTCTCAGGTGAGTTGTTGTCTTGCAGGTCTTTGAGGAGTTACAGTGATGAAGGATTTCAACAGGCATATGGTCATTTCGAGTCACTTGGGGAATACATGCCTCATGCCTCTGCCTCATCTTATGCGAATGGTCGAATGGATGGATTGATAAGGACGCAGTGGCAAATGGCAAACATGGACCTGTCTTTACTCTCGATGAGGAATCCCGACGAAGCTGCTTACCCGTACTTTGGGTTGGAGACATCAAACCCGAGTTTATCAAGAAGCATCAATGGCGGCTATACAGAGTTCAGGCCTTCAAATGGGCACTGAGCCAAAAGCCAGGCTGAGTTTACTGCATTCAGCAAATAGTGTTGCATTTAAGGAAATGACAATCATAAGGGGTCTTGGTTTAAGGAGTGGGATTGTAATCTTTTAAAATAACTTGAAAAACACATTTGTGTAAAGAAGACTTTCTTCTTGCTCTTCTTTCCAATGAATCTCTTTTCCTTTTCCTTTTTTTTTCTTTATTTGGATTTAACTGAAATTATAAATGCAAAACCAAGATTATGCTCAATAAAACATGTTTAAATGGAACTGCATATATATGTATATATATATATATGCGTGTTTTTTTAATCTCGGAGAACAAAACAATATTTTTTCATTATATGGATTGTTATATTAACATTTTGAATTTTATTTTCTCAATATCATCATCTAATATTAGACGAATGAACAATAAGGTTTTTGTTATAAAAAAACAAAGGTAACCTGGATGGCGCAAAATAAAACATTCTTTAAAATTATATATTGAATTAGAACGAATATTTTCGAAAAATATTATGAATGGATTATAAATGTTTTATTTCAAAGAAATAAGGTGACGTATGGCCCAAGAAAAATACAAAAGCTTTATAGAAAGAAAAGTACTAAACCAATTACTTTTTTAATATATGAGAATCCCTTTGTTTAAAATCTGATTAGGTATGTAAAAAGCATAACTACTCCAGTGAGAATGTTTCTTTATTTCTTCTACCGAACTTTAGGTTTCACATTTACTTTTATTTAGTTCTCATTTCTTTTGACGTTTTCCACAGCCAAATAACTGTGCTGCCACCTTCATACATACATACCTATATATATATATATGGTAAATTTGAAGAGGTTTACAATACTCATTAAATATTACAATTAAAAAAGATAATCTAAAATACATTATAGATCATGTTCAGCCCAAAAGAAAATATAGAATTGAGGGTTTGAAATAATTGCTTCTCATATAAATGTTTCCAACGAAGCAAATTAGAAATTCTTGTAGTAAACCATTCTTCACGTAACATGAGGGCCCATGAATGCATGGCTTTATATACACACACACACGAGTCTCCTCTTTCTCTCTCTTTAGCCCCCCTCTCTCTATCTCTATCTCTCTGAACCAATAGTTGGGGAGAATGATGACTGGTTCGAGAACGGTCGAACTGGAAAAGGATCGGTCGACTCGGACCAGGCTTCATTCCCCACAACCGTTGGTTCCATCGGTTTCACGAAGACTTCTTTAAGTGTTTCTGCCCTAACTGCCTCCTTTTGAAATCCTCGTAACCATCTTTGAGGTAAGTTTCCCTCGATCTAAGATGGGTTAACTTAAGTCATGATTGAAAGTTTTTTGTTTCTTCGAGTAATGAATTTGTAAATCCGTTAATTTAATCTTAAAATATCAGCTAAATGAATTCCCCCCACTTTATTGTTACATATATACTAAATATAATTATCATCGAATTTATCATTTGTTTATTAATTTGTACGAGTATAATTGGGAAATATAAAATGAATGTTGCCCTAATTATAGGAAGGTCCAAAATCAGCTTTAGTTGATTGTTGACCGTCTTTTCGCATCTCTTTACCTATCTCGTTGAAAATACATTTATGTATAGTTATGTACATAATTACTCAATAATTAATGGAATTCATTGGAACTTACGTGAATATATATATATATATATAATAAATATGAGACGGGCAAATATGTGACGTCATGAACTGTGTCTTAAATACAATGTGAACAATGTACATTCCTTTTTTAAGGTCAAAAGATGATACTTGCTTTGGTCTTACATAAATATAATATTTTAATCTACGTACATTGATGTTTACTCTTAAAATAACACCATTTTGGCAACATTACGTACGTTGATTACACGGTAATAAAGTTGTGCAAATGAATATCTCTTAAGATAATTCAATCGATAAAAAATTTACAAAAATAAGATTTCATCCGGATTTAATTCACTATAAATTATAAATGAGGATTTCGAAGGCTTTCCCTCTCGACCCAATAACTCTAATGTTATAAAAAATTGTGGAAAAAATAAAATAAAAATTTATACAAGAAAAATATTAGAAAGGTATTAAAAGGGTGACCACAATATATATGTTCATCTCGAACAAATATGCTTTAACACAAGGTATGAAAACTCATCTCTGTAATATATATATAATTTATAATGTATATAATGTGAAATATATCAATCTAGACTGAATTCACATATAATAATGCTTTTCGATTACTATATTAAGTGGAATCAGAAAGACTAGCACATATTATATAAGTCTTGCGTAAATATTATGTTGGTCTTTCATAACATGTGATTTCCTCTCAATAAAACAGAAGTGTGAATAGGTCAGGCCAAGTGAAGGGGAAAAAATTCAAATGTGAATAGTAGTTGAGATACCAACATCTACCCACATATTAATGATTTGGGACCCTTTTTTTCACTAATTAATTCTGACACTACTCATATTAAGTTAGCATTTTACAATCCAACAAATTATAATTGTATACGATAGTTTAGTGTAACTGATCTTTATCATATTATATTCAAGTACTTATACTAGAAATGACATTTATATTAATTCGAATGAAAAAAAATGTAATGGGTAGAAAAATATATACTTTAGTAAACAAGTATACTATACACCTATGGATATAATTAATTACGCTATAATATTTTAAAAAAAATTAGTGATGGTCCTGCCAAATCAATGTAATTGTTAAATAAAAAAATTATAAAAATAGTAAGAAAATGTTTTAATATTAGACAATGTCTTTACTGTTGAAAGAAACTTGGAGGACCTTTGATGTTGATCTTTCAACTTTATCTATTCCTTTGCCTTCTTCGTTTTCTCTATCTTTTGGATAGATAAACATGATTTTGTTATTAGATTTCTTTATATTATATAGTTTTATATTTTTTATTACATTTTTACAAGACTCCATTTTAGCTTTCTTTAATTTTTTAAGTATTTTATCTCTATTATATAAATACTTCTAAACTATTTTTTATAATTTTAATTATCAATAATAAATATCATTTTTCTTTTTTTCTCTCTAGATTTCTCTTCTTCACCGAAAACCCTATATTTCAAGGTCCTCTTCTTCAATTCTTCAATCTTTCCTTGAATCTTTGATTTGTGAAATAGTATCAGAATATGACCTGGGTTTTGTAGTAAGACAAATGTTTAAATATAAGGACATTATGTTAAATTCAGTTTATCATGACACATATAAGATGATCAAGGATAAGGAGTAGACTTATGCAGAATTTAGAACTGTTATGAACGTTATAAATATCAGTGATAGTCTAAGAGAAAAGATAAAGGTTTTATTTGCCTTCTAAGTCTGGAAGAGAGAGAAGAATAATGTCGCAATTAATTCTTGGAAATCAAATCTGCATAATAGATTTTGAACTTGAATTAGAATATGAGAGACTCTCGGATAAAAAATCTGAAATAGATAAGTCAGCTGGTGGTAAACACAAAACAAAATTGAAAAATATATCATAAAGATTAGAATAATGTGATTTGTCTTTAAAAGAAACACATATTAATGGAAAAACAACATTATGTGAAATCAGGACCGTGCCTGAAGTATTGGAGGCCCCAAGCGGAGATAAAAAAATGGTGCCCCTTGTCTTTTACAGAAACCAAAATATCAAGATAATAAATAAAAATGTGATTCCATTCACAACTCGAGTCACTACACATAGTATAATAGTTCAAAAAGTTAAACTAATACTAGTACTACTGAAATCGAACTCTCTTTCCTACATTCATCAAACTTTTATAATCAAGATCTTTGATCATTTCTCTTTCAATCGATAACATAGCCAATCCATTCAACCTTTCTTGTGACATACTTGATCGAAGATAAGACTTGATCAATTTCAACTTTGAGAAGCTTCTCTCAGCAGAAGCAACAGAAACTGGAATCGTCAACACTATACGATAAGCAATCCAAGTGTTGGGGTAGCAACCATCCATTTTTTTCAGAAAATTCAACACTTCAATGGGCTTCTTAGTTTCTTTGGGTAAGACTTTTCTTAGAACTTTCAGCTCCATAAACAAATCATTCCCATCAATATCTGAATGTGTTCCATGTTGCAAAAAGCCTTGAAGCTTGGAACAAGATGCCATCAAGCTATCATCACTTGCCGAGTTCAATTTTCTCAAGTCGAACAAAAACCCAAATATTTGATCATACCTTCGGAATTGTTCAAACCTTGCCTCAAGTGAAACTAAAGCTTGATCCATGACTTGGATGAAATAATCAATTTTGAAGTTATCCTCTGGGGATAAGACTACATCATCATTGATCTTATCTGATCCCTCGTCATATTGTCTTTTTCTCTTGATAATACGTCTTTGTTTCGTAGGAAAAATGGCATCAATCTCCATAACATCTGCAATTAGTTTAGCTTCAACTTTTGCTTTCTCAAACCCCGTCTCCCTGTAGTCTTGGAAAAAAGAAACAAGCCCTTTAAGTTGAGCAATGGCAACATCGATATCCATGTCCTCTGATTGTAAATGCTTACTTACAGCATTCACAGCAAATAGAAGATCGTGCCAAATAACCATACCAAACAAGAATTCAAAGCTTCCAATTCCATGTGTTTCACTTGTTGCAAGACACTCAGCCTCACTTCTTGTTTTTGGATCATCACTATTATCGGCCAAGTAAAACAAAGCTTCTCTTATTTTTGGAGCTTGAAATCGTATTGCTTTAACACTCTCAATATGACTCTCCCAGCGAGTATCAGATAGAGGCTTTAGTGTGAGACCTCTCACCATATCTTTGAATACAGCCCACCTCTTTGTTGAATGTGCAAATAGGCAATAAACACGCTGAACAATCCCAAAAAATGACACAGCTCTTGTAGAAGTGTTGGCCATATCACAAAGTGCGAGATTCAAGCTATGACAACCACAAGGAGTGTAAAATGCCCTAGGATTGACTTCAAGCAATCTTCTTTGAACTCCTTTATGTTTTCCCTTCATATTTGCTCCATTATCATAACCTTGTCCTCTTATATCATCCATTTTCAACTCAAGATCAACCAATGCCTCTTGAATAGTAAGAAAAAGCCCTTCTCCAGATGTATCCTGAACTTTTAGGAATGTCAAAAAAAATTCATCTATCTTCGTAGAAGTTGCCATAACATCTACACACCGGATAATAAGAGCCATCTGCTCCTCATGACTAACATCTGGAGTACAGTCCACAATAATTGAAAAATATTTCGCGCTTTGAATCCTCTTGATTATTATAAGCTTCATCTCATTCGCTAGCATATCTATCAACTCATTTTGAATTCTGTTGCTGAGATAATGATAACGAGTTTCACCATTTTCAATTCTTCTAACATGTTCCTGCATTACTGGATCAAACTCTGCAAGCATTTCAATGATACTCAAAAAATTCCCACAACCCTCTTCACCAATCTTCTCATTGCTCCCACGAAATGCTAAATTATTTTTAGCAAGAGTCTTTGCCACCGAAAATATTCTCAACAACACTCCTTTCCAATGAGCTTTCTCTTTCTTGATTTCTTCTTGGATATCATTATCAAGACAACAATTGTTCTGGAGTCTCAATTCTAATTCCATCCACTGACTCATGCACATTATATGTTCTGAGCTAGTTTCATGCTCTCTCAGCCGCGATGAAAGGTTCCTCCAATCATTGTATCCTGTTGTTGCCAGTTGGCCACTAGTTTTTTTTGCTTGAATAGCTTGCAACAAAAACAAAATACCTTGTCTAGTATTTTCGAATAAACTAGCCAACGTCTGTCTTGTTCCTCTCCATTACTCATCTCTCTTGTATAATGTACGCTAGAGAAATGTCTACCACTGGCATATAGGAAAATGACACTTACTAGATTGCCTTTCCATAGGACCTTTTTCAACCATAAAGTCTCTCAATCCCTGATCTACTATATTCCAGTTTCCAGGATCACAAAAATCTAAAGGTATGTGTTGTTCTCTAACATCTTTTTGACCAATGGCATTCAGATTCCCGTCTCCAACCTCATTCTCATTCTCACTAATATGCACTTGCTCCTCTTCTTTGCTACCATGTTCATTTATATTTTCATCCTCATCATCATTCACAGAAGCAAGTTCCTCACTATTTCTCGCAACCTCGTTAATTCGAATACTTTCGGATCTTTTAACATATCTCAGAATAGCATTAGCTTGAGAACTTATCAACTCTTCTTGTTGTTGTTTCCTCTTCCTTTTTTTGGCTCCAGAAAGTTGTTTTCTATTGCTTGATGGAGGCATTTTTTCTGAAAAATTAAAGGAAACATAAACCATGGATAAGAAAAATTTTGCATTTTTCCACAAATTATAGATCTTAAGCAACACAATTGTAATCTTAAGCCAAAATCACTACAAAATAAGAACCAAAATCATAAGAGAATATATGTAATCTAATGTTTCTGTTATTATATGTCCAAAAATTAGAAACAGAAAAAATAAACAAAAATAGCATATTTTGATCCATCTATAGAAAATCTAAAGTTCGTTTGAAACAACAAAAAAATCCATATACATCCTCCAATTCATCATCAAAAGGCTAAATCTAATCTTCTCCTCTTCGTTTGAATAAAAAAAAATTAACACAAAAAACAAAACAAGGGAAATAGAAACTAACCGAATCTTAGCGGAGAGAGACGCCGGTGGTGGAAACGGAGCCGAGCTCGACGGAGGCGGTGACGACCCGCCGCCGGCCGGTGGTGCTGTGCGAGCGCGGACGGTCGCCGGAGGCGATGTGCCGTCGATGGAGGTGTTGTCGTTTTGCTGAAAAAAAGAAAGTTAGGTTTAGGGATTGTCAATTGTGTTTGTCGAAGAAGACAACCAAATATTCTTTTATATTTTTCCTTTTTATTTCTTTTTTTTAAAAAAATTAAAAAAAAAACGGTGCCCCTGCTGCGGATCGAACTCGGGACAAGCGGTATATGACGGCACGCAACAACCACCACACTACGACACATTCTTGTATCTGGTGCCCCTAAAATCGAATATTATTGTGGTGCCCTAGGCCTGTGCTTGGGCTGCTTGGGCCCAAGCACGGCCCCTGTGTGAAATAATGACTTTGTTGGTGTTGAGATCCAAAATTTTATACCATTATAATCTATTGAATATCCTAAAAATATTCAAGGAGCTAGGAGTGAATTTATGATGATCTTTAGGTAAAGTTCATACAAACAACCAAATACTTTTGAGTGAGAATATGATGGTTAGTTACCTGTAAGAAGTTGAAGTGGTGTTTTGTTGTCTAGTAGTCTTGTTGGAGTTCTATTTACTAATAAATGACAGTGACAATACATTCACACCATAGAGAAAGAGGAATACAAGATGAACGAAACAATGTACGGCAACATTTTAAAATATGTCGGTGTTTACCCTCAATAACAAAATTTTGTTATGAAGTGTAAGCACAAAAATAAATATGAAGAATACCATGAAAAAAAATAGAAAATCGATGAAGTTTAATTCAAGTGCATTATGACAACAAATTGATTTTATAATGAAATCATATTGAATTTGAACTATGTTAAAAAAATATTTTAAATATGTAAAAGCTTAAGATATAGTATGCAAATAAAATGTTGCCTAGAATGATCATTAACTATAGTAAAAAATTATATTTGAAACAAGTAGTGGATGTTAAAAGTCCCCATATGTCTAAATACACAAGGAGAAAAAGATAAGCATATCTATTATGAAAAAGCAAACTGAAAAAGATTGTTCAAATACAATGATTTTTCGTGGTATTCTGACAATATCACACTCAAACCCTAGTTTATTCAAACTTCAAACAATCACCAGGTATAACTCGATTTTTCTGTAAGTATATTTGGATTACACAACTTAGACACTCCCCTGAGTACAACACTCGTTTTGAAACCAAACTACAAGCAAAATGCCACACAAACACTTGTGTGAACCGTCTAGATCTCGCAATAATTCTAGATTTTCAAATGACTCTCACTCGAATCACCCACCCATAAGCCTCCAAACTTTTATGGTTTAAGGTTTATATTACAAACACTCCTCTCAAATGCTCTCAAAAAAATACAAAAACTCTTTTCTCACTATCCTCTTTTCTTCTTGAATTTCGGCGCATCAATATGATTGAGGGGTAGGTTGGGTGTGCATCCACTTTCCCCTTTAAATACTAAGCTCTTTTCCAAATTTCTCTTTGATTTCTTTTCCATAGAATTTAAGTTGTTTGATTTTCTCTTTTTAGAATATTTCCAAATATCTTATGAATATTGTCAAATCTAAAAATTTCTAACACAATTGAAAATATCAATAGTAATGAAAAATATGCATAATGGAAATATCACATTCTTGAATTTCTATAAAAAAAATAGGAAACATGCATTATCACACAATAAATGAAATCTTAATAAAATGCAAATCTTCATTGTAAATATGCATTATCACACAATAAATGAAATCTTAATAAAATGCAAATCTTCATTTTAAATATGCATTATCACACAATAAATGAAATCGAACACAAAAACTCTTTTCTCATTCTCTTCTCTTCTTCTTGAATTTCAGCGCAACAATATGATTGAGATGGTAGGTTGAATAAGCATTTCCTCCTTTAAATACTAATCTCCTTTTCAAATTACTCATTGATTTTCTTTCCATAGAATTGTTAAGTTGCTTGATTTTCTCCTTTTAAAATATTTCCAAATGTCTTGTGAATGTTGCCAAATCTACAAATATCTAAAATAATTAAAAATATCAATAATAATGAAAAATATGCATAATTGAAATGTCACAATATTGAATCTCAATAAAATAGAAATTATGCATTATCACACAATAAAAGAAATCTTCACTAAATGGAAATCTTCATAAAATTGAAATTTTCATGCACTAACAATCTTCCCTTTTTTATCTTCTGCTCATGCAAACTTAGAAAACGTTAGATCTATGTCCAATATAATATTAAACAATTTAACCAAAAAAGATCAAGAAAATATTCAAACCATAAAGGATTCGTCCCTTCAATTGTACCCGGATTACCATTGGTGATTATTTTCTCTCTGTTTGTGTGAGTAGAAGATAAAAAAATATAATATATCGTCTTGTTAGTGGTTGCTTTCGTCAGGGTATTTATTCATGTAATACATCTTAACTCATTCGAACAGTGACGTTAGATATTCTTAAATATCATGCGCAAATATAGAGGAATAAACATGTGATAATGAGTAGTTTTCATTTATCAATTCTTTACCTCTAACTAATCAATACCGAAATCGATCATATCCTTTGAATTTTCGTTGACTAAAACAACAATTTCACGAATTATGAGCCACTAAAATTCAATAAGTTGACTTGTTTTCTTGACAAAATCTTCATTTGAAAAACAAACCATTTCTTTAGAAAAAAAACAATATTTCATAAGAGGTAATTGAATTTAAACATAATGCAATTAGATTATGAGCCAAAGTATACTTCGAAAATTTAGGAGATGCACTAGAAACAAATTTTTTATGTACTTTTTTTCCACTTTAGTCATCATTTTTTTTTTGTGAACAAGTTCTCTAGGCTTCTAGGACATCGAAGTTGACGGATTTCCCACCACTTAGACTCATGCTATCATATATTATTATACTCTTATGATTTCAATCATAGCGGAATATTTAGGTGTATTTTTTTACCTTATACCTTAAGGTAGTCAAAGTTGGATATTCGTCCCACCACTTAAACCCGAGCCAATATACTCATTGCACTTATATCAACAGTTGTGCATTCATAAATTTTTTGCATTATTTCCATTAATAGAGGAGCGTAGGAGTGTTGTTCAACATCTACACACTTTAAAAGAAGTTATATAACAAATATGAGTTTCAAGGTATACTTTCAGAAACCTCAAGTATAATGCGCTTATTTCTCTCGTATACTTCAACTTTTAGATTTTCACGTAATAGCTACAGAGTATAGAGTTCAAAAATCTCGAAGGATTGATTAAAACACACAAACGATTCAAATTAATTTTTTTTGTAAAAATGTCAACCAATTGTCGTTCAGTGAGCACATATTCAATATGTAGTTGCTTTTTTCAACTTCTTCTCTAAAATAATGATGATGAATTTCAACATGCTTAGTTCTAAAAGGTTATCCTGCATCACAATGAACTATAAATGTTCTAAAATTTCTTATCATAATATGGTAATTTTGATTCATCCAAATGAGTTGCATACAACTTACTAGTGCAATGCTCTCTTCTTCTTCCCATTTGAAAATTTTACACTATAAATCCTCTGTTTGGGATAACCTTGGCACACCTAGAACTAAATCTGAGTTAGACCTATTATGATGTATGTGAAACTTACTTGTTCCAATCATTGATGCCACGTATGAAGTGGAGCTTGTGTGCCTCTATGGAATTTTAACTCTTGGGTCCATATGTAGCAATCATTTAAATTTTGAGTTCCTCCAATAACACACTCTTCATTTGTATTAGTGGTTACACTTTTCTCATGTGAAAATTGTACATTTAATCCTTGATCATATAATTGGCTGATGCTTATTAGATTTGTTCGAAGTTCCTGCACAAAATTAGGGGTGTAAAATGAGTCGTCGGCTCGCGACTCAGCTCTAGCTCGGATCCTATTTAAGCGAGCCAAGCTAGGTATTTTTATTTCATTTAAAAACGAGTTGGCAAGCTGAGCCAAAAATGATTTCGAGCTTAGACGAGCTAGTTCGCGAGCTGACGAGGCTGGCTCGCGAGCTGGAAAAAGAATCATGTATAAAATCACATATTTCCTTTTTTGTATATAACATATAATAATACATTTAATAAAGAATAATATACTTTTTAAACATATCTATTATAATGTATTTATTTTCTTTCTTTAATCATTGATATATTCTAATAACAAAATAAAGAAAAATATATTTAATTTATTTTTTCCTTCTTCTCTTTAGCACGCCGTGGATTCTTCCTATTCTCTGTGCGCACTGCTTACTCCTTCCAAACAACCATCGTCGTCGACTACTCCGAGACAACAACATCGCCGTCAACTTCTCCCAGACAACAACATTGTCGTCGTCTCCTCACTATCGTCCTCTCTCCTGGTCGACGGCCGCACTTCGTCTCCTCACTATCATCGTCTCTCTTGGTCGGTGGTCGCACGTCCTCTCTCATGTGCTCACTGCTCCCAGACATCAACATCGCATCAACCTTCTGTATTCATCGTTTCCTTCTGTTTTTTTCTTTATCGCATCACCCTTATGTCTTCGTTGTTTCCTTCTTCGCGTCGTTCAGTGTTCGTTCTATACAATTCACTAGCTCGCGAGCCAACTCGTTTTTTGGCGAACTAGAGGCGAGCTGAGCTGAGCGGGATTTTTCAGCTCGTTTAAAAAATAAACCAAGCTGAGCCAGCTAGTTTTTTGGTGAGCTCAGCCGAGCCAGCTCGTTTTACACTTCTACACAAAATGTACATTAGTTAACTCATGTAGTCCAATTATTTTAACATCACTTTTCCCTTGTATCTTTCCCATGCATCCATCTTTAAAAGTCACACATCCTCATTTGATATTTTCTTTGAAATTTGAGAATAAGCTTTAAATTTTTTATCATGTGTCTCGAACCACTATCAAAAAACCACATTGAATTTTTTAATCTTGAATGGAGGAGAGTGCGACATTGTAGTAGATATCAGATTTCTTAACCCAAATTTTCTTAAGTTTAGGAGAATGCGAAGAAGAAAACTTGCCTAAAAAGCGAAGATGTCCAATAGCGATTTTCTTTCCAATTATTTGTTGGCAACCAATATATATACTCATAATGAGTTCTTTGTGGTATCAGTGGAGAACAGTTTTTTGTGCTCATTATCTCTTAAGGTAGTAGCATTTTACTGGATATGCCCCTTCTTTCTGCAGTAATAATAATTTCTTTGCCTTCTTTGCAGATTACTGTCTTCTTCCGATATGTATTCAGTGGAACATGAGGTATGCCTTGATCATTGAGGGATCCACATGAGATGAATTTTCCTTATGTGTTTGATTCTCTACCTTCGTAACCAATATCAAATTATTTGGGTTCTTTTTTCCTATTGTGAGAAGATAATCCAACTTCTTCTTTCCGCTAGTCAAATCTTCAAATTTTTCTTGTTTCTTCAAGTTCGCTTTTAACTAGCATCATTTCCTCTTCTTTCTCTTTTAGCTTCTCACAAGTATGTCATAATCGTCACTATCTTCTTTATCTGTGTTTCCTCCTTTGTCATCGGGGTCAATGATTCCAATGAATGTTATATGGTTTACCATCTCTTCGTCATCACTTTTTTCTTCAGAATCTGACAATGTTTCTTCTTGAGTTAGGAATAATTTTTGGATCTTCTTCATTGTTTCCACACTCATTTTTTGTGTGCCCAAATCCTTGATAGTTGAAACATTTTGTTGCAATCATGATCGTCAATATGTATTCTCTTTCTAAACACTAGGACACTCATTTTTCATATGCTCATACCCTTTGAATTCATGACATTGTATTCCTAATTTTTCTCCGTTCTCTGGATACGCCTTACCTGAGGTACACCTCAGGCTTCTTTAGAAATTTATTGAACCTTTTTTCTAAGAGAGAAAAATCTTCTGCTACTTCCTCAATAGCTTGTAAGGTTATTCTTTGATCGATTTCTTTGATGGTAAAACCTTGTCTTAATTGTAGCTCCATCTCATATGCCGAAAGAATTCTCACAATCTCCTTCAAGTTTGTTTGTACCAGTGTTAAGAGCCATATTCAAGGGAAACTTTTGAGCATCAAAACTTTGAAGGAGAAAACGGAAAAGTTTCTTTACCAACCACTTATCTTCATATTGATCACGAAAATTTGCTTCATTTGTAAGTGCATCGATTCTTCCGCTAAACTCCTTTACATTCTCGTTTTCTCCCATTTCAAGCTTCTCAAATTGGTGCTCAAGAATGTCTAGTTTGGTCTCTTCACACTTGGTGTACCTTCATGTATTATCTCAAGCGTTTTCCAAGCACCCTTAGCACATTCACATCCTTGTATTTGTTTGAATTTTTTCATATCAATTGAAGCAAATATGACAGCCAATATTTTTGCATTGTAAATGGAGAGTCTCTTTTTGTTTGGTGTCCATTGTTCCAGTAACTTCTCCTTCTCATCGATCACCATTGAAAGATTCCATCCATACTTGATAGCTTCCAAAGCGTCTTTATCAATTCCACAAATGTTCACCTTCATCTTAACTTTCCAATACCCATAGTTAGATGAGTTTAGCATTATCGATTTGTTATACGAGTAGATATATTATGTTACGTATATCACTCCTTCTGGATCTCTCACATATGTGTGAGGTTAACTTCTCTTATCTGTTGCAAATTCTAATATCGATTGAAAGTTTAGAGAGAAGATACACAATGATTGTTGTGATGTTCTTGTAACACCATACTCAAACACTGTTTTATTCAGATTTCAAACAGTCACAAAGTATAACGCAGTTTTTTTGTGAGTAGATCTGGATTACACGACTCAAACACAAATCTCCCTTTTTTCTTTTCAAAGAGTATTATAAGGTGAGTACAACACTCAAGAAAAATGTCATACAAACACTTGTGTGATTCGTCTAGACTATTCTCGTAATAATCCTAGGTTTCTGAATGACTCTCACTCGAATCACTCACCCATAAGCCTCCAAACTTTTATGGTTTAAGGCTTATGTTACAAAAACTCCTCTCAAATGCTCTCAAACGAATACAAAAATTATTTTCTCACTCTCCTCTTTTCTTCTTGAATTTCAGCGCACCAATATAGTTGAGGGGTAGGTTGGATGTGCATCCACTTTTTCCTTTAAATACTAAGCTCTTTTCCAAATTTCTCTTTGATTTCTTTTTCATAGAATTTTTAAATTGTTTGATTTTCTCCTTTTAGAATATTTCCACGTGTCTTGTGAATATTGTCAAATCTACAAATTTTTAACACAATTGAAAATATCAATAGTAATAGAAAATATGCATAATGGAAATATCACATTCTTGAATCTCAATAAAAAAATAGAAAATATGCATTATCACACAATAGATGAAATCTTAATAAAATGCAAATCTTCACTAAATGGAAATGTCCATAAAATGAAAATCTCCATAAAATAGAAATCTTAGTACACTAACATATTATTATGATAAACAAATGACAATAGTCTTTGCGTAGCTAGTGGACTAATGGAACAAGGGGTCATGTTGTCTAAAATAAAAAGCTTAATAGAAGATTGATCTAAAAACTACTTGACTTTGACATTAGATGGACGTCTGAGTCTTTGATGTTATGCAATATGTTACATGGCAGAATGCCATGAGCTTAGAATTAGATGCATTAATACAAAATAATACATGGACAATGTGTAGTCTTCTATCTAATAAAGAAAACTATTGGTTGTAAATGGGTATAATTAAGATGGTACCATAGATGACATAAATCTTGTTTAGTAGCCAAATGTTACAATCAATATGAAGGCATCAATATTGATACATTTAGTGCAGTAGCTAAAATGGTTGATGTCAGATTATCATTATCTCTAATAACCTCTTTTAATTGGTTAATCATTCAATTGGATGTTACTAACGCTTTTTTAAATGGTGATTTAGATGAAGGGTTGTATATGTCTCTTCCTCCTGTGTATATTCATAAACAAGGGGACTCTTTACCATCAAATGCAGTTTGAAAACTAAATAAATCAATTTGTGGCCTCAAACAAGTATTAATGCAAAGGCATAACAAGTTCTCGACTACCTTTTTACAATCAGGTTTTACACAATCATCTTTAGATCATTCTTTTTTCTTAATGTCTCTGCTAATAAGTTTAAAGTTGATAATATATTAATTTTTAATAATGATGCCTCGTGTGTTGATAAGTTTAAACAAACATTAAATTTTGTTTCTAAAATCAAAGATTTAGGTAATGTCAAGTACTTTCTAGGTTTAGAAATTTCTCGTTCTAGTAAAGATTTACCATTTACCAAAGAAAATACACGTTAGAGTTGCTTGAAGAGTTTGGTATGTCAAGTTATAAACTAGTTTTAATTCCAATTGAAGTTAATTCCAAATTTTCCAAGAATGATGGTGATCCATTACCAAACCCTTTTTATTATATGAAATTGATTGGTCAACTAATTTATTTAACTATCACTCGTCGTGATATTTCCTTTGTGGTAAATAAATTTAGTTAATTTATGTCTTCTTTAACTAATCTACATTTGACTATAGCTTGAGAATCGTTCAATACTTGAAAATGATTGGAAAAGGTTTGTTTTATTCTATGAATTCCAAATTACAATCAAAAGGATTTGTGGATGTTGATTGGGTTTCATGTGTTGATTCGTGCTGTTCAATATGAGTTACTGTATATTTCTTAATTTATTTTTAGTATTGAAAATCCAAGAAACATGTTATGATTTCGCATAGCAATATCGAGGTCGAGTATAGAGCAATGGATAACGTCACTTGCAAATTTATTTGGTTAGATTCTCTTTTCCATGAATTATGTGTTTTTATTTCGAAACCGTGTTTATTGTTTTGCGATAAATTAATACATTGGTGTTGTATATCGCAAATATTTTTATCTATCATAGACGTATAAAATATATTGAAATAGATTATTATAATATAGGTGAAAAGTGCGGTCAGATTTGGGAGAATATCAAGAATGCCCCCTTAGGGCTAAAACACTTCAAAACTACCCTCCTAAATCTGATGAAAAAAAAAATTGGAGAAAAGACATATGTGCCCTTAATGAAAAACACATACAAAGGAGGGAAAGGCAAATATGAGAAGAGGGAAAACGAAAATTGAGAGGAGGGAAACAAAGTAGAGAGCTATTTCCTTTCATTTTCGAGTGTTTCCCTTCTATTTTCGAACGATTTCCTTCAAGTCATTTTCAGTGATTTCCAGCGTTTTTAGCGATTTTCCGATGATTTTTGGCGATTTCCGGCGATTTGTAGGTGAGTTTCAGCGATTTCGACCGTTTTCCGGCGATTTCTGGCAGTTTCCGGCGATTTCTGGCAGTTTCCGACGGTCGCACTGAGTCACAGGGTCACAGGGTCGAACTGGGTCGGACTGGTCGGACTGGGTCGCACAGGATCGCTGGGTCGTAGGGTCGGCTGGGTCGGACTGGGTCACAGGGTCGGACAGGATCGCTGGGTCTTAGGGTCGGCTGGGTCGCAGGGTCGCAGGGTCAGACTGGATCGGTGGGTCGGACTGGGTCGCTGGGTTGCAGGGTCACAGGGTCGTACTGGGTCACTGGGTCGCAGGGTCAAACTGGGTAGAAGGGTCGCAGGGAGTATTTTGGGCATTTTGGTATTTGTAAGGGTATTTTTGAAGCAAATTTTTTTTTTTAGAAAAGGTATTTTTGAAGTCTTTTAGCCCTATAAAGATATTTTTGATAATGCCCTATCCGATTTTATGAAGACAATGTATGCTCAATCCATTTTCGCATCGCAATTCAATATTTACTCCTTACGAGCAATAATAGATTTCTTTATATTATATAGTTTTATATTTTTATATTAGATTTTCATAGGACTGTTTTTTAGTTTTCTTTAATTTCTTTTCCTTGACATATTTTATCTCTATTTGTATAACTGCCTCTAAAATATTTTTTATATTTTAATTATCAATAATAAAATCTTATTTTTCTTTTTCTCTCTATGTTTCTCTTTCCACCGATAATCTTTGAAAAATCAAAGATCATCTCCTTCAATTCTTATCAAATTGGCTTCAATTCATCTTAAATTCTTCAAATGTTTTTAATTTTCAATTTGTGAAACTTGCTTAAATGAATTTCCTAGCATAATATATATATATATGTTTAAAAGTATAAAAATTCATACGTTTGGTAAAACTTTGGAGTAAATTTAACAATTAAAAAACTCGATGGGAAAATAGTTTAAAATATTTGTATTTTTCCTCAACATAGAATGTAGAAGAGGACAAGAGTTTGACAGCGGAAGAGGACACAACACAACCCACGTTGTCGTATAGACCATAAATAGATAACGCTAGCAGGTTTTATGTCTTACATATATACATATATATCATATATAATGATATTATATTTTACATATCATCTGCGTGCGTGTATAAATGATGTGGATTGTATATTTTTTAAGTTGAAATTGTTTTGGAATGAATCCGATTGAATTTATAGTTTTATATTATTATTATTATATAAACAAATAAATATATAATGATTAAAAAAAGCACTCATTTTTTTTTGTGTATTTCATGATTTAATATTTCATAAAAGTCGATAATATCTACATGTATGGATATAGGAGTCTGACTATATCATTTTGTTGCCGTATCTAGTCATATATTTTATTCAAAAGCTATAACCTATGGCTTCGGATACGGTCACGTGGCAAACTGGGAACCTTATAACATGTGTATAAGGCGTTTGTGAGCAACCGCTACGTCACACCGCTGTAGCCATAGACGCTCTCTCTTTCTCTCTCTCTCTTCTCTCAGGTTGTTTCACGAGACGTTGTGTTCTTGAGCAGGGAAGAGAAGCCGATTTCATCGATGGAGGTAACGTGGGTCGATCTCGATTTTAATGTTATTCGATGGGTTTTTCTTGGTTTTGATTATATTGTCCAGGAAATTGATTTTTAGGTGTTTTTATTGGAAAAAGTTTTGAGCTTTGATTTTCTACTTGGCTTCTCTCTCTGCCCTTAACTTAGTCACTTCTGTTAATTAGGGTTTTAATAGTGGAACAATGTGATAAATTAACAATATTTTGATTCAAAGTAGGGAATCCCCACGAGAACGAACGGTTGCTTGGGATTTAGGTAATCATTTTATTTGATCCGATAGGGTTTTTTCGTGAGAACAACTTGTGAAACCTGAGAATTGATAATTGGTTGGATTGTGATATAACTTCAGTCCGCTTGATTAATCATCTTCTTTGTTGTTAAAAATAACTGTGTCGGTTTCTTTTTGTCTTGCTTTATATTTTCGAATGATTTGGTGTACTCTCATCTGAGGACTTTGTTCCTTTACTTGTAAGATAAGTCAGCTAGATTAGGCTTGTCTAAGATTGAGTAACAGGGATCTTATTGCTAAGTCTCAGGATGGTTCCTTTGGGGATAGATGGAAGATGGAGATGAGGGTAAAGGAATAAGCCGTCTGCGATCTGAGAAACCAAAACCAGAAGATGTCAAAACCGACATAGGTGCAGGTGCAAATGCAGATTCATCTGGAGGAGGATTCAAGTTTGGAGCTATGGATCCTTTGTCAGAGTTAGTTTGGTCTCCACGGAACGGTCTGAGCTTAAGATGTGCTGATTTCAGCTTCACCGGAAAGACAAAATTACTTCCTCCTACCTTTGGTTTAGGACTGAGCAACATGGTAATTCCTCAAAGAAGCAGAAGTCATGATGAGACAAGTCATCATGTAAATTTTCAGTTAAGAACCCGTGATATGTTGGATAGAACTGAAGCTCAAGTGAACCAAGAATGCAGGCCAAGTAGTGAAATGGATAGACCATCGTCAGGTTGTTCGATGAATACAACATCCAACTGATTCTATTTCCGTTTCCTTGTTTTCGATCATTCAGTTTTTGCCAAGACCTCTTCTCTGTGAGGCTATAATCTGTTTTGATGGCAGGAACTGGTGGTATTTTGGAGGATGTGAACACCGTTGTGTCTTTATCCGCTCAGCAGATAGTTGAGAAGGAGGAAAAAGACGTTGAAGATAGCAAAGAAGCAGAGGCAGGGGATGGAAACTCGGGAAGATTGCTAGGTGAATTGTTTTGAAGATAAACCTTTATTTGTTTCAATCAATGTATAATTCTCTCGAAATATAGGTTTTAGAAGATTTTTCATTTTTTACTGAGAATAGATATTCCAAGAACCATTGGAGGAAGGAGCGGAACCTTGTTGGCGAGAGAAACGTTGAGGGTGCAAGATGCTTCAAATCAGGACCCTGGTGTGATGGCTGGAATTGAATCTCATGAAGGATTGTCTTTCATTGCAGAGAAAGAGAACGGAGATAAAATGAAAAGAGCTAACCGTATGAATGTTTCTAATGTTGAGAATCTCGAATCAACGGCTGAGAATGATCTGCCAACTCTTGCTGGTTCAGCTAGTAAGACTCTATTGCAGGACGAGTGTCACCAAGATGCTGAAAAGGCCAGGCTTCTTTCGTGTCCACCGATAGATAGAGGTTCTGGAAAATGTCATGTCTGATGGTGATGGAAGAACATGGAAAGACATTGAAGATGATGAGAGTTTTGGGAGTGTGGAAAGCTGTAACAGTGCTGGTTTGTTCTCGAACGGGAAGAAAAGACCAAACTATGAGCAGCAGATGATTGCGGGTAGTAAAAGACTCAAAATGCAAATTCAAGAATGTCAAGGGTCAACTTCAAAACTCGGGCATGATAGTTCCTTTATGAATTGGATATCTAATATGATGAAGGGATTCTGGAAAACAAATGAAGACCATTCTCCTGCCGGAGCTCTCACTGTCACAACTACTAATGATCAAGTTAATGGTATCGCCCATCAACACTTTGCTTTATATTGCCACAATGAAGATAGTGAATGCAGAAACACTGGTTTCCAATCCTTTTTCCAGTCCATATATTTCCCAAGGAAAAGAATTCAAGATACTGATGAGGAATGTGACCCTTTAAGCTGCAATGGGAAACTTCCAGACTTTGAGAATCATGTTTCATCCTCTGGTAATGAGATTGGTTTAGTGGCAGAACCTAATGTTTCATCTGGAAAAGTCGTTTGTGATCCATCCAACGAAGCAGTGTCTTCGGAGAACAAAATCTTATGCAACCAAGAGAGCTATTCAGACAAGGAGGGAAACGGTTCTCCTTCGTCGCGTAGTAAGTCTAAGTGGAATGGAGATAGAACAATAGGTTCTGTTCATGATGGAAAAGAGATTCAGACTTTCACAAACAGGAATGGTGCTCTCAGAAATTTATGGATAAGCCGGTTTTCTTCAAGAAACTCCTGCCTGCAGAAAAATGTGTCTTGTGATAGAATTCCTTCCACCGATCTCAAAGTCCAGGAGGCAAATGAATCAGCTTCCCATTTGGTAAGAACCCTAGATTCCCGGAAAACGCCAGAGGAGGATTGTGCCGCAGCTTGTGTCAGCGCAATAAATGCCTGTGCTGACTCAAACTTAATGCATAACTTGAATCCTGTAGTTCCTTCGCCAAGGATAGAGTCATCGGAAGCATTGGCTTCTCTATTTGCAAGAAGACTGGGTGCGATCAAACATATAATGGCATCAGATTTGGCTGAGAATGTAGAAGGATCCACAAGTCTTACCTGTTTTTACTGCGGGAAAGACGATCACCATCTGAGAGATTGCTCGGAAGTAACTGATAATGAGCTTGGAGATCTTATGTGGAGCGTTAATGCTCATAACAAAAGCGAAAAAGCTTCTGGTTTATGTATTAGATGTTTTCAACTTAACCATTGGGCTGCCTCATGCCCGAATGCTCCACGGCGCAATTCAAAATCCCAAGGAAAGAAAAGCAGTGCAGACATGTTGGGTTCTACTTCTGCGGCAGAATTCTCCTTACAAGATGTACCAAAGACAATCTTTGACGCTGTCCAAGTGCTTCGCTTGTCCCGCTCAGATATTCTCAAGTAAGACCTGGTTCATGACAGTTTCATATGTGAAATCTTGATCCGCCCATCACCATTTTGGCTTCAGTCTTGATTTTGAATGTTGATTTTGGGCATCAGGTGGATGAATTCGAAGACGTCTGTGTCAAATCTTGAAGGGTTCTTTCTGCGGTTAAGGCTCGGGAAATGGGAAGAAGGCCTCGGAGGAACAGGGTATTACGTAGCATGCATCACCGGTATGTACACACATATATACATAAATGTATATGTATATGTATATATACAAATGAATGAAATCCGTAATGGTTCTTGAATGTTGGGGTTGTAACAATGGGGTAATACAGGGACAGTGGAAGAACAAAGCTCAACAGGACGGTCTAAGAACTCGATCTCGGTTGAGGTGGGAGGGACGACCTGTCTGGTCGAGCCTCAGTATATCTCTAACCACGATTTTCATGAGGTAATTAAAATGTGGAAAAAAGGCCTGAAAACTTGTTTATTGTCGTTAATTTTAAAAAGAAAAAATTGTCACTACCGAAAAAAAAAAGAGGATTCTTTATTTACGTGATTGCTTTATTTATTTTTTAACATTTTGTATGCATTTTTTGCGTGCATAATTTCTTTTAAAAATTTTAATTTTCTTTTATCAGGAGGAGCTGAAGGCGTGGTGGCGGGTCACCGCTAAAAGTGACGACATATACACAACATTTTTCCATATACAAAAATCAAAAAGTGATGGAACAGCGTCATGTTAATGCCCTCGCCTCGAAGCCCTAGGCCCAAAATCAAAGTCGAAAACGGTGAAAACTTTGTCAATTAGCCAATGTTTGTTTCTATTATAATTTGTTTATTATAGTTTTGTCTACTTAATTTCAAAATAATTGATAATTATAATTCAATATAATTTAGTATATAAATATTTGAATTCATTGTAAAGGTACTTCAAAGTTTAAATTAATATATGATCAAAAATTGAGATAATTTATAATGATGAATTTTAAAATTTTCATTCTGTATAAATCTTTATTAATTATACTATATAATATGTCATAAATCCAAATAAAATTAGTATCAACATTATCTATTTATAATATATTATATTTATGTTTAGCAGTTTAATGATTTTGTCATTATGATGCTGTTGCATTTCAATCGTTGTTAAATCCATTTTGATAATATAAACAACGAATTGATCCTAATTATTTTACAAATCTAATAATTATGTGCACTAAGCTTATCAAAATACCATATCACTTTAATCTCAAACATCATTTCACGAAAAAAAAAAAATAAATTTAAAAACATTATATATAAACACATCATCTTAAATATTAACTACAAATAACTTGAAACAATGTTTGCATTTTTGTTTAAATTATTCATCACATCCATTACAATATTTAATAAAGGCCAAGCAAATGATACAATGTAAACACTAATACTTATAAGAACACACTTCACACAAATATAATAAATTTTATTGGATGCTCCAAAATTTTTAATGAAGCTCTTCATGTATTCTTATTTAAACATTAACACTTACAAAAATAGACATTATGGAAGGAAAAGAAGGGAATAATGGTAGGTTTATGCTTCACAAACCTCCAGAATCATCATTATCGAAGAAAAATCAGAAATATCTCTTTCTCTGAATCTCATCCGTAAGTGGTTCATGCTTCGCAAGAGGTTTTATGGACAAACTTGTAAGCTTTTTTGTCTGTCTCTACACTGTCATTCAAATTGTTCTGTTCTCTATCATCTTCTCCACTTTCATCTCTCAGCACTCGCCATGGGTAGAGCAAATCACATGCTTTGCTTTGCAAGCATCATCTTCACTCCCTTCTTCATGAGTGTCCTTATCTACTTCATTCTTCTTCCTAATGTAAACAACATACACAATTTAAGTGTGGAGAATGTAAATAAGAGATCATCTGATAGGCATGAGGCTTAAAATTGGTAGTAGCTCTCTTTCATTCCATTTGAGCTCGTGCTTTCATAAGCCCCATGTCCAAAAGATGCAAAAGTCATTAGAACTGAAAAAAACCAAATAGATATATTAAATAATTGTATCGAATAACCTTAGTGCAGAGTCCCCAACACTGGTTATTTCACTCAGCATCTTAAATCTCAATTTATGGAGATATATATGAAATAAAGTTTCTGGTTATCTACAATTTCTAATGTATAATCAAACACATGGATCAAAAATATATATAGTAAAAATTCATTGTGGGATGATAAGGTTAGGTTACTTTGGAAGTGGTCAAATGCAGGAAGATCGATAGTACACACAAAATTTATCAGTTTAATTGATGAAGAAAATCATTAATAGTCTAAAAACAGATTTAACACTTTTTAGAAGAAAACACATTGGTTGAAGAATGAATATACTCACGGATGTTAAGAAGATATCAATGATTTTATTCTATTAAAAAGGCATAGAACTTACTTGAAGGTTCCTTGAGCGTTATTTTCTGAAATCTCGTTGGTGTGAGAGAGATATGAAAATGGTATGCGAGTTCCCCAGATCCAACAACAAAACAAGAAACATATACCCCCAATCCCTAACAGTACTGAGTATTATTAACCTGTAACCAAATGAGCAGTTATACAAACGCCATGAGTAAAAATCTTTGAAAACAATATCAATCCATGGATCAGTCGGAGTAGATGAGCAAAATATAGATTCATAATACTTTTTCCTATATAAATGATACATATGAAAAGAACGCATGTCCACTGCCACCATTAGGTAAAAAGTCATGGTCTACACTTGTATTAACTATGTAGTCTATATTGCAAGGCCACAAAGAAGCAAGAATTGGAAAAATAAAATGGAGGATATCATTCTAATTAAGTTTCATCAACGTGGCTTAAAATCAAAACCGGCTAAGAGAAACCAACTGAAGAAAACCTTACAAGCTCGAAGATGTAACAATGACTTGCCCAATTGTTTTTTCTCAAGTTCACGGTAACATATTGATATCTCAAATCCAAAGAGGAAACTAAGTTATCCAGAATTAGAAAAAGAAAACAATGTCACTCAACCTTAGCTCGCAATTACCTTAACCGTGTTCTCTGGTTTACCCGGGTCAAGGGGAGAAGGATTTCTACTAGTTTTGATGGCACAAAATCTACAACCACGGGTACAAGTATCCCCAAGAACCATTTAAATCTCCTAATCTATTGATGTGTGTTCAAAAAACTCCAAAAAAGGCATATTAATACATCTTTACCTGAGTTGAGATTTGGTAAGTTCCTATAGCAACGAACATTGTAGAAACCGTAACGCTGCCGCTTTAGATCTCGTCGAAACCCGACATCCGCCTTGTGCTTCTCTTCATCGCCGACATCTCCGCCACCGATCTTCTTTGGGATTTCGCCCAATTGTACATACTGAGACAAATTTCTCAAAAAATCACACACTTCCTCATCGGGTCAACCACAACCCTAATGCCGAACAACATAATATTCTTTGTCTCCTTCTCGGAACTTGCTTTCTCATGCACAATCGCTTTTATTGAACTCCTCCTCAGCAATCTAACGCTTCTCAATCTAACTTTGGCAGCCTCAGCCTTTAATCGCCTTGGCTCCTCGTTGACGACTTGTATATCCAGTATTTTGATGATGAAAACCAATTTAGGGTTCGAGAGCAGAGGCAAGGTGAATAAAATGAGTGGAGAGCTTTCAATAATTAATGTCACCAGCGTTAATTTTGACATTAATTATGTTATTGATACCTTTCAACAATTGTTTTCAATATTTAAAGTAACGTATGGAGAATGAGAAGTGGTTTAATTTCTATTAATTTATATATTTGTTAAAAAAATTAATTTCTTTTTTATTAATTTATATATTTTGTTAAAAAAAATGTAAATGTTGATGTGAAAGCATGAGTTTTCTCTTACAATTTTGGATTTTTTTAAAATTAATTTAAATTATTGAATGTATAATTATATGGATATATACTAATATATAACTTTGTAATCATTTTAAAAATAGTTATTGAATGTATGATTATATGAACAATTTTAACTAAAATCCTAAAAATTATTAATATAGAATTGATAAATTGATAAATTTAAAAATGTACAACATTGATTTATATATTAAAAAGTAATAAATTTTAATATTTTTTACAAAAAACATAATATATTAATTTTTTAGAATAAATCTAGAATGTTAATAAAAAAGTAACAAATTTAAAACTTTTTGGATGAAATGATTGTTAATCACGTTAACATGGTGTTTTAATCTCACTCAATCAAATATTTTAATTGAAAAAACGTGTAAAATAATTTATCAATATTAGAAGGATTAATTTAAAAAAACGTTACCGATATAGAAAACACATATTTTATAAGAAACGAAGTTTTATTTGATGAAATTATACATATAAAAGTTGTTGCAATCCTTGCTTTCTTATTCATCCACGTCATCTCTTATTTTTAATTTTTTCAATTAAAAGTTGTTGCAATCCCTGTGGGTACTACCCGAACTCGTACCCACAGGGTACGGGTACCCGCTGTTCGGATACCCGCAAAAACCCGCCAAAACCTTTATTATCCGCGGGTACCCGCTTAAGTTCATTACCATATAACTTTGATTTTTTTTCTATTAAAAATATAACTTCGGATTGTTCATCACACTAAATTGATCAGAAATATAAACCCAAAACCAGATATGGAGAATCCGAATTTCACCAGTGAATAAAACCATTGAAATTCATGCCAACCCACCTCGTGATAAACCCTAATCTCAACAAAATCGATTTACCCGACTCTTAAATCACTAACAAAATAACAATCATCGCATTTCAACTACGGTAAGCTCGAGAACGCACCGTATTGGAGGAATCAGACTGATGAAGAGGAAGCTCGGATCCGGCATTAGTGGTCATGGAGGACATATTACGAAGATGCAGATGAGAGAGAGGTGAGAGGATTACAAAACGGAATAAGACGAAGAACAAAAGAACTCGGATGATGAAGGAAACTGGAGAATCTACGAGAGTCGGGCGAGACTCTTCGGGCAAGCAACGTCGGGCGAGAGGCGAGCGCGGACGTCGGGCGAGACTCTTCGGGCAAGCAGCGTCGGGCGAGAGGCGAGCGCGGACGGCGGCCGGGGCGCGGCG
>CM071867.1:37011817-37026287 GCA_036759665.1 Gynandropsis gynandra
ATAGAAACAAATTCAGTCCAAGGGCTAATCCTGCTGTATTCTTAGGGTATCCTCAAGGATACAAAGGATATAAAATTCTTAGGGTATCCTCAAGGATACAAAGGATATAAAATTCTTAGGGTATCCTCAAGGATACAAAGGATATAATGTAGAATTAAAAAAGTAAAATAAAATAATAGTAGGATGATGAGGTGGCATCATGAGAGTTGAGAGATTTTGCAACTTTTTATATATAGATTTCCAAATATGTCATCCCCCTTGATTTTGACCCATATCATATTCTCTCTCGAATTTTAGTATGCATTCTATTTCCTCTCAACTATAAAAAATCTACTTAAAACCTCCTCCATTAATTATCTGTTAATCGACCCGATTTTGACCCGAATTTGATCTAATTTTGACCAAATTTTGACTTTAATTTTGACCCGAATTTTACTAAACTTTGACCTATTTTTGACTCATTTTTACTCGATTTAACCCGAATTTATACTTAATTTTGACCCGAATTTTTATTTAATTTAACCCGGATTTTAACAATAAATCAAGTTAATTATTCAATTTAATCGATTTACTTGATTTAATTGATTTCGAGTAAAATTGAGTACAGTTTTTTACTTAATCAATTTTTACCTAAATTTGACCCCAATTTTGATTCAATTTTAACCAAAACCGATTCAATTTTGACCCAAATTATGACCTCAATTTTGACTCGATTTGAACCCGAATTTTTACTTAATTTTGGCTCGAGATTTACTTAATTTTTAAGCCGAATATCAACAATAAATCAAGTTAGTTATTCAATTTAGTTGATTTCGAGTTAAAGTTGAATACGATTTTGTTAATTATATCAAAATTGGATCAAACCGAGTTAATCAATTTGCCTCGATTTTGACCTGAATCCGATCCAATTTTGACCCAAATTGTGACCCCAATTTTGACTCGATTTTTACCCGAACCTTTACTTAATTTTGAACCGATTTAATTTAAATGTTACATTTTAGTAAATTAGATTTGAATTTACTACACACATAAATAATAAATGTTAAATTTTAGATAATTTCATAAAAATCAAGTTATTTATTCGATTTAATTAATTTTGAATCAAAATTGGATACAACTTTGTTAATTGTATCAAAATTGGATCAAATTTTGGTAAAACCTGAGTCGAATTCGGGTCAAATTTTGACTCGATTTTAACCCTAATTGTGTCCCCAATTTTGACTTGATTTTAACTCGAACTTTTACTTAATTTTGGCTCGATTTAATTTTAAATATTATATTTTAGTAACTTATATTTTAAATGTTATATTTTGACTCGATTTAATTTACTAAAATATAACATTTAAAATTAAATTGGGTCAAAATTAAGTAAAGTTCGGGTTAAAATCGAGGTCAAATTTTGGATCAAAATTAGATCAAATTCGGATCAAAATCGGGGCAAATTGATAAACTCGATTTTATCCAATTTTGATATAATTAACAAAATCGCATTCAACTTTAACTCGAAATCAACTAAATTGAATAATTAACTTGATTTATTCTTGATATTCGAGTTAAAATTAAGTAAATTTCGAGTCAAAATTAAGTAAAAATTCAGGTTCAAATTGAGTCAAAATTGAGGTCACAATTTGGGTCAAAATTGGATCGATTTTGGGTTAAAAATCGGGTTAAAATTAAGTAAAAATTTGGATCAAAATTAATTACAATTTGGGGTTAAATCGAGTCAAATTCAAATCAAAATTAAAGTCAAAATTGGATCAAATTCGGATCGGTTAACGGATAAATAACGGAGATGGTTTTAGGCAGATTTTTTATAGTTGAGGAGGAATATGATGAAAACTAAAAATCGAGGGGGGAATAGGATGTGAATCAAAATCAAGGGATGAGAATAGGACTAAAACAGTATTTTCGAAAGGGAAATAAGATGAAAACTAAAAATCGAAGGTGAATAGGATATATATCAAAATCAAAAGAGAATAGAACTAAAACAGTATTTCAAGTGGAATAGACTATTTTTCCTAGAATTTTCTTTTACTTTAGTGGTGACTTTGACTAACCATCGGGATTATAGATTGTGGGAGAGGGGAAAAATTCTAAATTTAAAAAGCTCCACAAAGTACTATAAAAGGCAAAAAGTGACCGTTTTATTCTTCACAAAATTGAGGTATATTGAGTTTTCTCTTATTTGTAGATGGGAAAGTTATGAGCGAGTTTTTAATTGAAGAATAAGTCGATTTATAGATGGGATAAATGGTGAAATAAATAATAATGGATTGAAAATATAGACAAAAATAAATAAAAGTAATAGAGAGTTGAGCGAGTTTTTTAATTGAAGAATAAGTCGATTTATAGATGGGGTAAAAGGGCTGGACAAAATATTCGAAGTATTCGTATCCGATTCGTATTCGATTCGTATTCGAACCGAAAATTCAAATATCCGCAGATACAAATACAAATACAAATATTAGAAATCAGATATTCGGAAAATACAAATACAAATAGTATACTCATTATCCGAACTATTCGTATCCGTGAGTATTAAATAGAAAATTTAGTTAATATATAGATACATATATAACAAAATTGATTTTAATGATCAAATTGGAAATAAAAAACATTATTAATCTCATTTAAACATTTATTATATAAATATATATATATATATACACACACACAAATATGTAATATATTTATGATTAGAGGAGTAAAATATCAAAGACTTTAAAATAACTAATATTGTTGAAGATTTAATTTATACTTAACATTGGTTCTAATCCAAATGGGTTAGATAATCTTATAGAGACATTACAATATATGAAAAAAATACAGAACTCACTAAATATATAACTTTTTACGAATTTTATTTTAGTGTGTAATTCAACAATTTGTTTTATTGTTTTAGGTGAGTTGACGATATTCATAGAATCATCCACGAAACTAAATTTAAATGACTGGTGTGAGATGAATGTGAAGATTTGGTGTTTTGTTTTATTTATATTGTATATATTTGCATCTTTGTACGATTTGAATTTTAGTTTTATATTATATTTGATGATTATTGTTTTTTTATTACAATATTTTTATATATATTTTATACGTTAAAAAATTTTAGGTTCATATACGAATATCTGTATATCCGACGGATATCCGTATATTCGAAAAATATTCGTATTTACAAATATCTTAATTTACAAATACAAATACTAAATTTTGATATTCGTCAAATACAAAAATACAACTACAAATACAAATAGTCCGATATTTGCAAATGTTCGTTATTTGTCCAGCCCTAGGGGTAAATGGTGAAATAAATAATAATGGATTGGAAATATAGACAAAAATAAATGAAAGTAATAGAAAGTTAATAATAAAGAGATGAGGAAATTTAGTATTTGGAAAAGGAAGCTTCAGGGAGAAAGAGAAGTTTCCATTCAGCTTCTTGGAGGGTTTTTTCCAGCTTCTTTTCAACCTCGTCTCCTGCTATCTGCCAAATCCGCACGCCACTCACCCATTATTCTTCTCTTGTAATTTTATACCCACATGAATAATATTTATTTTTTATATATATATATGTACGGAAAATATGTTCAATTCAATTCAACCATATATTTTTTGGGAAAAATAATTAAAAAAATGAATAATGTGTAACAAAACAAAAGAAAACACCTGAGTTTGGATGTCGATGATCGTAGAGAATTCTTGTGGGGAGAAGGTTGCTTTAATGGTGTTAGGTTTAGTCCCCATATGTTTCAGACACCTCAGAGCTTCTAACATTGAATCCATCCCTGAAATTGGATCTTCCACTTTTAACCTTATCTTCTTCCCTTTCCTATTTCCTCTCTCCTCATTCAACGTTTTTAGATTCCCTTCTAACATATGAGTCCTTCTCTCTAACTCTTTCTTCTCTCTCTGCAACTCTCCAATCCTGTTCAAAGCACTCTGAACAATCGAGTTTTTGTCTTTCTGAAGACATGATTTTTTATCGTTATTCAATATTTCTCAACTCTCATGTCTTTGTTACCGAATAGAATGACATTATGCTTTTATTATTACCTTAGTTCCAGATGGTAAAAGAGAATGCAGAGCAAAATAACTCTGTCTCTGTTTGTCTCTTCTCACTCTCTCGTTTATCATATGTCTCCGACATCTCTCCCTCGCCGGAGCCGCCGCTTTACTCTTCTCCTCCCATGTCCTCTCTAGCAGATCCAACATCCTCTTCTGCATGTTTCCGGCTGCCTCTCTTCCGCCGTCTAGTGGTTTCGTCGGCGATACCTGTTCTGGGTTCTTCGTGTACGGCTTGAAGGCGCTCTGCTTCAGAACAGGGACATGGCTTTCTTCTCTGACAACATCGTACCAGAACACATCTTCTTCTGGGAACACGAGATCCGGAGAGAATGAGTGGCGATCCATCGATCCTTTTTTTCTTATGTTTTTGAGCTTCAACTTGTGACTGTTATGCCTTTGTTGTGTTGTGGTTTTAAATACGAGTAATTTCGACACGTGTGTCTGGGGATTCGAGGAAATTAGAACATGCGAAGCACATTCAGCATGTGGTCAATTATGGAATTCAAAAGTCAATGATGGACTATACAAACAAAGGGTTAAACTTGCATATATATATATATATATATATATATCATTGGCCAATCAGTTTAACAATGCAAACGTGTACTAGTTAATTAATTATGATGAGGTAAATTGTTTGGTGACATATTGGCTCATAAATTATTTAGTCGCGTTTTGCTTTTGACGGGTCCAAGGTGCAGTAGGAAACTTCCCACCCCTTGTGTTTGCTTTGGCAACCATATCTCTCAACTCGTTATTTCATCATTCAATTTAACTTTTTATCTATTTGTCCCGTTGTAATAATTTTATTGAAGTTTGTAGATTAAATTAAAACCTATAGTTTATAATTTTTTAAGATCCTATATAAATTATTTTAAAAGCGAATTTAGATTTTATCTAACTATTATGATTAATGAATCCAAAAATCTAGTCATATTCTACTGGGATCATCATGGTGAGGAATGAGATCTCTAGTCAGTAGATTTTGAAAGGTGAAGTCTAATACAGTTTGGAGAACGGAGGAGAAATATTGTGATCTTGGTTGGATTGTAAAAAATGACAATGGTGAGAATCATATGAAAGAATTCGATTTAATCTGATTCGGATTTCAAAATCCGAAACTCTATCATGAATTGTATCAAAATTTGGGATAATTTTGAACAAAAGATTGATATAAATACCTAAATTCATGGTATACGACATGCAGCGGAATAGATTTTCTGATTCTATATGCTTTAACCGAAAATTTGATACTGATGGGATGTATCAAGAAAACTAAGATTCTCTCTAAAAGGTTTCTTTTTTTTCTTACGCGTATGTGATAATGAAATCACTATTCCAAAACCAAATAAATCTCATTTATATATTCATGTGAACCAAAGACCATAACCGATAGATAATCAGTTAATTTTCGGTTCTCAATTGTATCGCTTAATTTCGCCCATCATGAAATATAAACTATACCACCAAAAGTCTATATGAATATAATCCTCCCCATTCAATGCAATACCGAAATCCAATTAATTAAACTTAAACCCGATTACATTTAATTTGGACTAAACCGAATGACAACAGTTATATCATAATTATTCACATATATTGGTCCAGAAAAATAAGATTAACCATAAAATCTTATAATCTCCCATTTGGATATATGACCATAGAACTATGGAATAACATTAAGAGTGCTCATCAATTGTTGTCATCAAACTACTATTGACACTAATCTCGTCCATCGACTATATCAACGCAGAACCAAAGAGATTTAACCACAATTTTAACGTAATTAGACCCACATTTGATTACTAACGCAATAAAGAAGAATTACATAGATCTGAATGTGGATGCATAGCATAAAGATTACACGTGAAGTGATCGATATGTGTCTATCTCCAACTGGTCCTACCATATCAAGATCAACTTAAATCGAATAATACAGAGTGAATACCTTAATCTTAAACTCAATAGTCCCAAAGCATAATATTGAAGCAGAATAAGCATACATCAATGTAATCCAAGAGCAAAATGGAATAGATACAATACTCCCACTAAACTGTAATATTGTCACAAAAGACAATACTCATACGAGCAATATGTTCCCGAACGACTTTAGGTATAACACCCTTAGCCAAAAGATGCACAATCATGGAGTTTGTACCTATATGCTCTATCGAGATTACCCCACTGTTTATCCTTTCACGAACAACAAGATACTTAATTTTGATGTGCTTTGACTTCGACGTACTCTTATTATTGTTCGAGTATAAGACCGCAGAACGATTGCCACAATAAATCTTTAGGGATCTATCCACACCAGACATAATGTGCAACCCAGTGACTAGATTCTGCAACCATAAAGCCTGAATGGATGCCTCATAACATGCCACATATTCTACCTCCATTATGGACGATGCCACGAGCTTTTGCTTGGTATTACGCCAAGAAATATCCCCACCGGCAAGGAGAAATATATAACCTGAGGTGGATCAAAAACTATCAAGGCACCCAACATAATCTGAATAACCAGTGATCTCGAGCTGGTCACATCGTCTATACACGAGCATATAATCTTTTGTTTTCAAAGATATCGCATCACCCGTTGGGATGCTTTCCAATGATCTATCCTGGGGTTACTTTAGTATCTTCCCAAAACACCAACAATGTATGCCAAATCAAGCCGTGTGCAAACCGTGCATACATTAGAATCCCTATAGCCAAAGCATAAGGAATCTTCCTCATTTCTTGAATCTCCGGTTCAGTCTGTGGGCACTGTCTAAGGCAAAATTTATCACCCTTAGAAATAGGGGCATCGATACCTTTACATCCTTTAATGCCAAATCGCTCTAAAACCTTATCGATATAACTCTTTAATATACCTCGATAGTGGTCTCATTGTATTTCTATACCCAATAAAAAATATGCATGATCAAGATCTTTCATCTCGAATTGCTCCGAAAGAAAACTCTTAGTGTCGCGAATAAAGCTTACATCGTTACCAGCAATAAGGTTATCATCAACGTAAAGGATTATCAATATAAATTTTCTCCCATTGATCTTTTTGTATACACAATCATCTACCTAATTCACCTGAAAACCATATGATATCATTACATGATGAAACTTGCGATACCATTGACAAGGCTATTGCTTTAAACCATAAATGTACTTCCTTAATTTGCAAACCATTTTCTTTGGATCTCCGACCACAAAGTGTTCTGGTTCCACCATATAAATAGTCTTCTCAATGTCACCATTGAGAAAGGTTGTTTTAACATCCATCTGATGTAGCTCTAAATCATAATGAGTTGTTAGTGCCATCAATATTTTCAAAGAGTCTTTCGATAAAACCAGAGAGAAAGTCTCTTTGTAATCTATGCCTTCCTTTTGAGTAAATCTTATGGAGACTAGATGTGCTTTATACCTTTTCATGTTGTCATACGAATCCGTTTGGTTTTAAACATCCATTTACATCCAACAGGTTTTGCACCTTGAGGCAAAGGTACAAGTTCCCAAATGCCATTGTCATCCATAAATTTAATCTTATCTTTCATGGAACTAGTCAACTTTTAAGAGTTAACAATTTGAATGGCTGGATAGACATTCATTGGATCATCTTCTGTCATTCCAATGCAATCCTCATATTCTTGAAGATATACTATATAGTCATTCTGAATAGCACACTCAAGTGGATCTACGTGGCATAATTTCCTGATGTAATTGTTTTTGAGGTTCATGAACTTGTTCCTCATGAATTTCGGTAATGACATTAGAAGTATCTTGATTTGTAGCTCGAGTAACATAATCCAAATCATTTCTCGCTATAATAGTTGGAATAAGAATCATCTTTTGTAAATCAAAAGTTTCATCCTTATCCTCTCTAAAACAAAATTCATCATCCCTTTTTTCAGGTTCAATATCCTCAAATAATGTCACTACTCTCGTCTCAAAGATTGTCTTTTCATGGGATCATAAAACTCATACCCCTTAGATCTTTCTGGGTACCCAACAAAGTAACAACTCACGGTTTTGGAATCCAATTTCCTTTCATCGGGTCGATAAGATCGAGCCTCGGCTGGACATCCCCAAATATGAAAATGCCTTAAGCTAGGATGTTTATATGTCCATAATTCATAAGGCATCTTAATTGTCACTTTAGTTGGTACTCGATTCAAGATATAAATCGTTGTCTATAATGCCTCACCTCTACATGGATTTTGGGAGAGTAGAGAATGATATCATACTTCTCACAATTTCCTGAAGTGTACGGTTTTGTCTCTCTGCAATACCTTTCAAGCTAGGTGTACCCGACATTGTGTATTAGGGAACAATTCCACACTCCTCGAGGTACTTGGTAAACGATGTTGTACATTGTTCACATGATTTGTCATTTCTACCATAGTATACACCACCACGATCAGAACGAACTAACTTAACGCGTTTAATAAGTTGAAGTTCAACCTCAGCCTTAAACACTTTGAAAACATCCAAAAGCTCTGACTTCTCATAAATTAGATAAAGATAACCATATCGATTGTAATCATCTATGAATGATACAAAGTCATGTAGACCATTCAAAGAAGCCATAGGAAACGGTCCGCATACATCTATATGTATCAATTCAAAAGTCTCCGAAGTTTGATATATACCTTTACCTACTCTTTTTGTCTGTTTCCCTTTGATACAACTGACACAATGACCAAATCCGAAAAATTAAGAGTTTTAATAATTCCATCTTATATTAAACATTTCATTTTCGGTTTCAAGATATGGACTAATCGTTTATGCCATAAAACAAAGGAATTTATATCCATCAATTAATGTTTCATACCTCATGAACTAAACTGCATGATTTCATTATATAAAGGTGTGAGGCCCGTTTAGCCCAGGGTAAGTGTGTACATGGACACACACACACGCGCGCACAAACACACACAAAAACATATATGTGTGTGTGTGTGTGTGTATTACTTAACAATATTAGGGTTCAGTAAGGACAAAAAGAGGAACCACACAGACAAATCAACCAAAAAAAGAAGAAAAACAGGAAAAGCGAAGAAGAGAAAAGAGGAAGAAAGAAGAAATTGGAGAAGAATCTTCAAGTTTTCATCATGTTCTTCGTGGATGAATTCTTATCGAGATACGGGTAAATCTCTAAAAATTTATGGTTATTATTTCTTTAAATAAAAGATTTATATTATAGAAATTGATTAATTGAATGGATCTATAATGGGAAAATTGATTGGTGTTTTTGTTAGCGATATTATCAAGAATCATCAAGTCATATGAGAAGCTAAGGTGATGTTTTTCTCCATCCTAATTTTGGATTTGTTGTTGATTTATGGAAGATATTCTACTTTTAAAACGAGACATGATCACAATAAGATTTAGAGTATAATAATGTAGAAAATGAGACGTTACAAGTGAAATTGAATTAAACCCTAGATTTGTCGTATGAAAATTGATGACAAGTATATGAGTTGTATAAGTGACTAAAGATGATCTAGAGAATTGATGTGCGACTAAGTGTTGGGGTCGGAGAACGTCAATATTTGGTTCGGTGTTAAAGCCGAGTGAACATCTTGTTAGTGTGCTCGATCGAGTGATTTCACACTCGAACCTTTGGAAAAAGGCGTGTGCGAGCGTGTCGGTGAGAGTTATCACGTGAGGAGTATAGAGTCGATGATGTTAGTATTAAAACACTTGGATTTGGGTCAGCGTCGTACCGTGCTGGGTTTATGGTAACCTTTCGAGCGACGGAGCGTTGAGTTAGTCAGATCAGTGGATCTGCCACCGTTTTACCATGTTGGGGTTATGGTAACCTTTCAAGCGACAGAGCTGGGGTACATTGTGACCTTGCAAGATCTTCAGTGTGCTAGGGTCCTTTGGACTTGCGAGCATATGTCCGAGCTAGAGTCGTGGAGACTCTGTGTGTTATGATCCGGTGTGGTACTAGTCTTGGACTTTGGATACTCAATTGGATTAGGTAGAGTTGTCTGTATGATCTCACTGAGTGTGTATTCCGTACTCACCCTATTTGCGGGCAATCGTGGATGGACATGATATGTCAAGGAAAAAAACAATGAGGCTGCGCAACAACATGAGAACTCACAACGGACTGATGGGAACGGCGTGCAAGAGGTCTCGATGAGTTTTATTTTGGATTTCATATTTATTTTATTTACTTACCATGACTATTGTATTTATGTATTTCGTTTGCTATATGGTCCGAGCCACTTTTATTTTGGAATAAATCATTTATTTTTTTTATAAATGCGTTTGAGCAGTGATATATATGGACACCTCTTGGGGTGATGGCGGACACTCCTAGTCTTGAGGTAGTTTCGGGATGGAGGTATTACAAATTGGTATCAGAGCCTGGTTGTCATTTTCGTATTAATATCGTTTTCACTGGATTTTAAAATGTTTTGCGAAATGTATCAATAAAGCCACAAGACCGTAGTACACATGTCTTGAGATATCTAGTGGGGTGTAGAGCTATGAAAAATAATAGTAGTTAATTGTGTATAGCAAACAGTACCAAAGAGGATGATTACTAGAGCTCTTGGTCACGGGATGAGCGGAGGCTCCGTTCCACTAGCCGTACGCAATCTCAATCATGTGGATAAATATCGCGAATTGGAATAGATAAAGATGTCATGAGAGAAATATTGAGAGAGCTATTAGTAGAAAGTCGACAACATAACAAAGAGGAGAGTTCGACGACGCCACAAGTACCACTGCAGCACCAACAACACCACCACCACCAGTACAACCACATGCTCCACCACAAGTACCGTTTCCACCACCACCAACGCCTCCTCCAGTGTTTAATCAGAGGCATATGGAGACATCAGAGTATTTCTATGTCATGGACCATATGGCTAAATGGGGTACAAAGTCATTTCGTAGCGGTGCGATGCCTCCCATGACGGCAGAGGAATGGATGTGTTTATTAGAGCGGAACTTTCGATCATCTAGATGTCCATTGGAGTTTAAGATGGATAATGCACTCCACTATTTGGAGGGAGAAGCAGTGTTTCAGAGGGAACGTCCAAAGCATATGTTTTCTTAGGCTGAGTTCAAACAATTTTTTGAGTTGAAGTATGTACCACACGCTGCTCATGAAGATGGAGTTTGTATTTCTATAGCTCACACAAGGTGATCATATTGTTGCTCAGTATTATGAGACTTATTTAGAGTTGTTACAGTTTTGGTTCAAATCAGTAATCTCAGAAATTCTTAAGGTCAACAAATTTTTGCAAGGACAACGATCAGAAATCAGACTCATGATTGAGATAATCAAGCATGGATAATCATCTGAGCTAGTTTAGAATGCTCAGTTGGTAGACAAGGGACTCATCGAGGAGGGCATCTTGAAGTATTCGGATGCCAAGGGGAAATAGGTCATCCAACAGATTCGAGGGAGACCAGATCCAAGGAATATATTTTAGACACGTCCTATCATAACAACATCGAGGTACCCATATCAACGTTGTGGACGTGAGCATGTTGAGGCATGCCAAAGATTTGATACGAGAGTAGGATGCTTTCGATATCGAAGTTTAGAGCACCAGTTTCGTGATTGTCCCCAGTAAGTGGGAGGAACTATAAGGCGAGGACAATTAGACGGATGTTTCCGAGGACATTTTAAAAAGAGCAGTATGGTCTAATGTCATAGGTTAGAGCTAGAAAGCTTGAAGAGCATGCATCAAAAAATATGGTTGAACAACTGCGGGTATATCCCATGGAAGGTTACAAGGATGAACGTGAGGGCCAAGAAGGAGATGCTCAACCTATCACCGGTATGTCTTTTTTTAATATATTATGTGTGTATGCCTTACATATAATAAATTTTATATTTGAAGGTGAGTTCCAAGAAAGAATCGAGAAGTAGATTCTTTAAAACATTCCTATTATGTAGGATCTGTAATCGTGGGAAGCCAATCTACTCATGTCTTATTTGACACCGGTGTGACACATATTTTTTTTAGTCCATCGATGGATACAAATTAGTTGTTCAACCTGAAAATCTAACAAGTATTTTCCGAGTGCATACTCCTGGAGGTTAGATTTTAGAATCCGAAGGGGTTGTCAAAGAGGTGCCCGTGGTGATAGAAGGAGAGAACTAGCTGCAAAGCTTATCATCATTCCGATGGAATGCTACGATGTGATCCTTGCAATGGATTGGTTGTCAAGACATCGAGCTGTGAAGAATTATCATCGTGTTCAAGTACGTTGCCAGAAAAGTGGCAAGGAGCTTAAGTATCAAGGAATCCGATCGGGTCAAGGGATTCAAATCATCTCAGTGTTGTGTATGGAACGATTACTAGATCAAGGGTGTGACCAATATCTCACTACATATCGGTAGAAGAAGTGGGTCCATCTATGCAAGTCGAGGAGATCCTTGTAGAGCGAGAGTTTGCAGATGTTTTCAAAGAACTGCAGGGGTTACCACCAAGGCAAGGAGATCCAATTGAGATTGAGCTAGAACCAGATACTACTCCAATATCAAAGTCTCCATATCGAATGACACCCACGAAAATGGCATAGTTTAGGAATCAATTAGATGAGCTACTTGAAAAAGGTTTTGTACGACCGAGTACATCACCATGGGGTGCACCAGTCCTGTTTGTAAAGAAGAAAGATGAGAGTTTCATATTATGCATTGATTACAGGGCTCTGAATAGAGTCATTAACAAAAATCGTTATTCGCTACCGAGGATCAATGAGTTATTAGATTAGTTAAGAGGTTTGACTTGGTTCTTAAAGATAGATTTAGTATCCGGATATCATCAGATTCCAATTGCAGAATGAGACATTAGGAAGACTGCATTTCAAACTCGATATGGGCATTATGAATTTGCGGTCATGCCATTTGGTTTAACTAATGCCCTTGTTGCATTCATGAAGCTAATGAACAATGTGTTTCAGGACTACTTGGATCATTTCGTTATTGTATTTATCGATGACATTTTGGTATACTCCAAGAGCCTAGAGGAACATGAGGAATATCTGCGTTTTGTGTTAGAGCGTCTCAAAGAACAACGATTGTTTTTGAAGTTAAAAGGAGTGTAGTTTTTGGAAGAGACATGTGGGATTTTTAGAACATGTTGTATCATAGGAAGGAGTTTGATGTGCGGAAACTCAAGCAATATAATTTCCTAGACCACTTCACCGCAAGTATACGGATCGTGTAGTACCAGGGTCGATCTCTAGGGACTAAAGCAGCCAGAAACTAAGAATATCACTAAACTAAGACAAAGGGAAGTAGATGAAGATGTGGTGTGAAATATCTAAAGAACTAAGCTAAGTGGTGGCAACGATGGTAGTTCGGAGAAAACTTGGATATGACGAACACTACGGGTGTCGGGATACCGGGAATCGTATGGATGTAACAACTAAAGATCATAAACCTATCAAATTATCTTGACAATGGGAAATCATGCTCTAAGGTGAGGATTGATTCTTCCGAGCCTAAACCTCCTAACCATGAATACCTGCAACCTTACCTTCCAGCAGTGATTAACTTGTACTATGGCAGCTTTAAGAACGCAATCATAATTCCTAAGTCGATTAACCGACCGGTGAGATTCTCATTAATCGGACTTAACCTACAACTCAACAGTCCCGGATTCATCCTTTAACCTTCCAGCAAAGTCTGAATTCCTATATTACTGAGCGGGCAGCACTAGTATAAGAGTGATAATGTTGATTGTAGAACCGAATATCAAGATAAATGCAATAGATCTAAGCATTAACGCATAACATCGTACATCCGTTACGATCCGATACCCCTAACCCATAGTTGGGACTCTACTCACTCATGGAGTTTACTATCAAAGAAGATAACATAACCCTAAACATGATAAAACCCTAGGAAACCCGATGCCTCGGCCTTCCCTATTGTGTTACCGATGTGTGGATTGGTGCTTCTCTCCTTCTCCAGCGTCTCCCGGGCCTTTCCTGATGTTATCCAAGCCTTTCCTTGCCCTGTACGTCGCCCGTCTCCCGACTTTCCTGATGTTTTCCAAGCCTTTCCTTCCCCTGTACGTCGCCCCTTTGCTCTAGATCCGTTCTGGTCTATTAATTAGCTCGTTTGAATGCAAGATCTAGGTTGTTGTGAGAAACGCGGCCCGCTCGGGCACCACTTTTACCCGGTCGTGCAGAGGTGCGCCCGGTTGTGTACTCCTTCATGCCCGATCGGGCATCAGCACCCGATCGCGTGGTTGAGCGGCCCGAGTCGTGTAAACTCTCGGGGATTTTTGGGACGAATTAACGCCCGAGTTTTAGGATGAATTAACACCCGAGCGGGTACCTTGATTGCGCCCGATCGAGTATGGCTACCCGATCATGTTGCCTTCGTGCCTGGGTCGTGCAAGGTGTGCAAATAAACCCCGTAGGTTTT
>CM071867.1:37061069-37074784 GCA_036759665.1 Gynandropsis gynandra
ACGGCACGTGTGTAGTATTTTAGGTGTCGATCCCACAGAGACTACGCAACACAATCTAGACTTGAACTATGAATCAAACTTGCTAACGAACGAATATGGATGAAGAATGAAATACTGAAAGTAAATAAATGAATTGGTTCTTAACGATAGGACAAACGTTCTAGGAATGCAGTTTCACCACAAGACTACCGAAACCAACGATCAATCTATCTATCATGCAATCCCAGTTAAAGCTATCTAAGGCAGACGATCCTAATATGCTATCTACCCTCTCTCGAGGCATAGACACGTGATCTAGACAAGTTGCCCCCTACTTTCGTGGCTGACACCTTGAACTAAACCCATAAGATCTATGATTCATCCGTTTTACCCTCAACCGTTGCTACCCTACTTTCGTGGCCTAACCTCGGTTGTCCTAAACCTGATCTTCTAGGACTAAAATTCTCCTTTCGGTTCTTCTCCTAATCCCTAACACATGCATCTACGCATCCGTCGCAAACACAAGTAAATTCAAGCACTCAGATAAAGAATAGATAAATGAAAACGAGAGGATGCATTCAAAGATAAATAGAAAGTGGTTCCAGGATAGCCAAGGGCTAATCCCTTCTCCTAGAACAAACAAACTACTCGTTCATGCGTCTGTATACAAACATAAACGAAATAGAAAGTCTAAGGAACATGAAAACCAAGCGAAACCGAAGTGTCGGGTTGATCTCCAATGCTCCTTGCTTGCCTCCTCGCAAGAATCTCCTCAATCACGAACTGAATCCCCAGTTCCCCTCTAATGTCATCCTCTGACCTCCTTTTATGTCTCTTAAATCGGTCTATAAGTTGCCTTAATCTCCCCCACGAGCTCCCTTTTATTTTAAGTTAATTTTACTTGACTTGGCTGATAACTCGGGTCGCGACCCGCTCGGGCGCTGAATGTGCCCGCTCGGGTGCGGCTAGGTCAAGTCATGCAGGTCGTGGCCTGCAAGGGATGCCCGATCGGGCATGATGTCCGCCCGCTCGGGTATAAGGCAGCTGGTCGGGCATTTCCTTGCCCGAGTCGTGCGTGAATGCGCACCAAAATTCGTCGTAGCCTTTGCCCGATCGTGTATGAGTTGTGCCTGACCGGGTGGAGGCTCCTCTTGCTAAATCTCGTCCCGTTTGTCCCGTGATGATTCTCGAAGTTGCTCCTTAGCTCCGTGCATGTACTTTAGCTCCAAAATGAACCAAATACGCGTAAAAACCTGTAAGAACATGAAATCACGAAAACAAGTAAAACGGATACGGAATCATACGTAAAGCAACACATATATATCAAAAACGTCTCTTAAATCGTGCAAGAAATACGTATGAAAACGAGATGATCAACACTCCTAGTCCCGAGATAGTTTCGGGATTGGGGTGTTACAAAAGGGATGATATCGAGCATATAAAGATTATCGAAAATAGATAAAGAACCAGTCCTTATCATAACCGAATGAAATGTGAAGGTAAATTTAAGATCTTTGAATGAACTTGAATATCCCAATTTGTCCAAAACAGAAATCGAAAGTAAACTCCGTCTAAACCGTATTGTGCAGGGAGAGAGATTAAAATCAGACGATATTATTACAAATTTTTGAGTTAGATATAGCAAAAGATGTTGGTATTTTCGAAGTTCATTTTTATGAGTTAGATATGTTTTTTATGTTAAATTTTTCTTGTTAGAACCCAAAAACCCCATCCAAACCCCAAACAACTCGAATAACTCGAACCCGAATAACCCATATAACCTGAATAACTAAAAAAAAACCCAAAAATTCCAGACTACCCGAATTTAATTTGGATTATTTCGGGTTCAATGCTTCAGAACTCGATTAATCTGAACCCGAACCAAAACCCGAAGAACCCAGACCGAAAAATATCCGGGTTCAATTTGGCTCCAGTTTTCATAAACTCGAGGAACCCGAACCCGCACCGAAACCCGAGAAACACGGATCGAAACCCGGATTGACCACCCTTATCAAGAACTGTTCAAATCTCTACCGAAGCATTGGGACTGGATATATGAAGCTCGCACTCAAATCCCAAATTTTATTAACTACAACTTTTGAGTTTTCATCACCATATCTAATGCAATATGACATGTGTTAAAACATTTTCACACTTCATTTCTGCCGCCAAATAATTTGGTTGTCTCCTTATGATATCTGACAACACTGTTGAAATGTACCTCATCGACAACATTTTTGCATGGTCATTAGGTACATGTTTGTGCTTAAATTGTACATTATAATCCTCCGAGTATTGCTCACCTTCTCCACTAAACAATATACTCTCCAACAACGATCTTTTACCGGGCATATTTACCGTAACTTAATTACACACTAACATCGATACTCTAACATAAAACTGAGTTTTCAAAACATAAAAAATTAGGGAAAACAACATATTCTCCCCTGAACTTTACCACTTTAATTCTATTCTCCTATGAACTTTCATGCTCATCCGATTCCCCTAAACTATCGTTACTCAACCTATTTCCCCCCTGAACTTTATAAATTCTCCTATTCCCCTCTGTTAACTTTCTGTTAGTTTTTCTGTTAAATATTTTTGAAACAACCTATTTTCCCCCAAACTATATGATTTCCAGCCTATTACCCCCAACCTCTATGAATTCCAGCCTATTCCCCCGAACTATATGAATTCTAGCCTATTCTCCCCCGAACTATATATAGCCTCTACCCAATTCTATAGTTCGAAGGTGAATAGTTGGGGGGATAGGCTTAAGGTTATACACTTCGGGGAGAATAGGCTAGAAGTTATATAGTTTGGGGGAGGAATGCTGTTTTAAAAAAAATTATTCCCCCTAAACTATCACACTTTATTCCTATTCCTCCCTGAACTATCATTACTAATCCTATTCCCCCCTAAACTTTTCAAATTCATCCTATTTTCCATTCTGTTAAATATCCGTTAATGTTTTTGTTAAATATTTTTTTGCAATAGCCTATTTTCCCCCAAACTATATAACTTCTAGCCTATTCCCCCGAACTATATGAATTCTAGCCTATTCCCCCCTCGGAACTATATAGCCTCTACCCAATTCTATAGTTCGAAGGTGAATAGTTGGGGGGATAGGCTTAAGGTTATACACTTCGGGGAGAATAGGCTAGAAGTTATATAGTTTGGGGGAGGAATGCTGTTTTAAAAAAAAATTAATTCCCCCCAACCTCTATGAATTCCAGCCTATTCCCCCGAACTATATGAATTCTAGCCTATTCTCCCCCGAACTATATGAATTCTGGCCTATTCCCCTCAAACTATATAAACTATAGCCTATTTTCCCCCGAACTATATAACCTCTATGATTTCTCTAAAAGCAACATATTTTCTTTCATTTTAATTTATTATTAAATTTTTATATTAAAAAATATTAAAATAAAAAATACTTTAAATTCTAATGATTACAAAATATTCTATATGATCTCTCTAATAGTAACATAATTTTAAATTATGGTTATTATATATGTAACATATTTTCTTTAATGTTAATGTATTATTAAATTTTGTATATTAAAAAATATTAAAATAAAAATACTTTAAATTCTAACGATTACAAAATATTCTATATGATCTCTCTAATAGTAACATAATTTTAAATTATGGTTATTATATATGTAACATATTTTCTTTAATGTTAATGTATTATTAAATTTTGTATATTAAAAAATATTAAAATAAAAATACTTTAAATTCTAACGATTACAAATGATTGATAAAAAATACTTTAAATTTAAATAAAAAATACTAAAATATCTTCAACATGAATGAAAACACACAATTCTAACGATTAAAAAACGATAAAAAAAAATATAACATGATGTTCAATTACACAATAAGTTCATCATTACTAAACGATAAAAAATATAACTTGATGTCCACAAATGATCTTCAAAAAAATACTTTAAATTCTAGCGATTTCAAAAAATTCTATATGATTTTTGTAACAGTAAATTGTGGTATTATATACGTAATATATTTTCTTTAATTTTAATGTATTTTAAATTTTATCGTTTAGTAATTTGTGGACATCAAGTTATATTTTTTTATAGATTAGTAATGATGAACTTATTGTGTAATTGAACGTCATGTTATATTTTTTTATCACTTTGTAATCGTTAGAATTGTGTGTTTTCATTCATGTTAAAGATATTTTAGTTTTTAGTATTTTTTTTAATTTAAAGTATTTTTATTTAATACTTTTTATCAATCATTTGTAATGGTTAGATTAATATTACTTAATATAAAATAATAATAATAATAATAATAATACATTAAAATTAAAGAAAATATGTTATGTATATAATAACCATAATTTAAAATTATGTTACTATTGCTGGGACTATTCTCGAAGGTGGCACAAAAACCTATCCGGATCGACGAGAAAAAGAAAAGAAAACGATCAAGAAGATTTTCTTTGTCCCGCAACCGCATCACCAAGGTCTTCCTTGTCATTTTGTGGCAAAGGAAAGGCATGAATCTTTCTATGCTATGAACTATGCCCAAAGCATTTGAGTGGGATAGGACTACTTGTTCGTTCGAATGCTTTTTCGTTTCAGATCCAGTCTTTTCTGCTGTTCAAATATACCCCGCCTTTCCTATAGTTGTTAAGTAAGAATAGTTGTCTTATCAGAGATAATAAACTAGGGAGGGAATCATTACTTGTTATGTCCCGGGGAATCGGAAGAACACCCCGGTACCACGCACGGCACGAAGGAAAAGAAATTGATTGGCAAGAGTGAATTGCTAAGAGAGCGAGGCACAAGAAGAAAGACCCGTGGGAATGTCTTTACTACACATACATCCACTATATGTTTAAAGAGAGAAGAACCCTCGGGGAACCTAGGACATGGCATCCAGTTGATCAAGGATCTCATCTTCCAACGTCTCAATTGCCAGATCTTCATCATCTATGCTAAGCATCGATAGAGCACCTATAGAAGGAAGTGGTCGATCAAGTAATGGCACTTTCTCATTTGCTGCTAGTTAGTTTCCCTAGGAATTATTGTAAGTGAAAAGGCGTCGATTCATGAACTTGCCAAGAGAGTAGATAAAAAGATCTTTAGGCCTACGGATCTCCATTGCTTTGAAACTAGGATTAGCAGGTACTTAGCATCATAAGATGATTTGGGATGGGAGTACCTCTGGGTCGACTAAGTCAGCTTGTCTAGGGACGTGGAAAAAGACGATTATTCGCTATAGGCAAGGGAAACAATGTGGCTATGATGGGCTTGCACAGGTCTTGAGAAGGATTCCTTCAGATGGGACCTTCTCCCAGACACCTTCCTTAGATCGGCTAGTTGGCGAGAGTGAGTCTTATTCCTTTGACCTCAAGTCGGCTACAGATTTCTGTCCCCTTGTCTTCTTTATTAAGCAATTATTTATTCTTGAGTTTCCTCCTTATCTTGTCCATAGGTGGAATTAAGGAGAGACTTTCAAGCAGTTCCGAGTTTCTTCTATTTCCTTTCTTTTCAATCCTCCTTTCTTGCTGAATCGGGTAGGAATGGCATGCAGATTGATGATGCCCAAAAAGACAAGAGCTCACATATAATACCCTGGGTTTAGCAGTGGGACTAAGTTGGGCACACTCGATCCAGGTAGGGACCGATCTGAAGTGGATTCCTGCCCCTTTGCAGACCACTACAGATAGAGAGGAGAAAGATGGCTCGGCATACCGTCATCTTAAGGCTAACTCAACTCAATTGAAACTGAATTTCTATACTCGGTTCGAGGCGAGGATCAAAACCCATACCTACTTGTCCTATGAGCTACCTAGAGCTAGGATAGGAACTACTAGGTTGGGGTGGATCATGTAGTTGATGGAATTTCCCGTAAAATGGAATCAACCACACCTTCTATGTAAACTTACACCTTTTTTTCATTGAAAAGGATTTTGGCTCTACTCTTTCAAATTCTAATTAAATCTCCGGCTAAAAAAAGTAGCTACTATACCTCACCCAGGAAGATCTACAAATAAGAGTCAAGCCCAGTGTAGGGGTACCAGAGTCCGCTAAGAAGAGAACTACTTGGCTTATACTTATGGAATGCCTCGGAAATAGAAAGACAATGGAGTCTATGCGGGCTCGCCTCCCTTGTCAGATTGTGGAGCTGTTCTCCTTCCATCTTCTGGAGACTGCCGGTAAAGAGTCCATGCAGAGGTCTAACGATGTCGGTGCAGAGGGCAACTTGTCCCAAGGTATTTCCTAGGATTAGATACGCATTTTCGGATTCTCTAATTAAGATATAGCAGTCAACAATCAAGAAATCATCAACTATTTCACCGGGGATGAGCCCTATGGCTAATTCGTTAGGCTATTCTATTAAGTAAGGATCAACTTAGGCTGAAGCTAGAGCTGCTCCTTCTATCACATCAGATTCTAGTAAAAAGATGGGCCTTCTCGTCTGATCTCTGCATCAACAGGAATGCGGGAAAAGCTTCTTCTTCCCTAGCAGCCTGAATCCCGTAAGCTACTTCCTTTAGTTGAACTGGTTGCTATATAGGTCAATGGAATCTTAGCCAGTTTCTTCTTACTCCTTTTGTTCTCATTCCCGGCCAACCGTGCCATGAGGAATCTTAGCCAGTTACTTCTTACTCCTTTTGTTCTCATTCCCGGCCAACCGTGCCATGAAGAGTCGAGCAAGAGCAATCGCAGCTTTCTCTCTGCCTTTGCAGCTCTCAAAGAAGGGTGTGAACTTTTTGTACGCCGTATGCCTACTTTTTTGAAACAGGAAAGCCAGCCGCTGTGCCTATTACGGGTGATTCTTGATCGGTCCTACTCCCCTTGGTCAGATTACTCGACTGACACTACTCCGGCTTCAGCCGATCCTTCCACTGCCTTTTCCACTGGGCCAGGGGCATCGTCGGTATGCAATCGATCATCGTGCATGTGTGCCTTTCCCTCAGCCGCTAGCAAAAGCTAAGCGCTACGCGCTAAGAAAGGTTGCTTCTGCCGGCCTTTCTGTGCAACAGGATTTCTCTATTTTTTGAAGTTTAAGAAAAGAATACCGCTTCTCCTACCCGTATCGAATAGAACATGTTGAGTCAAATCTTTTTCATGTAAAACCGGCTTGTTTCTATTTTTTTAGATTCATTTCTTTCTTTTTCATTTTTTTTCTTTATCGCCTTGTTTTACGTATTTTTTATGCATTTTTATGAATAAAATTAGAAATAAAAATATATATATTGTATATATATATATATATTTTTTTTAATTTTTTATATATCTTTTTATGATTATATTGGATTACTATTTGGTGGAATACTAGACAATGCGGAACTTTTTTGAATGATATTCAAGAAAATAGTGTTCTAGAAAAATTCATACTTCCCAGAGTTTAGGCTCACTTCACCTAAATGACTTCAAGCTAGCAACTCAGAAACTTCAAGTGAAGCTCCTGCTCACCTACCTCTTCATACGCCTCAAGAAATCCAAACATGTCATTTAAATCTTGACCTTCAAATTCACTATGCCAAACAGGCTTTCCGGAGGGCATAGGATATGACACACCTTCTCGGACTTCCGCTAGGCCACTCGCTCGCTCTAACGCTCGTTTAGTAGACAGCTCGTCAGCACCCAGTGGACTACCGAGCTACAAGTTCCATGCACAACGTCATCCCGGGTGAAGCGGGAACATGGACGAAGTTTTTTGTCCGCAAATCCAATATTTCTTGTAGTGTTTCAAAATACTTTCAAATGCACAATCTCATTGACTGTCTCTGCCGCCGATGTTGACTCTCTTTCAAGCAGGAAATTAAAACTCTCCAATAGAATCATAACTACTCGCGATCGTGGTTTCATGAAAAAATTGTTGTGTAATTAATTCAATTTTTTTGTTTTATTTTTTCAGTAAACCATGTTTTATTTTGAAGTCTATTTTTTATTTTTTGATGATGTGATTGTCGACGTAACATCCATATTATCGATCGATGTTTAACGGAAACTCAATCTCATATCACAACATTGACAATAAGATATCAATTTGTTGAGAAATAATTGATAAATACAAGAGTTATAACGTTGTATAGTTTTGTTAAAAAAATATACATATAATATAATTTTATTTTTTCTAAAAAGTTATATTTTGATTTTATTTATATATGTCAATATATAAATTTTTCATTTATATATAAAAATAAAAATTTTAAATTTTAAATTTAAAATGTATAAATTATAAAGTAGAAAATAATAGTTATTACACAATTTGCATATTTTTTTTAGTAAAATATTATTGTACTGTATTGTAACACCCCCATCCCGAAACTATTTCGGGACTAGGAGTGTCCACCATCACCTTCAAGAGGTGGATACACGTGTCATCACTCAAACGCATTTATAAAAAATATATATATGATTTATACCAAAATGAGAATGGTCCGGACCAAATAGCAAAACAAATACGTAAATATCATAGTCACGTAAATGAATAAAATAAATACGAAATGCAAAATAAAACTCATCGAGACCTCGTGCACGCCTTTCCCATCAGTCCGCTGTGAACTTTCATGTTACTGCTCAACCTCGTTGCTCTTTTTCCTTGCCATACCCTGTCCATCCACGAAAGTCCACAAATAGGGTGAGTACGAAATACACATTTAGTGAGATCAATAGTGTACGTACTCTGTACCACGTATTCTCCCGCTCGAACTAAATATCATAAAATAATGATATATCCAAAGTCTAAACTAAAGATATACAAATAACTCTATCCACTTATACAACCCCAACACTTGGTCGCACGTCAATTCTCTAGATCATCTCTAGTCACTTATACAACTCATATACTTGTCATTAATTCTCATATGACAAATTTAGGATTTAATCCAATTCCACTTGTAACGTCTCATTTTTCCCATTATGATCCTATAAATTCTATCATGATCATGCCTCATTTTAAAAATATAATTTCTTCCATAAATCGATCACAAAACCGAAATTAGGGTGGAGAGAATCATCACCTTAACTTTCTGACGATTTGACGATTCTGGCTAATGTTGCTAGCAACAACACCGACCAATTTTTCCCTATTATATATCCATTCAATTCCATAAATTTAAGTAATATAAATATTCGAATCAAGTGAATAATCACAACGAATCAATTAGAGATTTACCACAATCGCGATTAGAATCTACCCACGAAAAACGCGATGAAAATTGAAGATCCTTATTCAATTTCTTCTTCATTTTTTCCTTTTTCTTTCTTCTTCCCATTTCTTTTTTTTCTTCCTCTCTCTCGGTTGCTGCTCTCTCTCTCCCTCTACTGAATTTACCCACGGCTCTCTCTCCTTTTCTTTTAAGTTTTTAAACCCTAGTTATTATTAATAATTAATATATATATATATATACATAGGTAAGTCGGTGATACCAACTTACCATGTATTACGGATATCACAATTCTCCCCCACTACAAAGGAATTCGTCCTCAAATTCTATATCTTTGATTCTTAGGGCAGTATTTATACTCAGTGAATAGAAGAACCATGCAACTCATCTCCAAACAACTCGGGATACTCATGTCTCATATCCTCCTCTAATTCCCATGTTGCTCCTTCCACACCATGACGTTCCAACACAACCTTTATCATCGGAATTTGCTGAAGCCTCAACTATTTCACTTGGTGATACACAATGCGTATTGACGTTCTTTATACGTTAAGTCTTTCCTCAAGGTTTTTGGTGGCTGAACAAGTATCTTCTCTGGTACTGATAGACACCTACGCAACAATGATACATGAAACTTATCATGTATTTCCTCTAAAGATGAGGGAAGCTCCAATCGATAGGCCACTACTCCAATTCGCTCAATCACTTTAAACGGCCCCGTGAACCGTGGTGATAGCTTGTTCACTCGACTCCCACCTGATCTCCCTCGCCTCGCTTGAATTCGTAAATACACCATATCTCTAATATTAAACTTAACATCCTTCCTTTTTAGATCAGCATAAATCTTCTTACGATCTTGAGCTGTCTTCATTTTCATCTTAACATTTCTTATCTTTTCCATGGTTTCTTAGACAATCTCTGCTCCGAAGATAGATCTCTCCCCCACTTCAGTCCAACACAAGGGTGTACGACAAGGTCGCCCGTATAATGCTTCATATGGTGGCATCCCAATACTAGCACGATAACTATTATTGTATGCGAACTCAACAAGTGGTAAATGATTCTCCCAACTTCCAGGCCACTCCAACGCACATGCTCGTAATAGATCCTCAAGCGTCCTTATAGTTCTCTCTGATTGTCCATCTGCCTGTGGATGATATGCGGTGCTCATGCGCAATTTAGTTCCTAACTCTTTTTGAAACGCATGCCAAAGACGTGAGGTGAATCTCCCATATTGATCTGAAACAATTCTAGATGGAACCCCATGCAACTTCACAATTTGTGCAATATATATCCTTACTAGCTAATTCACATCAAAAGTCTTCTTTATCGGAATGAAATGAGCTGATTTAGTTAGTCGATCCACGACTACCCAAATAGCATCCTTGCCACTTTTCCTCCTTGGAAGACCCATCACGAAATCCATGGTAATATGATCCCACTTCCATTCGGGGATTGGTAGACTTTGCAATTTCCCGCTTGGTACTTGTTGCTCCGCTTTAATTAATTGACATGTTGGACATTTTGCTACCCATCGAGCAATGTCCTTCTTCATCCCTGACCATTGATGAAGCTGGCGAACATCCAGATACATCTTCGTCGATCCCGGATGAATTGAAAACTTGGATTGGTGAGCTTGGCTTAGAATCTCTTCTCGGATCTCTAGATCCTTCGGTACACAAACTCGACCACTAATCATCATTATACTGTCTTCCCTGATTTGATACAACTTGTACCTTGGGTTTTGTTGATTATTACGAATCTTCTGTAATCTCTCATCGGATAATTATGATGTACAAATTCTATTCAATAGACTAACCTAATTTACGGCTTGCAAACCGACACTCTCGGACTCAGTCTGCACTGTCTCTAGTCTTAAAGCAGTTATCTGGCTAATCAAATCACCGAATTCTTGCATAGCTGAAACCTCAACTCTTTTACGGCTCAACGCATCTGCAACAACATTTGCCTTCCCCGGATGGTATGCGATGTCCACCTCGTAGTCTGCGACAAACTCCATCCACTTTCTCTGACGTAGATTCAACTCTGGTTGCGTAAATATGTATTTTAGACTTTTGTGGTCCGTAAAAATCTGTACCTTCTCCCCATAAAGATATGCCCTCCAAATCTTTAACGCGAAGACCACAGCTGCCATCTCTAAATCATGAGTCGGATAATTCTCTTCATGCTTGCGTAACTGCCTTGACGCATAAGCAATCACGTGATCTCCCTGCATAAGTACACATCTTAATCCCGTCTTTGACGCATCTGTGTAGACTATGTATGGAATTCCTGGTTGTGGTAAGGCTAACACTAGGGTTTTCGTTAGCTTCTCTTTTAGCTCCTTGAAGGACTTCTCACAATCTTCATTCCAAACAAAAGGTACATCTTTTCCCGTAAGTCTCGTCATTGGCTTTGCTAGACTAGCAAAGTTCATAACAAAACGTCGATAGTACCCTGCTAATCCTAAAAATCTCTTATTCTCTGTTGCATTTTTTGGTTGTTTCCAACTTATAATCGCTGACACCTTCTCAGGATCGATAGAAACTTCTTCCTTTGATACGACATGTCCCAAAAATCCAACACGTCTCTTCCTGAAACTACACTTTTTCAACTTCGCAAACAATCGTTGTTCTCTGAGACGCTCTAACACTAAGCGCAAATGTTCCTCGTATTCCTCTGGGCTCTTGGAGAAAACCAGAATGTCATCAATAAATACAATAACGAAACGATCCAAGTAGTCCTGAAACACATTTTTCATTAGCTTCATGAACGCAGCAGGGGCATTAGTCAAATCAAATGGCATGACCGCAAATTCATAATGCTCATATCGTGTTCGAAATGCCGTCTTCCTAATGTCGCCTTCTGCAATTGGAATCTGATGATATTGCGATGCTAAATCTATCTTTGAAAACCAAGTCGCACCTCTTAACTGATCTAATAACTCATCGATCCTCGGTAGTGGATAACGATTTTTCACAATGACTCTATTTAGAGCCCTATAATCAATACACAATCTAAAAGTCTCATCTTTCTTCTTCACAAATAAGACTGGTGCACTCCATGGTGATGTACTCGGTCGTACAAAACCTTTCTCAAGTAGCTCATCTAATTGCTTCTTCAACTCTGTCATTTCCGCTGGTGCCATTCGATATGGAGACTTTGATATTGGAGCAGTACCGGGTTCTAACTCAATCTCAAATGGATCCCTTCGCGTTGGTGGTAAGCCCTGCAGTTCTCTGAAAACATATGCAAACTCTCGCGCTACCGGGATCTCCTCGACTTGCGCAGATGGACCTACTTCTTCTACGATATGGTAGTAAAATAATGTCACACCCTTGATCTAGTAATCGTTCCATACGCAACGCTGAGATGATGTCAATCCCTTGACCTGATCGAATTCCTTGATACTTAAGCTCCTTACCGCTTTTCTGGCATCGTACTTGACCGTGACGACAATCCATCATAGCTCGATGTCTTGACAATCAATCCATTCCAAGGATCACATCATAGCATTCCATCGGAATGATGATCAACTCTGCTGCTAGTTCTTCTTCTTCTTCTATAACCACGGGTACCTCCTTGACAACCCCTTGGGATTCTAAAATCTGACCTCCAGGAGTATGCACTCGGACAATACTCGTTATATCCTCAGGTTGAACAACTAATTTATTAGCCATCGATGGACTAATAAAACTATGTGTCGCACCAATGTCAAATAACACATGAGTAGATAGACCTCCCACGATTACCGATCCAGCGATAGGTGATCATCTCGTTTTCATACGTATTTCATTCATGATTTAAGAGATATTTTCGATATATATGTGTTGCTTTACGAATGATTCCGTATCCGTTTTACTTGTTTTCGTGCTTTTCATGTTCTTACAGGTTTTTACGCGTATTTGGATCATTTTGGAGCTAAAAGGACATGCACGGAGCTACGGAGCAACTTCGAGGATCATCACGGGACAAACGGGACGAGATTGAGCATGGAAAGCCTCCACCCGGTCGGGCAACACTCTTGCACGACCGGGCAAAGCCTACGGCCAAACTTGTGCACGATTTGCACGACTCGGGCATGACCATGCCCGACCATTTGCCTTGTGCCCGAGCGGGCACACATACCATGCCCGATCTAGCCGCACGAGCGGGCACACTCAATGCCCGAGCGGGTCGCGGCCCGAAATTACTTATTAAGTTAAGTAAACTTAACTTAAAACAAAGGGGACTCGTGGGGGCAATTTAGGCAACAATTGGGCCGACTTAGGAGGCTTAAAAGGAGGCAAAAGACGTCATTGAAGCAAGCTTACAAGGGAGATTAATTCAGTAGAAGATTAAGGAGATTCTTGCGAGGAGACAAGCGAGGAGCATTGGAGATCAAGCCCCGACACTTTGGTTTTGTTTGGTTTTCATGTTCCTTATACTTTCTACTTTGTTTATGTTCCTTTACAGACGCATGAGCGAGTAGTTTGTTTGTTCTAGGAGAAGGGATTAGCCCTTGGCTATCCCGAGACCGCTTTTGATCTATTTTGAATGCATCTTCCCGTTTTAGTTCATCTATTCTCTATCTGAGTGCTTG
>CM071867.1:37080490-37098830 GCA_036759665.1 Gynandropsis gynandra
TCGTTGGTTTCGGTAGTCTTGTGGTGAAACCGGATTCCTAGGACGTTTGTCTTATCGTTAGAACCCGAGTAGTTTATTTACTTTCAGTATTTCATTCCTCATCCACATTCTTTCGTTAGCAAGTTTTGATTCCTAGTTCGAGTTTAGGTAGTGTTGCGTAGTCTCTGTGGGATCGACACCTAAAATACTACACAGTGCCGTGCACGTGCGGGTAGTTTAGGTTATTTTATTTAACTCTGATAACGCATCAATAGGTTGAACGTCTCCTTCTTGGCCCTCAAGTTCATTCTCGTAACCTCCCATGACATATACTTGTGGTTGTACAGCCCTACGTTTCGATGCATGTTCTTCAGGATTCCTAGTTCTAACTTGTGGCGTTAGACCCGTTGGTGGTGGTGGCCTCGGACAATCCTGTAGAAAATGATCCATACTACCACAACGGAAACATCCGTCGAATGGTCCTCGCATTATAGTTCCTCCCACTTGCTGGGGGCAATCACGAAACTAATGCTCTAAACTTTCACATCAGAAGCATCCTACTCGCCTATCAAATATTTGGCATGCCCCTACATGCTCACGTCCACAACGATGACATGGGTACCTCGATATTGATACGACAGGACGTGTCGGAACTGCTTTCCTCTAATCTGATCTTCCCCGAATCTGTTGGAGAACCTGTTTCCCCTTGGCATCCGAAGACTTCAAGATGCCATCCTCGATGGGTCCCTTCTCTACCAATTGAGCATTCTGAACTAGTTCAAACAATGATCCATGCTTGATTTTCTCAAACCTACGTCTGATCTCTGGTCGTAGTCCTTGCAAAACTTTGTTGACTTTGAGAATTTTTGAGGTTACTGATTTAGCCCCAAATCGTGATAACTCCAAATAGGTCTCATAATACTGAGCAACAGTACGGTCACCTTGTGTGAGCTGTAGAAATGTCAACTCCATCTCTTCACGAGCAGCGTGTGGTATATATTTCAAGAGTACGGTCACCTTGTGTGAGCTGTACTCATTCCGTGACCAAGAGCTCTAGTAATCATCCTCCTCGGTATTGTCTCCTACACACAATTAACTACTATTAGTTTCCACAGCTCTAAACCCACTAGACATTTCAGGACATGTGTGCTACGGTCTCGTGGCTTTATTTAACTACTAGTTTCCACAGCTCTAAACCCACTAGACATTTCAGGACATGTGTGCTACGGTCTCGTGGCTTTATTAAAACATTTCGCAAAACATTTTAAAATCCAGTGAAAACAATAAGTACGCAAATGAAAACCGGGCTCTGATACCAATTTGTAACACCCCCGTCCCGAAACTATCTCGGGACTAGGAGTGTCCACCATCACCTCCAAGAGGTGGCTACACGTGTCATCACTCAAACGCATTTATAAAACAAAATATATGATTTATTCCAAAATGAGAATGGTTCGGACCAAATAGCAAAACAAATACGTAAATATCATAGTCATGATAAATTAATAAAATAAATACGAAATGCAAAATAAAACTCATCAAGACCTCGTGCACGCATCTCCCATCAGTCCGCTGTGAACTTTCATGTTGCTGCTCAACCTCGTTGCTCTTTTTCCTTGCCATACCCTGTCCATCCACGACAGCCCACAAAGAGGGTGAGTACGAAATACGCACTCAGTGAGATCAATACGTGTACGTACTCTGAGCCGCGTATTCTCCCGCTCGAACTGAATATCATAAAATAATGATATATCCAAAATCTAAACTAAAGATACACAGATAACTCTATCCAACTCGACTGAGTATCCAAAGTCTAAGACTAGTACCACACTGGATCATAACACACAAAGTCTGCAGGACTCTAGCTCGGGTATACGCTCGCAAAGTCCAAAGGACCCTAGCACACTGAAAATCTCGCAAGGCACAACGTACCCCATCTATCAATACAATACAACGCTCCGTCGCTCGAAAGGTTACCACAATCCCAACACGGTACGACGCTGGCAGATCCACTGATCTGACTAACTCGACTCTTCGTTGCTCGAAAGGTTACCACAACCCCAACACGGTACGACGCCGGTAGATCCACTGACCTGACTAACTCGACGCTCCGTCGCTCGCAAGGTTACCACAACCCCAGCACGGTATGACGCCGGCCCAGATCCAAGTGTCACAATATTAACGTCATCGACCCGATACTCCTCACGTGACAACTCTCACCAACGCGCTCGCACACGCCTTCTTCCGAAAGTTCGAGTGTGAAATCACCCGATCGAGCACACTAACAAGATATTCACTCGGGTTAAACACCGAACCCAAATATTGACGTTCTCCGACCCCAACACTTGGTCACACGTCAATTCTCTATATCATCTCTACTCACTGATATAACTCATATACTTGTCATTAATTCTCATACGACAAATTTAGGGTTTAATACAATTCCACTTGTATCGTCTCATTTTTCCCATTATGATCCTATAAATTATATCGTGATCATACATCATTTTAAAAATATAATCTCTTCTATAAATCGATCACAAAACCGAAATTAGGGTGGAGAGAATCATCACCTTGACGATTCTGGCTAATATTGCTAGTAACAACACTAACCAATTTTTCCCTATTATAGACCCAATCAATTCCATAATATACATATTCTAATTATGTGAATAATCACAAGAAATCAATCAGAAATTTACCATAATCACGATTGAAATCCACCCACGAAAAACGCGTCTTCTTTTTTTCCTTAATCTTTCGTCTTCCTTTTTTTCTTCCTCTCTACTGAATTTAACCAGGGTTCTCCTTTCTTTTAAGTTTTTAAACTCTAATTATTATTAATAATATATATATATATATAGGTAAGTGGGTATATCATAATTTATCTTTAATTTAAAATTGGAATAAGGATAATTGGGCCATTCTCAAAGGGTTTTTAAATGGGCTTGTGAGAAAACAAGTTTGACTTGCTTTTCCTGTATTCATATTTCTAAGAAACATTGCACAGATCCTTCTCCCTGAGAACTTACATCTAGGGTTTCAGAAGTTCCTGAAATCCAGGATTCGAACGACCATGGCGAACCATGTAATATCAGGCTTCAAAGAAACCGTTCATTCTATCACCGGAGCAGCTCGTCCATGGCGCGACTTTCTGGATCTAACCGCATTCAGCCTCCCGTCTTCTGTCGCCGACGCCACCACGCGCGTCACACAGAACCTCACACATTTTCGCGTTAATTACTCTATCATACTCTTCTTCCTCCTCTCCCTAACCCTAATTACGCACCCGATCGCGATTCTCGCATTCATTGCCGTGGGCCTCGCCTGGTTCTTCCTCTACTTCGCTCGCGAAGAGCCTCTTGCAATCTTCGGCTTCTTCATCGACGATGGCGTCGTGGCGGTGCTTCTTATCGGGCTGACGATCGCCGCGCTCGTAACCTCCGGAGTTTGGCTGAAGGTTATCTCCACCGTCGGATTCGGCGTCCTATTCGTGATCCTGCACGCAGCGCTCAGAGGAACGGAAGATCTAGTAGACGATCTGGAATCACCGTACGGACCGATGCTCTCCGGCCTTGGGAGTGACGACGCCGCGCGTGGAGATTACAGCGGTATATGATCAATTTTTTGTAATACGGCGTGTAAATCCGAATTGTTTGTGCAATTACCATTATTGTATTGTAGCAAATGGATGGTAGAAGAACAAATTGCTGAAAGAGATTACTTCAATCCAAACTGGTTTTCCATGTCCCATCGGTTCGACATGCGTAGATACATTCGAAATCTGGAAATAACAAATCTGGATTCTTAAACCGGTATCAACCGGTTTGTGCCAACAATAATAGCCAATGGTTTTCTCTGAACCAATCGAGCTGCCAAACCGATACCGAATAACATTGTTGGATGAGGAATGACTAAAGTTGGGACCACCACGTACCTTCCGAACTTCCAAACCAAAAACTACGGCATTCATCAAACAATTTCTTACAAGAGGATTTAACCGCTCCCAAACCAATCAAGAACCGATTGGATTCACTGGTTTGCTTGAGTGAAATCGATCAGAAACAGGAAACTAAAGACTCTAGCTCTTCACCGCCAGAGATTGCAAATCATCCAGGAAGTCTTGGAGGCTGAGATCATCCGTTAGGACTATTTCCGAGCCGCTAGTGTAATCCGATTTCTGAGTCACTGATGGATTTAGTTTTGCCAAAAGAAACCGAGCCTGGCTACCATGCTGGTCACACCTCACCACTCGTGGAACAGGAATCCGGTCGGCCACCAACTGTTCTGCGTCGATTTCTGGTGCCTCCAGAAGCTTCCGGAAAGTCTCGTGGTTCGGATCCTTGTGGTACCCAAGTTTTCTCCACTGAGCGATCTTAGAGCCGTGGTGGATCACCACATAGAAGTATGAATCAAATAGCAAAATTGCATCGGAAGTAACAGACCGGATGTCGAGGAGGACAGGAACCGGTGGCCCATCAAAGGAATACCGGAGAAGTGTCGGTTGAATCATGATGATTGAATTTACCACTCCTTCCCGGTTCAGCAGTATTCTGCTCTGGATGTTTGGATCTGAAGATGCCATACCACACATTTTTTTTCTTTCCAAAATGCATAATCCATTAAACCGGTAAACTGTAACTCATGATGGATACTCCTTTCTCTACCTTATAGCTAATGATGTTGTCAACCAGTCTCATCTGGGGAATTGTTGAAAACGTCAAGAAACTGTGACCTCCTTAAATAGAACATGAACTGAGGGTAGAGTGAGAAGTTGGGCGATAAGCGAAAAGAAGATGGATCTTCTTCAATATAATCTCCGAATCTTGAAGCAAATCGGATAAGTCCATCGTCTAACCACCGTATGATGTCTCTCGCATAACATGTCTCAGCCCGGTTAATCGCCAGCCGTGCCATGACACAGGCTGCCGATTCTTGATCAAATCCAGAAGCGATCTCCGGCGACTTTCCGGCCACCCACCGTCGGGCAACCGTTGTAACTCTTCTTCTAGGTCCTGTGTTTCCATATCGGTACCGGGTGATGAACTGAATGAAGAAGGCAGACCCAGGCTGCGGTTTGTGCAATTCACTACTCACCTGGAAGAAGAAAGCAATGCAGGTCTTGTTTGTGATTGTACTGGTTTTCCAGATATACGTACCACCTTCTCCCATCTCTGTATCACTCACTATATCATTCTTCCTCCTCAGTGACACAACTGGACCAAGAGCTCCGCAGATTCGGATGTCCTTTGTCGTCACTACTTCTATGGTCACATCAAAGTACATCTTTAAGTTCCCCTCTTCGTCCCGGCTGAATATGTGGCGGATACATTTCTTGAACTGTTCGGATTCAAATGTCTCTCCTAACAGCATAAACCCTCCAGATGTCTCCACTGCATATCTCAGCTCAGCTGCTCCGACTTGATCAAGAGAACAAGCGAATAAATCGAGAGCCACAGATGAATCACAGAGCCTCTTCGCGAGTTTTTTGTAAAATTCACACGACTTCTCATGATAAGGAGCTTGGCCATTGAAAAGGTCCCTGTGGGTTCTGATCGAATCACTTAGATCTGAGTTCACGATGATCCCAGGGCCCCTTGTAGCAGGGCCTGATGTGAAAACCATTATCCGTGCACCCGTGTTTACATAACACCGCTCAAGGAGTCCGAGAGCTGTTGAAATGGCAGCACCAGTACACCTATGTGGCCGATGACCTTGTTTGAGAGTATGAGCAGCGTGGATTTCTTCAAGTGCAGATGTTATGTTGAACTCACATTCTGACAATGGAAGCAAGAAGCTCTGATTCTGAACCGCCAATGCCTTTCCAGGCAGCTGCTTCGTTCGACCAAGTCCCAGAAATTGTTGGATCTGACCATTTTTCCATTAAAAAGATTAAACTTTTCAAACTTTCCATGAAAAAAGATTAAACTTTTCAAAATTTCCAGAAGGATCAATTGAATACAAGTTCTATATGAAGCCTCATAGGAAATGAAAAAGCTGAAGGCATAATCTTTATCGCACAAACAGCCAACCAAATTGCAGAAGCTGAGTTTGTTTAACACGACTCATAAAAAGCTGCAGTTCTCCGGCAACATTCTCAAGACATAGCACCGGAGAAACAAAACCCTACTTTCTAGCAATCTGACCTAATCATGTACTCAGCAACTGGACACCCACAATCCTACAAACTTTTAAGTCACTGAAATCACAGCAACCTGACAGGATCAAGAGCTCATCGCATGAACAACAGTAATTCTACAGCTTCCCAACTCATCCAACAACAGAACACAATCGTATCTTCTAAAAGAGGGATAATGTGTGAGCTACTGCTTCTCTACCTGTAGTCATTTTCACTAACATTTTGACGGAATGACTAACATAAGATCTTGATCAAAATGGAATTCCACCACGAACAGAAGAACTTTAAAGATTCTAGAATTTAGTAAATTACCTGCTCGGAAGGAAGATCACGTTCGCCATGAAAGACAACTACCTTCGAACATTCCGAGAAACCAAGATCATAAACCCGAACCATCGCATCAAAAGTGATCAGAGCAACCAAGGAATTCTCCGCCAACTGCTCCACCACAAGCAACAGCTCGGTTTTCACTGCCCGCAGCTCCTCCTCCGTCATACACGCATCAACCACAAAGACGAACGCCGGACCCAGCTCACCGGAGCTCACACCACTGGCGGCGCCGCCGCCGGTGGATGTGAGAGACGAGAACGACGAAGTAGAAGATAGTGATCTTGACGGCTGAAACCCGGTATAGAGGCCATTAGCCCAAGTCGCGGCGGAACTAGCTCTGGGGGTGGAGGTAGAGGCGGATTTACGCGGAGGAGCGTACTCGACGGCGCTGTAAGTGGGGAAGAGCTCCGCCGGGAGGTTGGTCTCTGTGATTCCGGTGTAGGAGCGCGGAAAATTGTTCCTGTGTAAGCAGAAGGGGCAGCCCCAGATGCGGGACTGGAAATCGAGACGCGCGTAAGGGTTCAACACTGCACCGCACCGGGAACAGATGAGCGGGTCGTATTGAATCACTGGAAGCTCAGAACACTGCATCAATGGTGTACACATAATGCTGAGAGGGACAACGAGGGATAGACAGTCGGATTTCGTCGTCGGCCATGAGTTCCACGACCACCGCAAACCCTCGATCGCCTCTAGTTCCAGGAAATCCATTCGAGATCTCGATGTGTGTGCTTTATGAATTTCAAATCATGGTCGTGGGCTCTGGTCCTCTTCCAGAAAATCGAAGAGAAGAATCCAAGCCAAAAGAGATAAAATAACGAAGAGGAGAAAAAGGGAACTGCTTGTTTTCTACGGTCGAATATCTGATCTACTTCTAGAAAATTCTCAAAACGGGTCGAAGTGGATTCAGATCAATTTTCGTGGGTTTTATTATTCCTTCTCCGGAAAGAAAACCGGGAATGGAAGGACGATGCTGTTGGGTTCTCGGGAAAGTGAAGGAAAATAAATACAAAAGCAAAAGGGTGAAACTTTGATGGGAAAGTAGCAAGTTTGATCGATTCTGAAATCGTTCTGATCGGACTATCTTGAGTTCTATGAGCATCGACGAACCAGAACGATTCTTCGATTGAAAATTGCAGCTCTTCCCGAATTATTTAGCCGTTTAGATGAGATTTTGTCATACATTTTTTTTTTCGTTCAAATTTTCGTTTCACAGAAAAGCTCGAATATGAACAGCCAAGCAAATATTATTAGCACGAGGTAATAAGAACTTAACGGGCCGTTTAGGCCCAAAATATGTGGACAACTAAAGCCCATACATCACGACTGCCACCAAAAACCAGGGGAGAAGAAAATTATTTCATCGGCGCAGAAACTTCGCCGGTGAGAGAAGCCGCCGATTGAAAGCCGGAAAAGGAAGCTATGCTCGGCCTCTCCTATGGAGAACTGTTTCTTCTCATAGGCGCCACTGCTGCTCTAGTAGGTTTGTCTCTTTAATAGTTTCGATCAAATTAGCCCATTTTGTTCTCCGATTTCTGCGATTTCCCCCGTATTTGGAACAGTTTCTGTGCATTTTCTCTAGATTTCTGTAGATTTATAGAGCTGCTTTCATGGAAGATTATTCGATCTTTTTAAATCTATTACTTACCGGTTGATGTCATGTAGCCATAGAGCTCATTCGACCCGTAATTTGCCGAACGTTGGAGTTATTTGGAACAATTGTCCCTTGAATTATATGTTTTTTCTTTCGATTTGGGTAGCTGTTGAGCTTGTTTCGATGAACCTGTTTCCTCTCCTCCTGAACTATGAAAGCGAAATAAAAAGAAAAATCAGATTTTGTGGGACTAATAATTTATTCTTCCAGGTCCGAAGGATCTGCCAATAATTGCGAGAGTGGCAGGAAGATTAGCTGGACGAGCAATCGGCTATGTTCAATTGGCTCGTGGTCAATTGGACAATGTTATGCAACAGTCCCAAGCTAGGCAGGTATTTTCTTGTGGATATCATTTCCTTTGTTCTTTTAGTTTTCTATTCAGTCATCAAGGGCGACATGAAAAACGAACCTTCAGTTCATGTAATTTTGAATCATTTAGGGACTTGCATAGTGGGGGATTTCGTAAGTAGATATACGAGTGAATAAGCTGCTTTGTGAAACCGGTCAAATTTATTATCAAAGGATCATGGGATCTGTTGTTAAGCAACCACGACAATTGTGAAATGGGTCAAATTTATAAATTCATGATTCCTTATTCTTTTAACTGCTTTGAATGCTAACATGGACTGGCAAAAGGGTTTTCTTTCGATCAATTTCTCTCGGGATTTTGTGATCTCTCTCTTATGTTAGCGAAACCTCGATATAGCATGAATTCCAGGAGGTCATATCTTCCTTGAAGTTATTATAGGAGATCAATTAATAAGGCATTTAGATGACAAAGTTTTTAATCTTTTTCCCCTTCTCGTTTAGGTTCACAAAGAACTTAAGGATACCATTGCACAACTTGAGGCTATTCGTCATGAAATAAGGAGTATCTCTCTCGTGAATCCTGGTCCTTTAACTCGAAGGGTGGAAGACTGCCCTCCAGAATCTAGTGCAAGCAGCCATCCAGAACCCAGTCCTAGTTCTAGTCCAAGCAGTAATGGTAAAACTGGTTATTGTTGATGGTATGTTTACCCCATTTTATACTCGTTGTTCTGGATTCCCCTCATCTGATTCTTCCCTTGTAGGGACTACTTCAGTTAAAGTCGGAGAAATTCAGAAGCATACAGATCACTGGGCAAAGGTCTTTCATTTTTTTCATCTTGGTCAACCCATTCATTAAATCTATCATGATAATGGCACAATCACTGTCATCTCTTTATATCCACCAGGCTCAAGAATTTAGTGGTGCCTCGGCTTCTGTTAACTTACACTCCCAAGCAACATCATTTGCCAGATTAGCTGAAACCGAGACTGTGAAATCTAGTTCTTTGAAGTGCAGTGGTGAAAATGACAGTCTAAGTAGTGATCCAGGTCTCTTAGCCGTTCTTCCTGTTTCAGCCGAGAGTGCAGGATTTCTTCCAGGTCGCAAAGGTAGGAAGAATTTGCAAATTATGAGCTGTCGTGTCTATCTTGTTCTTGTTACATGGACCCTTTACAGTATTCTGCTCTGGATGTTTGGATCTGAAGATGCCATACCACACATTTTTTTTCTTTCCAAAATGCATAATCCATTAAACCGGTAAACTGTAACTCATGATGGATACTCCTTTCTCTACCTTATAGCTAATGATGTTGTCTTAATATATCAAGAACATGTGCTGGTTACACAGCCATACCTCCTTCATGTGCTTTGGACATTCTCTGCCAAGCCCTTGCACTTAGATTCACAAATTTTCTTAAGAAGAAATTTCCGGGTGTTGTATATGGTTTATGTTCATTTGGCAGGCAAAGAATCTGAAACCTGGCTGAATGATTTTGTTGCAGAGAGTGTAAAAGGATCAGACATCATGCTGGAGGCAGTTCTTGAGGCGGAAGTGGCACGAAATGCAAAAGACTTCTTCTCACGACCTGAAAATCAAATTCCATCTGAAAAGGTGATGTGCCTCTCCACTCTTCAATGATAAATAATGTGGAAGCTTGCACCTGCTTCCCTTCTGGTTTTAGTTATACCATAAATTCCACGCAAACCCAATAGAACGTAAAGCCAAGAATTCGGAATATTTAGCTGCAGCAACTTCAAGCATACGGAAGAGACCATGCATTAACCGTCCATTCATTACATTTTTGTGAAAATTACGTTCGGAACTCGACACTGAGTGGTTAGGTTTGTGGAACAGAGCCGTATTTGGAACACTTAAAAGTACACAATGCTGATGAAATCTTTCTAAAGAAATCTTGTTACCCTTGCAGGAAAACTAAGTCTTAGTATTTTGGGGCTGTTGTGGAACTATTTGGAGCATAATTATGGAGACAATGAGTAGGAAGTTATTAACTTATAAGTTACTTAGTACTAGTAATGGGTTTCATTCTTCCTTTTTTTCCTTGTTTGGATTGCAATATTTGTTTCTATATCTATATATATTGTATATTTGGTACGTCTCAATGTTGATAAAATTTGGCTAGAAGATTTAGTTACACTAAGTGCAAATGTGAACATGGCGATGCGTTGACTCAAATCGCTATACATTTTGATTTAGATGTGATATATCTCTGAACAAATCATTCATTCATGTTCTTTTACAGTTACCGCATACCTTTTTTTTATTTTTGTTAGAAGTTACCGCATACCTTGAAAGTCTGCAATTTGGATTACTCTCTACGTATATATATATGTATATGTATATGTATATGTATATATATGAGTATTTAATTATATAAATGTTACTTGTCTGTACAAATGCATGTACGTCGGAGCTATACATTAATGAAATTTTGCTACATATGTTTGCAACACATCATCGTCATCTCCATGATTAGATACATTAATCACCAATAATTTAATGGACTAAAAAAAGTAAAAAATGTAAGGTTGTTTGGGCCACAAAAGCGCTGACTAACAATCTAATATGTGATTTAGAGAGTTTTTGTGATTTTTAATCACAAAACACTAGCATTGCGGGATGTTACAGACAAATAGGATGTTTATAGCGAGATCACTTCGAAATCAAAGAAAGAACTTTTTTTCTGTTTTCATAAATTTGATAATATGAAATTAATTGTATTTTTCTTTGGCTAATTATATATATTAAACATCGAGCATCATATAATTAATTTATCTTTTAATTAATTGTCTAATGAATTTTTTAATTATCCTCTAATTACATATGGAATATAAACTGATTGTCATAACAAACAATTATTTGATAATTCAAATACGCATCCTTTTAATAGATCGATTCTATTCAAACGGTTGTCAGAGATTCCATGGGGGGTCATACTGATCCCGTTTTTCCTTCTATGTATAATCTTTCTGTTCATTTATCTCTTTATTCTCAATCTCATCGCTAATGTTGGACCAATAGGGATTTATCCGAAATAGAAGACTCGTACCAAGGAATCTTACTTGTTTCATTGACCACTTTTTCAGATTCCAGGAGATGCACCCTTACCAAGGGAAGTTTCGAAGTCGGATCGAGGTGTTTCACACTCACACAGTAATGGTATCTTTTTTTTTGCATGCTAATGGAAAACATAATAGATTACCACATATATTATCTAATTTCTAATGAATACCAAAACACTCGTTAGTGTGTGACTTCATGAGTTCAACACTAAGTTGGTAGCAAATTATTTTCACTAATTGTCTAATTGAGGTTGATGTCTAGCAACATTCTTCAATGGCTAAACAACGTTAATAAATATCATGTATTCCGATGAAATGCGGTGAAAGAGGATTTAATATTTCCATCAATCTTTCTAGCTCCAGATTATCCTAGGGTATGGTTTGATTGTCAAACCCCAATATATTACCAACTATGTTTCTTGTCTATCGCAAGCAACTGTCGAATGAACTCTAGAAACTCTTTTCTCAATTATTTTTTTCTTTAGACAAGGACTTAACCAATCATTGTGATCTATAACAGAGCTTATACTCTTATCAAAAGTTGATGGATCCCATCCTTCATATCCTTTCAACAAGTGTTCTATAGCACATAGTGTCCAGAATCAAAGAATGATAAGTAACTTGTTAATTACTCTGTTGACCTCAGGTCTAAGAAAAAACTGACATTCAGATCCTTTTTAAGATTTTTCTATTGACAGATTAATGGTCACTTGACCAGTAGAAAATCTCACTTTAGGTTAGTTCAATGATCACGTCCCTATATGCATCATCCATATATGTGACATCGTTAAAAAAAAACTACTAATTTTTATCAAATAAAAAAGGTCATATCACATGTATGTCGATATATCCGGAAAACTAACGTTGTATTAGTCATTCCACGATCAAAAACATATTTTGATTAATATACGATAAAAATCATCTCTATTTATCTTGGTATCTATCATGATGATGTTTTATAATACTAATCATGGACAAATACATATCTCATATGTAGTACATACACAAATATATATGTATATACTATATATATATACAATTCATCATATGAAAAATAAAACAATGTCATATTATTAAAGTAAAATGCTCAAACATCACATGTACGTACACTAGCTCTAAACAAATTCTAACTCTTGAACTAAACTAAAACTAGTTCCAATATGTTACATCTTTTAATCTTATCATTGACTTGTGCTTGTCAAAATATTTTGATGCAAGCATCTTTGTGAGTATATCAATTGCATTTTCTTTTCCATCTACTTTCAAAATCTGAATGCCTCCACACTTGATATATGTCAAATAAGATGTTATTTCCATAGAACATGATTTGATATTTGTCAAGATCTCGGTTCCTTGACTTGAACTATCGCTCCAGTATTATCACATAATAATGGAACGAACTCTTTGATCGAAAAGGACCACATAAGTTACTTATGTTTTATCGTGTTGTTATGTCACTTGTTTTACTTTAACCTCTAGTATATCCTTTTTGTAAGTCCTCGTGTTGCATCTGTTTTCCCTTTTATTTTACGTTTTTTCCGTAACTAAATGATTATGCATTGAATAATATGTTTAGATTTTGAAATACGATAACTGTTAGAACCAGTGAGTTCAGATGTTATTGAATACACAATTTATAAAGAATATTAAGCTATATTCAATTGGAAAAACAATAATTAAAGATACCGAAATTAATTGATGATCGAGGCATGTGTTGGCAGTGTCCTAAGACAGAAATTTGCTTTATATTTCGTCCTTGAGGATTCAACGATCACAAGAGAATGATCTCTTGTTGATTGTACTCTGTTTATTTCTCAGAAAGTTTTACGGGGTTAAAACGAATTCTCTATATTTTTCCGAATGACCAGATAACCATTCATATAAATATCTGGTGATGCAAGCTAAAGACGTAACCCTACGGACGCAAGGTTTCGGTTTGCAGCTGGGACCGCTCCAACCAAGAGCCCCAAGGCCCAAGGCCCATCTTTGAAATTATATATATATATATATACACACCAATATCCATTTTATTATCTATTTGAAACCATTAATTGTATGAACACTTATATGGTGTTCATTTATTGTTTCAAGTTCCAATGTGAGACTTTTATTAAAGACATGTGCAATGCACATGTGCCCCCCACACACACACATATGTGCCTACCATACCCCACATTTTCTATTCAAACTTAGCAATACCTCACATTTGAATAAAAAATAAGATTTCATTCTGAGAAATCTGGTTAAGTATGCATTTGAAAGGTGTCTTTTGGACTTGAACCGTTCATTGTGAGTACTTATCAGATTTACTTTGTGAGTTAGTGACCTACAGTCTTGAACTACTCATGTTTCATAGTAAATCAAGATACTGAGTATCACACTTACCAAACCGAAACATTTCAATTCTTTCGGTTGTGTTCATTCTGGTTCTAAACATATCCTTTCTTCATGAGATTTCTAGAGAATTTATCCATCTTGGTTCTCATAGATGCGACCCCACATCGATCTCATATAGGTAATGTCAATCATGAAAAGTCTGTATCAATTCTACTTTCAAAGCTATTAGCATTATTAATAATCGTAAGATTCATCCCTTTACTCATCAACGGAGATATACGTTATTTTAGCATAGGAAAGGCTTGATAGTATGTCATGAGACTTGAGTCTTCCTTAACTAGTTAGCCTATTAAACCTAGACCATGGGATAGGTTAGGGTTTCGCCAAGTGATGATGCATTCCATTGGCTTTAAGCTCATTCCCCTTGCTGTGTTTAAAACTTGCTCTCTACCAAGGCCTTTAGTAAATGGATCTGACGATGTTTTCTTTAGATTTTATGTAGTCAATGGATATAATTCCATTCTTTAGCAAGTGTCGTATTGTGTGATGGCGTCGTCTGATAAGCCTCGATTTAGCATTGTAATTTGGTTTTTCGCTCTTGTAAGGGGAGTCATATTGTCACAGTGAACACAAATGGCAGTCATAGATTTTTGCCATAATAAAATTCCTTCTAAGAATTTTTTGAGCCATTATGTTTCCTCAACAGCTTTATCCAACGCTAAAAATTCTGCTTCCATAGTCGAGCGTGTCACTACAGATTGTTTTGATGATTTCCAAGATACAACTGTTCCTCCAAGTGTAAATACATATCCACTTGTGGATTTAGTATCTGTATTAATTGAAACCCAATTTGCATCACAATATCCTTCTAATACTGGAGGATATTTAGTGTATGCTTAAGGTATCTCAATACTCGTATTAATGCAACCCAATGTTCTTTTCTTGGATTGTGTGAGTATCTACTGAGTCGACTAATCGAATATGCCAAATCCGGTCTTGTACAATTCATGATGTACATTAAACTTCCAATAACATGTGTGTACTCCAATTGTGATTCACTATCTCCTTGGTTCTTCTTAAGATGAACACTAGGATCATACAGTTACAACCGGTTTGCAATCAAAATGTCCAAATCATTGAAGGAATTTGTCTATATAATTGGATTGTGTCAAAGTGTAACCTTCCAAATTTCTTTGAATTCGAATTCCAAGGACTATATGTCTTTCATATCAAAACAAGACTTTAACATTTTTTTGGTTCGACTGATTACATCTTTGTTCGTTCCCATGATTAGCATATCATTGACATATAGACATAGAATAATGTATGCATCTTTGTACTCTTTTACATAGACACATTCATTTATCTTAAAGCCATTTGATAATAAAGTATTATCAAACTTCTCATGCCATTGTTTTGGTGCTTGTTTAAGTCCGTAAAGAGATTTCATCAATTTACATACTTTCTTTTCTTGACCTTTAACAACAAATCCTTCAGTTGATCCATATAGATCTCTTCATCCAATTCACCATTTAAGAATGCATTTTTCATGTCCATTTGATGAATCTCTAAATTATGGATTGCTGCAATAGTAATTAACGTTTGTATGGACGTAATTCTTGAAATGGGTGAATAGGTGTCAAAGAAATCCATTCCTTCCTTTTGTCTATTGTAAATTGATATGATTTGTCTTATTGAATCCTCAAAACCAAATACAATTGTATATGTAGATACAAGAAGTGGAGCACCCGATCGGGCGTCTTCAGTGTGCCCGATCGGGCAGAGGTAGATACAAGAAGTAGAAAGATAGAAAACCCTAATAGTATGAGAAATTACATAAATACCCTTACTTATTATATGCCCCCTCAAGATGGAGCACCATCGGTGATTCCAATCTTGTGACAAAGTGACACGAACGGTTGACGAGATAGGGGTTGAATGTCAACGCACCTTCCAATGTTAGACGCATAGCCATCGGGGAATTTCACATCTTCTTTCAACCACTTCAACAATTTATATTTCGTTTCATTTGACAATCTGAATATCGGGACTGGCGCTTTACCGTCATCACCTATATGTAACTCCCTTCGTGAGCAATATTCTTCTAGATCTTTGCGTGATTTAATATTGTCTTTTGTCTTCCCCGTGACATTCAGTACTGTATTGATGATGTTATCAAAAAAATTCTTCTCTATGTGCATCACATCAAGATTGTGGCGAAGTTTCAGATTTTTCCAATACGGCAAATCCCAAAATATGCTCTTCTTGTACCAGTTATGAGTAATTCCATAACCACCAATTCTCGGATGATTGTTCCCTCCGCAATCTATACTCCTCGGAATACCCAAAGCAAGAAGTCGTTCATATAAAATCTCTTCGCCGGTCAAAACTGGAGGAGGAGATTTCCGCACAACTACATTCCTTTTAAAATTTCTCTTGTTGCGCCGTAATGCATCATCAACAGGAAGAAAACGACGATGACAATCAAACCAACTCGTCTTTCTTCCATGTTTCAACTGAAAAGCATCTGTTTCTTCCATGCAATATGGACAAGCCAATCGACCATGCGTTGTCCATCCAGATAACATACTATAAGCTGGAAAATCACTTATTGTCCACATGAGAGCACCTCGTAACATAAAATTTTGTTTCCTCGAGACATCGTACGCTTGAACTCCATTCCATAATTCTTTTAATTCTTCAATAAGTGGTTGAAGAAATATATCCAAACTTCTTTTCGGATGATTAGGCCCGGGAATCATTATTGTTAAAAACAAAAATTCCCGTTTCATGCACATATCCGGTGGTAAGTTGTAAGGTGTCACTATAACTGGCCACAATGAATAATTCTTTCCAGACATCCCAAATGGATTAAAACCATCGGTACAAAGACCTAAATAGACATTTCGACTCTCAGCCGCAAAATCAGGGTATACCTTGTTAAAGTGTTTCCACGCCTCACCATCTGAGGGATGACACATCTCTCCTTCCTGACTTGAATGCTCAGCATGCCATCTCATGTCGCTTGCGGTCTCCACAGATTGATACAATCTTTTTAATCTGTCTGTAATTGGTAAGTACCACATACGACGATATGGAACCGATTTTCCATTCTTTGTTAAATAAAACCGATCTTTTCCACAAAATAGACAATTACTCATCTCCGATGTCTCTCTCCAAAAAATCATGCAATTGTCTTGACAAACATCAATCTTTTGATATGGCAATAAACCCAAAGATCGCATCATCTTCTTTGTCTCATAATAGGAGTCTACTGCATTATTATCTTCTGGCAAATAATCTCTTACTAATTGCAATATCGAATCCATGCAATTCTCAGACAAATTATTTTCAGTCTTCAAATTCATCAAACGTGCAGACAGAGATAACTGTGATAAACCACTCCTACAACCATCATAAAGTGGATTCCTAGCACTTTCTAGCATTTCAAAAAAACTTTTTGCTTCTTCATTCGGATCTTCTTCAATATTTTCGTTTCTTTCACGGAATACATTTTGCACCATTTCCACATAGGGGTTCATTTCTACATCTTGAGAAGACTCAAATTCATCATGATGTATAGTGCCCCTAAAGTTTTCCACAACATTACTAGATCGTGGTGCAAATTTTTCTCCATGACATAACCACATGAAATAATTTGGGGTAAATCCTCTTAAATAAAGATGCTTCCAAACAGTTCTCTCATTAACAAATTTTTCATTCTTGCATTTTACACATGGACAAACCAACGTACCCGTTTCTTTGTAAACTTGTTGATTCGTCGCCATTGTCATAAACTGTGTGACGCCTTCTATAAACTCTTTCGATACGCTTTGAGATTCTGGATCAATTCTTCTGTACATCCATTGTCTAGAATCGAAAATGTTCGATCTTGATGAAGATGCCATTATATCGCAAACACTAAAGAAGTTATGGGGTGAAAAATATGAGAGTAGCTTATGAAAAACGGATCAATGGTTGAGGGGTTAAATAGATTATTTAGGAACGGATTAGGAACAGATTAGGGACTAAGAGAGTAATTTTCCGGAAAATCGTCCCTAAACCGTCCCTAAATCTGTTGTTGAAGTCCTAAATTTAGGGACAGTTTCAAATCCGTCTCCAAAATTGGAAACGGATGGTCCGCCGTCTCCAAAATTGGAAACGGATGACATGTCCGTCTCCAAAATTGGAAACGGATGGTTTGCCGTGTCTAATCGGTTCCCATTTAGAAACGGATTAGACACGACTCCTCGGTACCCAAATTTGGGAACGGATTAGTGACGGATTTCATCGTTCGTCCCTAATCCGTGTCTAATCCGTTTCTAAATTTAGAAACGGAAATGTCGGTTCCTAAATTCCGTCCCTAATTTCCAATTTTCTAGTAGTGTGTTAACTTTTGAGAATCATCACCGGTAGCTGCTTCCAACCTATACCTATTGAACCATTCCACTGTCTTTCCCAAACAAACATCTAATAGCCCTAGGATCGACAATTTTTTTGACTTCTTCAACGT
>CM071867.1:37101675-37118732 GCA_036759665.1 Gynandropsis gynandra
TTTGATGCCTTGCCATACGTTGAGCAAGGAGGAGCCACGCCTCTCGCACGGATGAGACGCGAGCAACCATCGGTTGTAGTGGAGGAGAGATCGCGCCAAGGATTACCGAGAACAAGAGCCGATCTTGCTGTTTGTATGGGGCAAACGCTGGATTTGGAATGGTAATGCCTTCAACTAGGAGAGTAGCATTGGGGACGACGGAATCCGATTGGATAAAACAATCCAAACGATGGCCTTCAAGTAGAGCACGTATTTGAATACTCCAAATCAAGTAGTTGGAGGATGTAAGCTTGGTCACATTCAACATATTGACCTTGAGAAGCGTACCATTGGGTTCGTTGGGGTTGAACGCTGGAGTAGCGTCGACAGCAGCTGAATTTAACATGGTGAGACAAGGAACAGCGGTAACGTGCCCGATCGGGTAGTAAATTCGTGCCCGACCGGGTAGTGCTACAAATTGTCGAGCGGCTGGTCGGCTGAACGAGAGACAGTCACTGATCGTTGAAGAATGATTAGTGGAACAGGGAGCGGCACCAGGACGTCGAGCAAGTGAGCGAGCGACTGAACGAACGCAGGATGTTCGATAACGTGCGTGACAGGGTTTGCGAGCGTCGAGCGTAGGGCAAGCGTCAAGCGGCTGGGGCTGAATGCGACTGACTGCGGCCGACAGGTGCAACGGTGATTGAGCGACGGCGGAAGGTGCAGCTAGAAGCGACCGGTAGCGGCGGAAAGGTGTGGCGGCGCCGGTAAAAGGGATTAGGGTTTCGGCCGGTTTTAAAAAAATGAGGTAGGTCTTTAGGGCTCTGATACCATGTAAATTGATATCATTTGTCTTATTGAATCCTCAAAACCAAATACAATTGTATATGTAGATACAAGAAGTGGAGCACCCGATCGGACGTCTTCAGTGTGCCCGATCGGGCAGAGATAGATACAAGAAGTAGAAAGATAGAAAACCCTAATAGTATGAGAAATTACATAAATACCCTTACTTCTTATATCTATAACCTTTGGCTACCAATCGAGCTTTGTATTTTTCTATAGTTCCATCAGGTCTCATCTTTCTTTTGAATATCCATTTATGATCGATGGTTTTATGGCCTAGAGGTAAATCAACCAATTTGTGTTGTTTTGCATAATGGAATCCATTTCTTCTTGGATAGCCTCTTTCCAGTATGGCGCTTCCGTCGATTCTATTGCAGCCTTATATGTAAGAGGTTCTCCTTGAAGAACAAATGTCATAAAGTCATGCCTAAAATCTTTGGCGATTCTTCCTCGTTTACTCCTTCTAGGTTCTATTCTTTCTGGTTGAACCGAAAAAGATATATTTCATTGGCATATGAATCTCCAAGAGTTCTTTTTGCTACGACATTTTCCTTGGTCCAAGTTTTGTTCTCTTTGGTAAAGGAATTTGAACATTCGCAAGACAACCCCACACATTCATAGTCTTGTAAGTTGGTATTCGTCCTTTCCATAACTCGTACGGAGATTTATCACTCGACTTATGTGGAATTCTATTTAGAAAATTATTAGAAGTAAGTACTGCCTCACCCCATAAGTTTATTGGTGTTCTCGAACTAATAAACATCGAGTTTATCATATTTTGAGTGTTCAATTCTTTCGTTCAGCGACTCCATTTTATTTTGGAGTATATGGTGTAGTCATTTGATGCACTATTCCATAAGATGAACAAATTTGTACAAAGTCATTAGGAAGATATTCTCCTCCTCTATCTGACCTTAAGATTTTTACAAGTTTATTTTCAACTTTGACTTTGTATGATTTGAACATGCTCAAAGCTTCATCTTTGGTATGTATCAAATATACATAGCAATACTTACTATAGTCATCAATGAATGTTATATAATAATTTCCCCCTTCTACTCGGAGTTATTTGAAAGTCACATAAATATGTATGGATTAATCCCAGAAGTTCATTTGTTTTTTTAACAGATTTATGTGGATGTTATTTAATACATAATTTATAAAGAATATTAAACTATATTGAATTGGAAAAACAACAAATAAAGATAACAAAATTAATTGATGATCGAGGTCTGCGTTTGCAATGTTCTAAGACAGAAATTTGTTCTCTATTTCGTCTTGAGGATTCAACGATCACAAGAGAATGATCTCTTGTTAAATGTACTTTGTTTATTTCTCAAAATTTTTACGGGGTTAAAACGAATTCTCTATATTTTTCCGAATGATCAGATGACCATTCATATAGATATCTTGGGATGCATGCTAAAGACGTAACCATACGAATGAAAGGTTTTGGTTTGGAGCGTGCGGGGCGTTCGAATGGTCGCATCGAATGGACGCAACGCTTCAACGATCGTACGCAATGCTTTAGCGAACGAACCAAACTCTTGTAAAAAACCAACAGTTGAAAAATAATTTCGGCCGGACGCAAGGCCCAAGGCCCATCTTTGACATTATATATATATATATACATACATACATATATACATACATACATATATACATACATACACACCAATATCCATTTTATTATCCATTTGAAACCATTAATTGTGTGAATATTTATATGGTGTTCATTTATTATTTCAAGTTCCAATGTGGGACTTTTATTAAAGACATGTGCAATGCACATGTGCCACACACACACACATGTGCCTACAATAACTTTACATAGAAAGCACTAAATTAGATGAATTTTCTTTCATCCCATGTAATTTTCCAAGATCTACAATGTCGCAGAATGAAAAACGAAGTGCGACCCCATTTTCATCTTCAACATTTACTATTTAGCTCGATACACTAGATTTTTAGAAATTATGAGATATTTCATTCGAGTTTCTTAAGATATGTGCATTTGGTTACATCGTTATAACTTGCAATACTTTGACCTCTTGCATATCATCTTGTAAAGTCCTTGTGCTGCACCCATTTTTCTATTTGTTTTATTTATTTTCTATAATTGGACAATTATGCACTGAATTATACAATAGACTTTGAAACACGATAACTTTGAATATAGAGTACCAAATTAGTTTTTTTCGTTTCATGTATTTATTCGAGACCTACAACATAGAGGTTGCACAAAGTAGCTCAAATTCATTTTCATCCTCCAAATGAACTATTTAGATCGATGCATTAGTTTTTTAGAAGCTACAAGATGTCACATTCGAGTTTCTTAAGTAATGCATGTTTTTTTATGTCTATATGTAACTTGCCCATCTTTGACATTATATATATATATATATATATAGACATACATACATACATACACACCAATATCCATTTTATTATCCATATGCATATCTTCTTGGGAAGTCTTCATGTTCCATCCTTTTTTTCTCTTTTTATATTTTCGCGGTAATTGGATGATTATGCACTAAATTACATATCAGATTTTGAAATACGATAAATTGCATAGAAAACACCAAAATAGACTAATTATTTTTTCGTTACATATATGTTTTCAGAATATATGATGTTTTAGGTTAGAAAAAGTAGTCTAGCCCCGTTTTCATCCTCAAAATTAAAAATTTAGCTCGATAGTTATAAAAGATGATGGTGTTCTCATGATGGATAATTAAGACGACACTTTGGATAAGGACATGGTGTGGTATCTTGATACCGAAGCTCGTAACCATGTGTGTGGGCATAAACATCTCTTTGTTGATATGTAAAAAATAGAAGATGTACATGTGTCTTCTGGAGATACCTCGAGCTGAAAGTTAAAGATCGAGGAAATATATATTTTTAGGAAATGAATGAAAAAGAAGGTACCATGGAGGATGTGTACTATGTTCCTGATTCCAAAAGTAATATTATGATATAATTATTGGTTTTTGTGAATGATTGTAAGCTACACTTGAAAGACAAAAGTGGTTGAATTCTCGCACGCGTGGAGATGGCGAAATATAGAATGTTCAAATTTAACTTGAAGATTTTACAAGAGAGGTGTTTGCAAGTGAATTTGGAGACAAAACAAAGTTATGGTTCTTACGGTTGAGACACTTATATTATAGCGGGTTAATGGAGTTAGCAAACAAGGGATGGTCCATGGTTTACTAAACATGGACTAAACCAAGGAGTTCTATGAAGGTTGTGTCCTCGCCAAGAAATCAAGGACAAATTTCAAAGAGACCACTCGAATTGGTACACACCGATATATGTGAACCAATCACTTCAATATCTTTTAATGGGAAGTGATACTTTATTAATTTTATCGATGACTATTAAAGGAAGACATATGTTTATTTTTTAAGGAGAAGTCAGAAGCATTTGAGACATTCAAGAAATTCAAGGTAATGGTGGAGCAGACCATCTATCTCTATATCAAGCTTTACGGTTGGATAGAGTGGGTGAGTACATGTCGATCATTTTCATAATTGTTTTTGGAAAAACAAGTCATCAAAATATCTTTTACAACACCTTATTCATCTAAACAAAATGGTGTCACGTAAAGGAAAAAACCGAACGATACTTAATATGGTTCGATCGATGTTGAATACAAAAGACGTACAAAAGAAATTTTGGACGGAAGCGGTGCAATTACTGTTGATATACAAAAATAAAGTCCTCATAAACATTTGGAGAATCAAAGACCACAAGAAGCTTGGAATGGGTATAAACCAATAGTACCACATTTTAAAGTGTTTGGGAGTGTGGTCTATGCACATGTGTCAGACCAAAGAAGAACGAAGATTGACGACAAAAGTAAATAATTTGTTCATTCGATATGTTGAGAAGACGAAGGCGTTCAAGTTGTTTGATCAAATCGACAAAAAGGTGTTTGTGAGTCGAGACGTACAAGTAAATGAAGAAAGCATGTGGTATTGGAAATATCAAAAGGAGACAACATAAGGATAGTAATTGAGTATTGTACCAACATTTACTCCTACGAGTTCTCATGTACATGAATATGAAGATGAAGCCAATTCAAATGAGGATACGGAGCATACTAGATCTATATGAGTCCACAAATGAAAAGAATTTGGTTTGTTTATTAGTAGACTCGGAGAATATCACTTTTGAAGTGGCCATTAAAGACAATAGGTGGAAAGTTGTCATAGATAAAGAAATGAAAGCAATTGAAAAAAAATTAAACTTGGGATTTGGTGGAGTTACCACAAGGACACAAACCCATTGATGTCAAATTGGTGTACAACAAGAAAATCAATTTTAAAGGCAAAATTGATATGTACATGGCATGCCTAGTTACAAAAGGTTATAAACAAAATCCAAAATTGATTATGACAAAGTGTTCGCTCCGGTTTGAAGAATTGAGGCAATTCGAGTTCTCTTGTCAATAGTTGTAGAAGTTAGATGATCGATATATCAAGTGGACATGAATGGATTCATTGAAGAGGAAGTATTTGTGACATAACCACCTAGGTACATGAAATCCGTAAAGGGGAGAGAAGTGTTGAAGTTGTAGAAGTCGCTCTCCAGAAGCAAACACCTCGAGAATGGAACACTCAAATTAACATTTATTTCAAAAGAACTGTTCTCGTACAATGCTCCTATAAACATGCATTATATGTGAAGAAAAAAGGATGTGAGATACTTATACTTGCTCTTTAAGTTAAGGATTTTCATGGAAAGTAGCCAAGAAATGGTAAAGATTTTAAAGACGCTATGGCTCGTGAGTTCAAAATGATAGCCTTATAATTAATCAAGTACTTTCTTGGTCTTGAGATCATACAAGGGATTTTTGGAGTTTTTGTATCGCAAGAAGCATACACAAAAGAAATATTGAAGCAAAGAAAGATAGACGAATGCAAGCCAGTAACAACACCAATGGAGCTTGGGATGAAACTCTCCAGATTTAAGGGAAGAGATTAAGCAAATATGAGTGAATATTTTCATTTGGTTGGGAGCCTACAATATCTCACATGTATGAGGTCGGAAATTTTATACAATTTTGGCATAGAGAGCAGATAGATAGAGGATCCAAGACACTAACATCTCAAAGCTATTAAAATAATTTTTCTATACAATCATGGAATAGAATTACTCGGATTACTCTATTCGAAGACAAATGAATTCAAGTTGGTTGAATAATCTGATAGCGATTGGTGTGGAGACAGAGACGATCAACAGAGTATTGTTGGATTCGTATTTCTACATGGGGAGTACAACATTTACATGGCTTTCTATAAAACAACCAATTGTGACTTTGTCAACATGCGAGGAAAAATATATGGTGGAATCTTGGTGTCTATGTCACACTATTTGGTTAAAGAATTTATTTCCAGAGATGAATCAACAACAATGTGAGACAACCGAAATACGAGTTAACAACAAGTCGGCCAAATCCGGTTCCTCAAGAGTGGAGTAAGCATATTAATGCTCGTTTTCATTTCATCACAGAACATGTGAATAATAGATAAGTGAATATGATTCATGTTGGAATTCATGATCAATTTTTCATTTACAAAACCTCTATCAAGATAGCTGTTTGAAAACTTCGATATGATGGTGGGTATGGAAGATCGAAAAATTTTGAGTTTAAGGGAGAAATTTGTTGAAAATTAAACTCAAACAATATGATATTTTGGTCATTTTCTAATGAGGATTTTGGATGATCAATCGCTAACCAAATTACACATAAGACTTATGAATTTGAATGTCCCAAAAATCCAATTTCCAATTGTTCAAGTTTCGAGGCATTTGAAAATGTATGGAGAAAGTTATGGATGTTTTAATAACAATGATTTAATATGACAACATTGGTTTAAATGTTTCAGTTTTTGTCCATTTCACCTTTTAATTCTTTATTTTATGAATTATAGGGCTAATATATGATGTATAGAATTGAAGCAAGAAATCCATTTCAAAGAGAAAAAAACTTGTATTGTTCATATTTCTCTTATATTCTCTAAAAAATATCAATCATTTTCCTCTTTGATTGACAGATATAAATGAATTCATCAGTTTGGTCGAACTAGAGAATTTCCAAAAAAAAAAAATTGCCACTAAACTGAAAAATCATAACTTAAATAAATGAGCCAAAAGCGTGAAAAACGTTATAGAAAGCCACCATAGGCAAAGTCCAAGTGCTCAAAAACCTCCCAAACATCCATCAAATTCGTATGAATCATCTACGTACCAAACTTTTAGGTTTTCTTTTTCTTTTTATTCGACATAAATGATATGGGAAGCTATTTTGATATTCCCAAATCTTCGTTTGTTTGTTGTGACGAAGAAGTCAAAGATGAAAGGATGAAATAAACATCTGAATTACAACACTTTTTTCTTAAATCATCTAAAAATGGATAAAATTTGTGTTATATTTGATTTCTATATATAGATAAACAACCATTAATGTGAAAAAGAGATAAATTTAAACGTAATCGTATTTTTACTTGAATATATGTTTATCCATGTCGAAAATTCTTAAAAATCTTTAAATTACAATTTTGCATATATTTATAAATATCTTTGAATGTTGTTATATGATTGCCACTGAAGCAAAACTTACAAGTCTATCCAATCTAGATCACCCAGACTGATTCGATCTAGACCGATCCGTACAATTTGAATCGTTTGGAATGTGAGATATCTTAAAAATCCATATGGGTTCAAATTTCAAAATTTTTTCGCATTCGTATTGGTTCGGATAAAACTCGTGGAACCTGGACGACCCAATTTAAAATATCAAAAAACACTAAAAACCAAGTAAATTAAATTTTTATATATTTTTATGTTATATATGATAGTTTTATTTTTTATATTAAAAAAAGGAACTACCCAATGAATTCTAAAACCAAATAACCCAAATTAAGTATGATACCCGAATAATCTGAAACCCAAATAACCTAAATAACGTGAACTACTAGAAGAATCTGATCATCCAAAGGTAATTAAGTTATTTCAGGTCAAATTCTTATGAACACGAACAACCTGAACCCGAACCGAAAATATTAGGATTCAATTCGGGTCTAATTTTCAAAATCCAAGAAACCCAAATCTGAATCGAAACCCGAGAAACCCAAACCGAAACTCGGATTGGAAACCCCTAGTTTATAAGAGATCATTGTTCCATGTGGATTCAAATTCCAAATCAATACCATTGAGCTCCATTTCTTTCAAAGACCAATTCATATAAATCAAATTTCAAGGGTTCTTTTAAAAGAGTTCGTTTTTGAATCACACCAAAACTAAGTAGAAGATCATGATATATATATATATATATATATCCATACAATGCGTAATACAACATAATTAATCTTCTGATTCTACGTGTAATTTGTCAAAATATTCACACGAATGGGATGTGTGGAGAATAATGAGATTTCTTTGTAAATTTTTTATGTGTCTGATAAAAATAAACCCCCTTGATAAAAAATCTTATATGTGTGTGTGTGTGTGTGTGTTTGTGTGTGTGTGTGTGAACCAGAGACCATTACCCATAGATAATCGGTTAATTATCTTGTTTTCAATTGTATCATTTAATATCGTCTATCATGATAAAACATAAAAGACACTACTAAAGTTTTCTACGCATATAATTTTCCACACTGGTTTCAACACTAAAGCTCAATTAATTAAACTCGAATCTGATCATATTTAATTTACGCTAATCTGAATGACAACACTTTTTCATAATTATTCATAGAGTGGTCCACAATATAAGATTATAAAAAAAACCTTAAAATGGTATTGACACCAATATCATCCATCGACCATATCAATGAAGAACAAAAGATATTTAGCCACATTTCATCGCAGTTAGACCCACATATGATTACTACTGCAAATACATAAGAATTATGGATGCATAGCATGAAGATTTCAAGTACAGTATTAAATATTTTTTATCTTCAACTGATTTGAATTTATCAAGATTAACTTATATTGAATCATACAGAGTGAATTAGCGTACATTACTACAATTCAAGAGCAAACTGGAACAGACACAAGACTCCTACTAAACCAAAATATTGTCACAAGAGACAATACTAATATGAGCAATGTGCTCATGAAAGACTTTAGGTATAACAACCTTAGTCAGTGGATCCACAACCATGGAGTTTGTACCTATATGCTCTATCAAAATGATCTCATTTTGTATGCTCTCACGTACAACAAGATACTTAATATCAATGTACTTTGACTTTTTAGTACTTTGTTATTGTTAGAATATAATACCGCAAAATGATTGTCACAATAAATTTTTAGCGATCCATCAACACTCTCTATAATATGTATGATAAGATTTTTCAATCACAAAGTTTGATTGGATGTCTCATAACATGCTACATACGTTGCCTCCATTGTGGATGATGTTATGAGCTTTTCGTTGGAAATATTTCAAGAAGCAATACCAGCAGAAAGAAAGAATATATAGCTTGAAAAGGATCGAAGACTATCAAGCACCCAACATATTATGAATCTGAAAAATATTGATCTCGAGCTGGTCTGATTGTCTGTTCATGAGCATATTATCCTTTACTTTATGAAGATATCGCATAACCTGTTTAGCTACTTTCCAAAGATCAATCCTGGGGTTGCTTAGGTATCTTCCTAAAATGCCAACAATGTATGCAAATTCAGGTTTTATGCAGACTTGTGCATACATTAGACTCCCTATAGCCGAAGCATAAGGAATCTTCTTTCCTAAATCTCTAGTTCAATCACTATTTTAGTTTCCCCCCATAAAGCTCACATCATTAGCAGTATTACAATATCATCTATATAAAGGATTATCAAGATAAAGTTTCTCCTACTTATCTTATGGTATACACAATTATCTACCCGCTTCACCTCAAAATCATATGAGATGATTACACGATGAACTTGTGATACCATTAACGGAGCGTTTGCTTCATACCATAGAAGGACTTCCTTAATTTGTAAACCATTTTCTTTGGATTTACGACCACAAAATGTCTTAACATCCATCCGATTAAGTTCTAAATCATAATGAGTTTGATTGCCATCAATATTCTCAAAGAGTCTTTTAATGAAACTTAAGAGAAAGTCTTTTCATAGTCTATGCCTTGTTTTTGAGAAAATCCTTTGGCGACTGGCCTGCTTTATACCTTTCCACATTATAATGCAAATCCCATTTGGTTTTATATTTTTATTCAACGGGTTTTGCACCTTCAGGCAAAGGGACAAGATCTCAAATGTCACTGTCCTCCATAGACATAATATCTTCTTTCATGGAATCGGTACACCTTTGAGACACTTTGGATGGATTGACGTATGTTAACTGGATCATCTTCCGTCAATCCAATTCCATCCTCATGCTTTTGAATAAATACTATGTAGTCATCAAAAATAAAATTTCTCATCTCTCGAGTGGATCGACGTGGCACAATTTCCTGATGTAAATGTTTTTGAGGTTCATGAACTTGTTCCCTCATGGATTTCAGGAACGGTATTTAGAGTATCTTGATTTGTAGCTTGAGAAATATGTTCTGAATCATTGCTAGCTACAATAATCCTAATATGAATCATTATCTTTTATGAAATAAATGTTTCATCCTTATCCTTTCCTAAATAATATTCGCCATCTCTTTTCCCAGGTATGAAGTCCTCAAAGAATGTCGCTACTTCTGTTAAAAAGATCATATTTTTTCGCGGAATCATAAAAAAACTTATACCCTTTAGATCTTTACGAGTATCCAAAAAGTAACTACCCATGGGTTTGGAATCCAATTTATTTTCATTAGTTTGATAAGATCCAGCCTCGGTTGGACATTCCCAAATGTGAAAATGCCTTAAGTTAAGATGTCTACCCGCTACCCGCTATAACTCATAAGGCGTCTTAGTTGTCACTTTAGTTGGTAATCTATATAGAATTTTATGAACTAGAGATTAAAAAATAGATATTAATGAGAGAAAAGGAGATTTATTGTACATGAAATACACATTGTTATATATAGAAAAATGAAGAAAAAAAGTAAGGAACGAAAAAGGAAACTATACAAGGAAAAAGAAAATAATGAAGAACTTGTAGAATAGGATCTAGCGCCGAGAGGAGACAAAACACTTTGTCTTGGTTGTTGCGGTTGGAAATCTCTTTCGGATCTGTTGTTTCCGACTTGAGATCTTCAAGCTCAGCCCACAAACCTTTAAACTTGGAAAAACCTCGCTGAAAGACTACCCATCTTGCCGAATCATGTGGAGATTCTTGCAAATTTCAAAGATTTGATTATTGTTGGAGACATCGCCGTAGATGGCTGTGAGTTCATCCCATAGAGCCTTCGGTTTCTTGATATGACCATATGTTTTGAGAAGTGGCACCTCCAAAAAATTTTGGATGAAAACCAAACTTGTGGATTCGTTTTAAGCCCAATTTGTTCCTCATGTTTGTGGATTCAAATCACTTGCAACATCAGATGGCTCAATGTGGTTCCACAAATCACAACTTCGTAGATTTGCCTCCAAAATTTTGACCAAAGGTTGTAGTTGTCACCATTAAGAAGAATAGGGATCCTTTTGTGGAATCCATGATGAGAAACGAAAGAAAAGAGATTCAGAAACTGATTTGCGGAAGAAACACTGGATTAATGCTCTGATACCATATATAATTTTATGAACTAGAAATTAAAAAATAGAGATTAATGAGAGAAAAGAAGAATTGTATTCTCTTAATCTTTAATTGTACACGGAATACACATTGTTATATATAGAAAAATGAAGCAAAGAAGTAAAGATCGAAAAAAGAAACTATACAAATCAAGGAAAAAAGAAAATAATGAAGATCTTGTAGAATAGACAATGGAATGATCTGGTGTCCAGATTTGAATCTTTCCTTAGTGAAGCAACAAGACTTGGGCGGCAAGAGAAATGGAGAAATAATGGATCGAGCTCTTAGGTAGGGTTTAGGCCGAAAATAACTCCTTATTAGACTCCTTGGCCCAATTCTTCTAACACTATGTTCAAGATATAAATCGTTGTCTTTAATACCTCATCCCACAAAGATTTTTAGAGAGTAGAGAGTGATATCATACTTCTCACCAATTCTTGAAGTGTATGGTTTCTTTTTTTCGTAATATCATTCATGTTAGGTGTAGCCGACATTGTGTATATGGGAAATATTCTACATTCCTCGAGATATTTGGTAAATGGCTCTAGACGTTGTCCACTTGATTTGTCATTTCTGGCGTAATATTCACCACCATAACCGGATCGAACAATCTTAACGCCTTTATTAAGTTAAATTTCAACCTCAACCTTAAACGCTTTGAATACATCCAAAAAGTTTGACTATACCATTCCAAGAAACCATAGGAAATGGTTCACATACATCCATATGTATCAATTTCAAATATCTAAAGTTCGAAATATACCTTAACCTATTTTGTTTGTTTATTTTTCCTTGATACAACTAACACAATGGTCGAAATAAAAAAACAAGAGTTTCAACAATTTCGACTGATATTAAACATTCTATTCTCGGTTTCGAGATACAGCCTAATCGTTTATCAATTTCACATCACATAAACCAGCATGAAAAAGTTTCATTATATTAAGGGATAATATCAAACATATAATGATTATCCGAAATAAATAAACAACTAGTTCCAATCATAGCCGAATAAAATGAAAAGATAATCTTAAGGTCTCCAAATGAACAAGAAAATCTTAATTTGTCCACTCTAGAAACTGAAGTCAAGTTTTGTGTAAAAGGTGGTACAACGAAAATACCTTTCAAATATAAAAGTTGAATGGTCTTCACAAAAGCCCGAATTTTCCGATCGCTTCCACTTTAACTCTCTTACCATTGCCCACGTATATGTATATTTCTTCATCATAAGCCTAAATTGCCTGATTGCTTCCACTTCCACCTTTACCATCCCTCATTTAGTGGGAAATAAGCTATTAAGAATCCATTTATCCCTCGAACATTATTAGCTAACCTTAAATTGATATTTTCATAATGTATTCTCGAATACTAATGTGTTGTTTATACCTCATGGAGACAATTTTCTCTATAAACGTGATTGTTTCCACTTTTTTTATTTCTGGCTAAACATTTCTCCAAGGTCTTGAGATATTCCTTAGCCAATGTCACTTCATTAGGCACAAAGACCCTAAAAACCGAATGAATAAAATACTTGATGATTATCAAACACGTGCGGTTCGAGGTGTCCTAATGTTCGAGTTTGTTATTATCCTCAAAAGAACTTGATTCCACCATCAATGGATGAACCTCCCTAATCGCAAGGTCATGACCCATTAAAGCAAGTACGATAAATAAGTGCTCCTTCCATTATGCAAAGTTCAACACATTCAGCATATGGATCAAACTGATGTTGGCACAAATACTTGATGACAATTGCACAAATGTAAAATAAAATATAGCTCTTATAAGACGTATATTCAATAAAACTTTAACTAAATGATAACACAAGATCTAATCCCATCACAAGACATCCTACACAACATCAAAATTTAGTCTCTCATCACAAGACATCCTACACAACATCAAAATTTAGTCTTTGGATATTAACTTTGACTTGCCATATATTTCTCAACGATTAAATAAATATTATAAATTTAACATCTCGTACAATGGTTAATTTTTGTGCATACTTATCGCATTTACGTCATACCGAAAATAAAAGTAATTATCAATGCACACACAATATAACATTGTCAAACCATGAATAACCTTTGAATTTATTAGAATGTAATTTTTTAATGTATTTGAAATAATTAATTTTCTCAAAATTATTTATTTTGGTAGAAAGTTGAGAATTTTAATTGAATTATGAAATTATATTAATCAAAGATATTTAGTTATTAATAATACTAGAAAAATAACCCGCGCAATGCGCGGGATGTTAAAAATTTGCATATATATAATAAAAAATAATTTTTTAAAAATAAATCGATATATTAGGAATATTAAAAATTTTGGTTCATGGAATTGCATATATATTATTTTATCGAATAATAGATAATAAATGCTAATAAAAAATATATTATAACATAAAATTGATCTAGTTTAATAATAAAATTAAGTGGAAAAAACAAATTTTTTATAATTTAAAAAATATGAAACTAATAGAATATCAATGCGGTGAAAATATATTGCATTGAACTATGAATGTGAATATTTTTGTCTGAAATATAATTGATTGTTATAATTTTTTTATATATATTAAAATCATTTGAAAAACAAAATAATTGAATCAACTGACTCATAGTTAGATTGAAAAAAATTAAAAACATGTAACATATAGAATATATTATCATATGGTGATACATAGTATTTGGTGTTTATTGGTTAGAATTTTAATTAACTTTACAATCTTTATTTTTTTCGTCCATTTTTTTTCAGAATTTGTCTGCATTTTCTTTTATTATTCATGTTTATTTAACAATATAAAATATAATAAAAAAATGAAATCAAAACTCTATCATAATTTTTGTATGAGTAATGACAAAGAAATTTCAAAGGATTTATCGTATCATCCACATGAATAAAAGAATTGTTTCATCTTCTATCTTCATCTTCCTCTTTCATCCTCTCCTATCATTTCACCGAAAGCATACTTCATTAGTATAGTTAATTTGTTCAAATTTATAATTCACTCGTCTTCCACTATATGTATTTTATTTATATAATATATATATAATTATTGTTAAATAACAATTAATTTGATCTTATCACTACTTAATGCATTTATAATTATGATTCATTTACAATTAATTTGGTCTTATTCCATATTAATATGTATTAACAATGTATTAAAGTGGTTTTTTCGTAAATCCACTATATATATATAAAATAACTTTATATTAATAGAATTTATATTAAAAATATATTAAATTTATTTTAAAAGCCATTATTAAAATATATATGATTAATAAAAATATTTTATTTTATGATGTCATTAAATTTTCAAATAAATGTAAAAGACATCGATTATTTTTAATTATATAATTAAAACTTTTTAACAACATTTTTAATTTATAAATATAAATTATAATTTAATTTTAAATTTATAAATTAATTAATAAATTATAAAATTAACTTATTAACAATAGCGAATATATATATATATATATATATTAAATTATCTCAACAAAAGTTTTTTTATTTTTACAAAAATTATTTAAAACATAATAAATATATATAAAACGATATTGTTTTATTTTTGTAGAAAATTGTTTTTTAAAGAAATCTTCATTTAAATTAGATTGTTTAAATGCTTAAAATTTTATATTATAACTTATTAACAATAAATCATAAATTAACTTATTAACTATACGAATACATATAGATATATATATTTAGGAATATATATGATATATATATATAATACATTAGTAATTTATAATTATTTACAATTATGATTCATTTACAATTAATTTGAATAATTTGGTCTTATCCTATATTAATGTGCATTAATAATATATTAAAATTGTTTTTCATATGTATAAATCCACAATATATATATAATAACTTTATATTAATTTCTCGCAATGAATATACTTCTGATTATTGCTATTGACGATCAAGTTTGTTACAAAAACAATTGCCAATGCAACAACAAATGATCGAGATTATTGCTATTGACGAGGTATGTGTTGAAGAACTTACGCATGGTGAAATGGAAGAAATCGAAAGAAATGAAGATGATCTTTATGAAGATATAGAAGAAAAAGAACAAAACGAATTTGAATCAGATACAGAAACACAAGAGTTGACGGAACAATTGTGTGACTCTGAAGATGATGAATCATGTTAAAACGTTGACGGATATTCAACTGTTTCTATTTCTTAATGCATTGTTAAATGTTTATGGATTGTTTCTATTTCTTAATGATTGTTTCTATTTCTTTATGATTAGACGTTTACGGATTGTTTCTATTTACGGATTGTTTCTATTTCTTAATGATTAGACATTTACAGATTGTTTCTATTTGTTAATGATTAGACGTTTACGGATCATGTTAGAAGTTTAATGATTAGATGTTTACGGATCATGTTAGACGTTTACGGATATCCGTCTCGATCCATCGTCCCGGCACATCGTCCTGATCCATCGTCTCGATCCATCGTCCTGATCTCGGAATTAGGGACGGATGAGCCTCAACCGTCCCCAATTGGGAACGGTCACGGCTCGTCCTTCCCCGATTGTATATAAATTTTCGACGGTAGGCATTTTTCAGGTCGCCCGCCCACAGCTCACTCTCCCGCTCCCGCCGCTCACTCTCTCGCCCCCGCCGGCTGCACGACTCTCTCTCTCGCCGCCGCGGCTCTCTCTTGCCGCCGCGACTCTCTCTCTCGCGCGGCTCTCTCTCGCGTGACTCTAACTCGCCGTCGCCGCCTCCGTGCGATTCTCTCGCCGCCGCCGCCGCCCCGCGAGTAAAATTCGTCTTCATCATGTAGAACCCTATCCTAGGAAGTGTTGATGTTAGGTTAGGTTCATATTTCTTAGGTTAGGTTCATATGTCTAGCTTTAAGGATCGATTTGTGTATTCAAGTGCTTCATTGAAATTGTTTGTTGGATAGATGATTGGTTTGGGGTGGTATCGATATCTATGTTTTTTATAGGAGAAATTTATGTTGAAATTGAGAAATTGAGATGATTGATTTGGGGTGGTATCGTAATATTTTAATTTCACATTTCAATATGTCGCGACGCATTGGAAGAGGCGGTAAAACGAGAAACCACCCTCGGTCCGAGGAAAGTGGCAACCTTTCATCTCATTCCTCCAATTCAGGGTTTGAAGAATTAATGAATCCAAATTTCTTCTGAAACACTGGATCGACACAATCGGGGCAATATACGCCTTATTATCTGCAAATCCAACCACCACTCGATCCATAATGCATCACGAACCTGAGATGCACTGACGTGTGGAAACACGAGTTATAATTTTCCTAATCCACTTCACCGCAAGTATACGGATCGTGTAGTACTAGGGTCGATCTCTAGGGACTAATTGCAGCTAAACTAAGAACGAAACTAAACTAAGACGAAAGAAGATAGAATGGGATATAGTCCTAAATTTCCTAAAACTATCCTAAGGGTGACAACGAAACTAGGTTAAGGATGAGACTAGATATGGTGAACACTACGGGTGTACGGGATACCGGGAATTGCATA
>CM071867.1:37226251-37240930 GCA_036759665.1 Gynandropsis gynandra
AGGGACGTTGCGTCACCTTCGGTTCGCCGCTTGACGTCGACCTTGGTTCCTCGTCGTCGCCCTTGGCTCGATGGAATGTAGTCATCGAAAGGAAAGTTGCCTCACCATCGATGAAAGAAGAGTTGTGTCACCCTCCGTTCACCGCCTTATGTAGCCCTTAGTTTGTCGTCGTCAACCTCGATTCACCAGAATCTTTCAATATCTCTAATATCTCTATAATTTTTCTGATTTTATAATGTTTTTTTATTTTTTTATGTATCTATTTTCGCTAAGGAAAAGTCAGCAGAAAGATGAAAGGGCAAAAATGAATAAATCAATTATATTTTTTATAATGAAATTTTAATAAAATAGTTAGGCTGATATGGCACGTTAAGGATGAAGAAGAAAAAACTGTATATTTTATTATATAAAAATCGTATATATAATAAAATCTGTAAAAATCATATATATAATAACAAAAGAAGTTATTGTTATTATTTTTATTATAAAAATTGTTTATAATTATTTAAAAATATAAATTATAATTCCTTTCTAAATTAATCAAATTAAATTTCTAAAAAATATTATAAAATTAAATAAAATTTGAAAATCATATATAATAAAGAGATTATTTTCTCTCATGTCACCAAAAGAGAGAAAAAACTTCATTCTAATCTAATCTTAATACTAATAAAAGAGAAAGTGTCAATATATTTTATTGTTATTGTTATTTATTATAAAAATTTGTTTACAGTTATTTTAAAAATAAATTATAATTTTTTTCTGAATTAATTAAATTAAATTTTCTAAAAAATATTGTGAAATTTAATAAAATTTCAAATATTAAAAATAATTAAGTTACAAGGTATTTGTTTGAGGTAATTTATTGGTTATAATAAACATTCATAAAAATAAAACTTGAATAAAATCATATTATATTTATCTAAATATGTGTTTGGATATAGAACCCTACAAAGATTCAAAATGAAATAAAAACTCAAAATATTAATATTTAACGAAAACAAACAACACATTACACAAAATATAAATATAGATTAGAAAATATTTTATACAACATATAAACACATATAGAGTTGCATTAAGGTATACATATATTCAGATTTAATCTTCGCATTTTATATTTCTACTTATAACAAATTACATACATCAATCTCAGAAACCTACAGGTTTTCAAAAACCTAGAATCTGATATGTTTTGTTGGTTTTGTTTTCTTGCAATGAGCAGCTAAACATGGGGGACAAGTAAGTGGAACAATGCATGCGAAAAAATGTTGTTTAATCATTTTTTATCTAAATATTTCTTCACTTTTAGGTTCATACTGCTAGTTTGAGTTGAGTCATTCATATAGTTTGATTGTGCAAAGTTCTGCAGATTATATTTGTAGTAAATTCGAAATGATTAGAGATGTTATTGATCAACTCGAGTTTTGTCTTTGAAACCAGAAAATGTTACTGTTGGTGTAGAGATAAAATAATATTCAGACCATTTTTCATTAAGACCAACGTTGTAGACGTATTACAATACTATGAGGTTATTCTCTATTTATCTTTGGTATAAAAGGGCTTAATAATCACATTGATGAAGAAAATTTTGGCCTTTCGATTTCAATACTACTCATATTTCTTCAATTTTTTATTTCCTTTAATGTTATATATAAAACGATTTTCCTTTGCATATGATATGATTATTTAATATTATCATTTCTAGGATTTAATATTAAGACTATTCTTATATCAAAATCAATCCACATTCATTCACGTCTCTTTCCTTTTTTGTTCTTTCCGCATTATACTTTATCTGCCATTTTCCCTAGGAAAAAATTTTGTCGGTTAGCGTTTGGTTTTGTGTTTCTCCTTAACAGAATCTCATATCTCATGATATCACAAAATCTCATATCTCATGATATTTGTGCATCAATAGTTCATTTTTTAATGTAGGGACTTTGGATTAACGGAGAACACAAAAGGGGTCACTAATGTCATGAACAAATTGTGATCGATGATATCAACATATCATTTTGTTGGTTATTATAGTATCCCGATCCCACTAATTTCTTTCTTCTCAAATGGAAATCTAGTTTTTTTATTGTTCATAAATACAATTGTTTCAGTTTTCATTAATTTATATTGTATTTTCATGCTTTTGTGTTAACCAGATTCATATTAATATTCATTTGTTTTTTCTGTTCAAATTCAATGCTTTTACTATGCTGTTTCATTGCCTCTCTTGCTCAGAAAAAAATGAACAATTTAATTATATATTTCTCTCTCTATTTGCAAATTATTGTTGCCTCATTTTCTTTGTGTCTATTTTAAGAAGTGTTGTCTTTTTCAAGGTTTATTGTTGCAAATGATTCAAGAGGTTTGATAAAAAAAACTCCAATTTGTTTTTCACATTCGATCATAAAGTTAGAATTTGGATATTGTTTTTAATTTATGAATTTAATATTATTCTTTAACAAATATATGAATGTACTATCTCATAATAAAATATTTATTTATCTTATTCTTATGATCATATTAACATCTTAATCATGACACCACCACCAACACATGTAACGAGACATAAAATAGGAAGAAAATAATTCTATCTAATTAATTAAAATTAAGATTATATATAAGTACGGATCATGTTGAAGTTAATTAATTCATTTTATGAATTTAATATTACTATGTTAACAAATATATGTATGTACTATCTCATAATAAAATATTTATTTCTTGTATTTTTATTATCATATTAATATCTTAGTCACAACACAACACCACCAACACATACCGAGACATAAAACAAGAAAAAATAATTCTTATCCAATTTATTAAAATTAAATTAAAATTATATATAAGTATGGAACATGATTTAGTTAATTATATCGTTAACATCCCAATATTGATTGTAGATTAGTTTATTTTGAAAAATCTTCAAAATACGCTACAAATAGTCAATATTTAATTATATTAAATTTTAATGATATATTATTTTAAAATAAATAAATAATCATAAATAAATAAAATTAAAATTTTTCCATTTTTAAAAGCTCGTACATCCCTTTCAAATGATTCCTTCACACCTCTGTTCTTTCTCTTGCTGTCTGGTTCAAGATTGCCTACTTCGTTTCTAAAGTAATTTGTAATGGTTTCAAGCTCAAAATTAGTCAAAAGCCTAGGAGTTATAGAATGAATTTTCTTTAGTATTTACTTTGAAGTGCAAAAACTACATTGAACAAGGTTGTAAAATCATCATTGATGCTTTCTTACGAGGTTTAGGCTGTAGGTCTTATTTAATCGGTGAAGGTATATTGTGCACATTCTCTATAATACCAGAAGATTTTTCTTTATATATGTTGTAGAGTCATTTTTTTCCTTTTTTCTACACCAAATTGATGTAAAATGGGGTTGAAAAAAATCGATCTGCAAGTAGAGTATGAGTGGAGATTATTAGTGTCATGTCTTGGTTCCTCTTACTCTTCATGTTATTTTAGATGAAGAATGTTTAGATATAAAGCTCAATAAATCAAGTCATTTTACTTTAAGGAGTATCATTTTTTCTCCCATGTTGATCTTTGAAAATTTCATTTCTATAAGAAACACCTTCAATGAAGATTAAGGATATGTAAGTGCTCTTGATTATCCTCGAATTATTACCATAATCTTCTCGGTCTCCTTATTTTCGAAAATATATATATTTTTGGGTTTGGGGCATAAACTATGATATTAAAGGTCATGGACAATGCTCACAACAAATGAAAATGATTCAAGACTCCTCTGTATTTTCTCTGAAAATACAAATCGATCCAGAGATAGTGCAAATCAAGATACACATGGAAAAATGAATTGATTGAAAACCAGGTTGTTGAATGGATCGTAGGGACGAACCAAAAATATAAGACACTTACGGATTCAGGACACGTTCATATCGAGTATTGGTTGGATTGGTTGACCACAAAGAACTTTTACACTACAAGGAAAAAAGATTTCGGGACTGGATTTGCGGACTAAGTCAGCCGTCCCTAAATTTAGAGACAGATTAGGGATGATTTAAAGACGGAATAATAAATCCGTCCCTATTCCATTCGTAAATTTACGGACAACACAACAGTCCCTAAGTCGTCCGTAATTTGGGACGGATTCGGGACCACTTTCAAGGACGTCCACAATTTGCAGGCGGATTCACCACCCGTCCGCAATTTGCGGACGACGGAGCAATCCGTCTGCAATTTGCGGATGACGGAGCAATCCGTCCGCAATTTGCGGACGGTTTTGGGACGATGTAGATGTCCGTCCACAAATTACGGACGGTACAACAATCCGTCTGTAATTTGCTAACGTCTTCGGGACGGTTTGTCGGGAAATATTTATCTCAGTCCATAATCCGTCCATAATCGGTCATAAAATTTTCTATTTAAACTCTGATCTTCTACCCGTTTCCCACACACAAATCTCATATATTTCTCTGCATATCTTGTTATCGTTTCTGATTATAATGGCATCGTCGTCGAGATCAAATATTTTCGTTTCGAGATAGTGGATGTATAGAAGAATTGATCCGGAAACTCAAAGTGTATCGAAGGAGTTTGTAGAAGGCTTTACACAGTTTATGACGGTGGTGACAAATCAATAACTTTATAGAGAAAACGGTAAGTTGGTTTGTCCATGCATAAAATGCAAAAATAAAAAATTTGTTAATGAGAAAACCGTTTGGAATCATCTCTATTTTAAGAGGGTTTACTCCAAATTATTTTATTTGGTTATCTCATGGAGAGAATTTTGCACCACGACCCAGTAATCTTGTGGAAAATTTTAGTAGGGGTATTGTAAATCATGAAGTGTCTCAGACTTTTCAAGATGTAGAAAACCTTTATGTAGAAATGGTGCAAAATGCATTGGTTGAAAGAAACAAAGATGAAAATATTGAAGAAGATCCGAATGAAGAAGCAACATTTTTTTGAAATGTTAGAAAGTGCTAAGCATCCACTTTATGATGGTTGTAGAAGTGGTCTATCACGGTTGTCTTTATCTGCACGGTTGATGAATTCAAAGACTGAAAATAATCTTTCTCAGAATTTTATGAATTATATATCACAATTAGTAAGAGATTATTTGCCCGAAGATAATAATGCAGTCGAGTCATATTATGAAACGAAGAAGATGATGAGATCATTGGGTTTATTTCTGTATCAAAAGATTGATGTTTGCCAAGACAACTGCATGATTTTCTAGAAAGAAACTTTGGATTTGATCAATTATCGATTTTATGGAAAAGATCGATTTTATTTGACAAGAAATGGAAAATCAGTTCCGTTTCGTCGTATGTGGTATTTACCAATTACAGACATGATAAAAAGATTGTATCAATTAGAGAAGACCGCAGGCGACATGAGATGGCATGCCGAACATTCAAGTCCTGACGGAGAAATGTGTCATCTCTCAGATGGTGAGGCGTGGAAACACTTTAACAAGGTATATCCTAATTTTGCAGCTGAGAGTCGAAACGTTTATTTAGGCATTTGCACTGATGGTTTTAATCCATTCGGGGTGTCTGCGAGAAATTATTCGTTGTGGCCAGTTATTATGACACCGTATAATTTACCACCAGATATGTGTATGAAGCGTGAGTTTTTGTTCTTAACAATATTGATTCCCGGGCCTAATCATCCGAAAAGAAGAATTAGACTAATTTTGGGTCAAAATCGACCAAGCCAATTAGAATTGGTTTTTACTTAAAGTTCAACTTATTTTTGTTGAGATTTCATAATGATTTGAGTTTTAATTTGATGAAAATAAAAATTAGATCTAACCAGATCAAAATTGAGCCTAAATTGGGTCAAAATTGAGCATAAACTGGATCAAAATTACACATAAATCGGGTCAAAATTAGAAGATTTAACAGAGTTTAAACGTATGGGATTACAAGCAGAATTCTAAAAGATGAGGGAAAAATAGGATTAGAACCAAAACATAAATACAAAATATAAGGGAAAATAGGTAAAATAAACAAAGTTCAGGGATAAATAAGAGTTTGTTCCGATTTTCTAACATAAAACCTTGTAGTGTTCTTTAATTGTAAAATAATACCTTTGCATCAACCTTACCTAATCAGCTAACAAATTACCAAATTATCTTTGCGAATCTTCCCTCATAGTAAGTGTATTTCTCGATTCTTTGTCATCTTCAAACAAAACCTCAAAAGACGAGGTTACACTGACTACAACAATAAAGTCTTAAATACAATTTTACTTTCATATATTGCAATAGTATGGTATTTCCTACTCATAAATGATATTTGATAATTATAAATAAATGTTGTAAATCTGACTGGTTATTTTTTCAATTATAATAATGAAAAATTAATTTATATGTAGATATTATTTGGTAAAAAGAAGTATTTTGTATAATTTATAGTTGTATAAGTTTTATAATATGTCATTAATTAAAACATAAAATTGTATATTATAAGTATATTTGATATGTTGATTTACTAGAGTAGTTTTGCAATAATTATTAGATACAATTACAATCCAAAAAAAGAACAAAAATGTATAGAGATGTAATTTTCTCTTATTACATAATGAAGAGTACACAAGTATTTATATACATATTTAGTAAACCTTAGTATTGCACTTTTGTTAATATTCCCCTTCAAGACGGAATACCGGAGGTGTGCCCGTCTTGATACAAAAATCACGAAATAAAGAATGAGAAAGAGGTTTCATAAGAATGTCTGCAAGTTGATCGGCGATGTTGACTTGAACCTGTCCACGGACAAATAAAAAATCCAACCCGAGATGCTTCAAACAAGAGTGAAATACTGGGTTTGCACTGAGATACGTTGCCCCCACATTGTCACAGAAGATTTGGGCGTGTTCTTGATGGAGATGCCAAGTTCAGAGAGAAGAGATACTACCCAATGAAACTCGACAGACGTGTTGGCAACATACCTGTACTCAGCTTCGGTCACGAACGTGAGACAATCCATTGCTTTTTAGATGACCATGACACCGGATGAAAACCAATATAAACAATATATGCTCCTATGGAGGCGAAGTCATGAGGATCTCCAGCCCAGTCCGCATCACTAAAAGCATGTAGAGAGAGTGTATTTTTTGCTGAAAGAAAGTCCCATGTTCCTCTTGTCCTATTAAGGTAACGGAGAACTCGTTTTGCCACTAGCCAATGGTCATCCGTCGGTTTGTGCATGAATTATGAAAGCTTGTTGATGGCAAAACTAACATCAGGCCACGTGAAGGAGATATATTACAAGCTCCCGATGACTGCGCGGTATTCCAAGGGGTCCAAGAGATGAGTACCAGAATGAATAGTCAGGCGAGACGCAGACTCCATGGGAGTTTGGACTGGTTTAGCATCATCCATCTTTGTACGAGTGAGCAAGACCGTGATGTACTTGCGTTGTGTGAGATGTAAGCCTCTTGATGTCCGAGAGACTTCAACACCGAGAAAGAAAGACAGAGCGCCTAAGTCTTTTAGGGAAAACCAAACCGCCAAGGATGTAATGAAGTCTTGCACCTTTCTTGAACAATTACTTGTGACTACAAGGTCATCCACGTAAATAAGAACAAATATGTGATCACCTTGAGTATTGAGGATAAACAGGAACGAGTCAGCAAGCGAATTTCGGAAGCCGTGAGCTACTAAGAAGTGGCGGAGCTCATAAAACCAGGCTCGAGGTGCTTGTTTGAGATCATAGATAGCCTTACGAAGTTTGCATACATATGCAGGTTTTTCTTTGTCAACAAACCCTGGAGGTTGCGACATGTATACTTTTTCATGAATATTGCCATGTACGTATGCATTGTTAACATCTAATTGATGGAGACTCCAACCATGTGTAACCACATTGCTCAAGACAAGTCGTATAGTGGCTGGTTTAACAACCAGACTGAAGATCTCATGAAAGTCAATCCCGGGACGTTGATGAAAACCTTTAGCAACAAGTCTCGCTTTATACCGTTCAATGGAGCCACCCGGTTTGCGTTAGATCCAAAACACCCACTTGTATCCCATAATATTTGTAGTTCCAATACTGGTACAAGATTCCATGTTCCATTTCGAATGAGAGCATCAAATCATCGCTCATAGCCTTCCGCCAATTGGAACTCTTTAGTGCTTGACCGATAGATGTGAGTTTGATTTCAGCTTCGGTTGTTGTGACCAGGAGAGAGATCTTCTTCTTTGGATTCATAATATTGTTCTTAGACCTTGTCATCATGGGGTGTACATTGTTTGATGCTTGTGTCGTGCTAATATCGGCATCATGTTGAGCGAGACATTCAGAGGTAGTCTTGGCCAATGGTGAAGCTTGGATGTTCTGCTCATATGACCTCTTGTTGTGGTAACAAGTTACATCACGTCTTTATGGTGAAGGATATGAGCTAGGGGCAGACCCAGGGACAATGGAATAAGCAGTGGAACATGAGAAACAGATGGATTCGAGGATATGGAATAAGACGAGAGAGAGGCAACAGGGGTGGTTGGAAAGAAGCGAGTGTACTCGGCATAAGGGAGGATTTTCTCATGAAATTCTACATGACGAGATACATAGACACGAGAATTGCTAGGATCAAGACAAATGTATACACTATGTGTGGAGGAATAACCTAAAAAAATGCACGGAATGGAGCAATGAGACAATTTATGGAGAGAATAGGGTCGTAACCACCGATAACATAAGCACCCAAACACCTACGTTTTTCATAATTCGGTTCTACCTCGAAGAGGTTTGTAAAGGGGATGACATGGAAAGATTTGGAGTGGGCATGCAGTTAATTAAATATACCATAGTTGTGAGAGGGTAGGGTCAAAACGAGAGAGATAAGGAAGGATGCATGAGGAGAGAGAGTCCGGTTTCGATAATGTGTCGGCAAAGATGTTTCGAAATTCCATTGTGTTCGGGAGTATGAGGTGGAGTTTTGAAGTGGGATATCCCATGAGATGAAAGGAAAGAGGCTAATGCGATTTATTCGCCTCCATTGTCGGTGTAAAGTGTTCGGATTTTTGTGTTGAATTTGTTTTCGACCAAAGCTTTAAATATTGGAAAGGGTTCTAGAACTTGAGATTTTTGTTTGAGTGGATATAGCCATGAATATCTTGGTACAGTGATCAACAAATAAGACATAATATTTGAATCCATCAATAGAGATGATTGGTGAGATCCATACATCGGAAAAGAGAATTTCAAAAGGTTTGGATAATGAAACCGTCGAATGACTAAAAGGTAGTTTGTGGTTTTTCTTTTGTGAACAAGAGTTGTAAAATAAGAGAGAAGAATCTCGAGACATGTTTTAACATAAGGAAAGATAAATGACCTAGACGTGAATGCCACTCGGACAAAGTGGACTTGACACTATTAAGAGCAACAATGCTCGACAGAGAGAGGATGGGACGTGGACCATCTCTACTTTTGCGTGACAAAATCGATTCCTCCATGCTGAGATCCTTCACGTGAAAATAATGTGGAAACAATTCCACAGAGACATCATTAGTGTGACAAAGCTAATTCACTGAAACAAGGTTTTTATGTATAGATGGCGCACATAGAACATTATGTAAAAACAAGGAGCGAGTAGAGAGAGGCATCGAAATGAAACCCATATGAGTTATCGGTAATGCCAAGTCATCCCAATAATAACATCTTCACCGTCGTGACACGGGTTGTGTTGGGCAAGGTTTTGGAGATCCGATGTGATGTGATGCGCACTATCAAGGAGCCTTTGACCTGCATCATAAGAAGTTGTGAGAGCATTGTACACTTGTGGTTGCCATGGTCGATGAGTATGTTGTCATGACTGTGTTGGAGGTGCCGAACATAGATCACCAACGCCACAAGACGTCGTGATGAGAAAGTATTGTGGACACCGTTTTGCGTTGTGCCCGAAGATCCCACATGTTTGGCATTTTCCTTGATATCCTCTATGTTAATATTATTGGGACCTGCTGTTGTTGTATGAATCACATCCACCATGAGAGGTATCACGACCTCTTCCATGAGATGATAATAATGGAGGACGTGGGTGGACATAATATGCTTGACTTCATGGTTTATGAGTTTTTCATGAAGCTCTTCGATGGAAATTTCCGTGTCTTTTGCTTGAATTAAATCGATGATAGGTTTGAACTCCTCGGGGAGTTCGGAGAAGACAGTGTCAAGTAGATCTTCATGATCAAATGGTTTTCTGAGCAATGCTAACTCTGGTGGTGCAGCTAGAAATGGTGAGCCTGGCGGGCGATCGGCTGTAGGAAGAAGAGCAGTATGTATGTAGGAGGGAACCGATGATCGAGCAGATCAGGAGGGAGGGAGCTAGGCCGAAGATCGAGTAGGGTAAGAGGGAGGTAGTTGTGCCGGCGGTCGGGCAGATCTGGAGGAATGGAGCTGGGCCGAAGATTGTGAAGATCTAGAGGGAGGGAGCTAGACCGGCGGTCAAGCAAGGCAGTAGGGAGGCAGCTGGGTCTGCGATCGAGCAAATCAAGTGAGAGGGAGCTTGGTCGGCGGTCGAGTAGGGTAGGAGAGAGGCAGGCGATCGACCAGTCGAGGTCGAGCATAATAGGAGGGAGGCAGACGGTCTGCCGGTCGAGGTCGAATAGGAGCAGGAGGAGGAGCGACAGCCTTCAGGGAATGAAAAGCGGTCGGCCGGTCGAGCAGGAGCATGCGGTCGGACGAGAAGTGAAGGCTGGAAGAGATAAAAAAATTAAGGTTGTTAGAGGAACTCTCATACCATATGAAGATGTAATTTTCTCTCATTACATAATGAAGAGTACACATATATTTATATACATATTTAGTAAATCCTAACATTGCACTTTTCTTAATTAAATATTATATAAACTTTAATTGTTATGCATCAGATACTACACTTTTTAAAAAAAACTATGGTAGTACGATTACAATATTTATATATAAGATTTTGAATTTTGAATTGTAATAGAAGCATGATAATTATTCTAAGAGTTCATATTCTATAATAGCTATATAAGTGAAAGATGGACATTGTCATAGATGATGTCAAACGGGTCAGGTTGGCTCGAGCCCGCGTGTGGCCCGTTGAAAATGGGCATGAGTCAGGCCAGCTCGAACTTAAACGGATCTAAATTTTTAGGCATGTGGCTCGGTCTGATGGATTTCGAGCGGGCTTCGGGCCGTCCACGGGCCAAACTTTTTATTGTTTTTACGTTGCCGAAAATCAGCCAGACCTAATTTTCTATGACCACGAGACCGAATCGTCTAATCTGTTTACACCTCTTTCCGTCAGGAGCAGCGACCAGATCTCGTCGAACTGAGGGAGCAACGGAAAGATCTCGCCGAACCGACGGTGCAGTGAAGATGAGCAACGAAGAGGCGCAAAGAAGAGGAGCAACGAAGAGGCACAACGAAAAGGAGCAACGAAGGTTACCTATCTTCGTCAATTCCAACCAAATCTCGCGAAACTGGGTGACTAAAGACCAGATCTCGTGGAATATAAGAAACAACTAAGAGGACGACGATGACAAAGAGGGATTAACCGATGCATATGCTTGGAATCGACGACGATAATGAAGACGTTTGGTGTGATTGGAATGGGACGAAGACGAAACTGCGGAGAAGGATACGAAGATGGCACATCGTAGAAGGTACGGAGACGACACAACGAAGATGATAGACGACTAGCAAAGAGGATGGCAAACACCTAGAAGGCAGACGGCGTGGAGGGAAGAAAAAAATAGACGTTAGGTTAAGAGTCCGACGGGTCGGTCCGAAACCCGTTGGATCGGACCAAAATTTTTTCGGACTTATAAAAGTCCGAACCCAAAGATCCGAATGCAAACGGGTTTATAAATTTAGAGTCCGATCCTACTATTTTTGGACGGGATTCGGGAGGGCCGTAGACGGGGCTGCAATTTGCAACCCCTAGATATCATCTGTGTAGGCAGAAAACACACTTATTGAACATTTTTATGGGTTTTATATTTAAAATAAATTGGAAACGAATTGATTGATTGAATAAAAAATATATAATTTTGTATGTACAATTTTTTATGGATTATTTCATTGTGATTTGTATCTCAAGTCAAATTTAATTTTATTGTTGATATCAAAACCCAATTAAAATCGACCATCATTAATATCATCAATATTAAACGAAGATGTTTGACAAGAAGATAATGGAAAATCTAATTATTTTGGAACATTTTGGTGTTGATTTAGAGAATCTAAGTTACAAGGTGTTCGAGCTACCAAAAAGAAAAGAAAACAAGACCAAAGGTGATGATTCTGCAATGAGATTCAATGGCAATTTGTTGTCATCTTTTGTCGAAGATTCGGACATCGCATTTAGGTTTAAGACCCTGAATTACATCCTTCTGATTCACATCTTCGCATGCAAACACAACTGGTAAATGGATTCTGATGCCCCAAAAATCCAAACCCATTTCTCCACTCAGATTCACATCAACAACAGCTTCAAAGTTCTTCAATCTGTTCTTCAGGAGAGTCGCATCAACGTCGTACACATTGTATTTTCTCACCTTAGTGATGATCTTCTGAGTCTTTACATCAGCGGGGTCCTGTCGGAATCCTTCAAGTTTGGTCTGTCCCAAATCAATATTATCGGATGAAACATCGGCAATCATGGGGCTATAATACAACACGGTTTTGTCGTTTTGGTTGGAAAACTGAAGAACAGTGATCACATCTGCGTTCAACACGAGCCCTGTTGATGATCCATTGAACTCCATTTTCGGGAACTTGAGATTTACGACGCTAACCAGAGGCAATGAAGAGTTGACTGAGGTGGCTAAGGACACCCCTAAGATCAGAAGGAATAGAAGAAGTAGGGAAAGGATTAAACAGGTACAAGCACAACACATGCGAAAACACGACGAACATCTTCTTGGTTCAGGTTCATCGTATTCCATGAAGTGATCAGAGCTTGAGGTTTTCTCATAGTTGATCCGTATTTCCTTCTTCTCATTCTCTTCCTCCTCTTCATCTTCTTCCTCAGGAACCCTTTTGAGAGTATGTTCTTTAGGATCGAAATCAGAAAACAACAATGGTGATGGCTCTCTCAATCCACCATGGCCAGAGACCCTCCCAGGAGGAGGAGGCAGTTCTGACATTGGAGTTCTGGTTTGGATTTCATCAAAATATCATGATTGTCCCTCGGATGCTGGATGAAAAGATCACTTTCTACAGATCTTTTACGCCAAATCAAGGCTGTCTCCAAACAAAGTTTTGCCTTAATTTATTGTCGGCTCTCAATCTTAATGGCTAAATATAGCCAATCCAATTGTACGGTTCTGCAAATACTCCTTAACTTATTTGCAATCTTATACTATAGTTAAGGCAAGTTTGTTACGAAATATTGGATATCAGTCCTTAATTAATTTTATCTATACAATTTAAAACAAATCTAACTATTTAATTAGTTTTTAAATTAGCTAAATCTAAATTTGTTTGATATGGTATAAAATTTATTAAATTTATTATATCATAATTTTAGTGCTCTCACGTTGGATATAAGTTTCGAGATTAAATTTAGACTAAATTTAGACGATTAAATGTAAAAAAATTGTTATATTGTTTTATCTTAAATATATTATAATATGAATCATTTAATTTTATTAAATAAATGTTTGAAAATTTTAAATTGAGATCAGACTTACGTTTATATAGACCCAACTCAATACTAAATGGATTATATATATATATATATATATATATATATATATATATATATATATATATATATATATATATATATATATATATATTAATGGATTGAATTTAATCCTATTCATTTAACTATATAATCGATTGAGTTTATTGGCTTAAATGGGTTATAGAGTTTAAAAGTATTGTATTATTAATGTATATATCGATAATGTTGTTTATATATATGTATATATATATATATATGTTATAGCATTTTATATTTAAAATTAAGATTTAGCATTAAATATATAATCGAAAATTTTAGGATATCTAAATCCTAATTTTATCTCGGATAGATATTATATTTAGCACTTGAATTCAAATAAAAGACACGAGCACTAAAATTACATATATCCAAAAAAAAATATCTCGTTATTCGTGAGTATTCGAACTATGTTTGGACAAATAACAAATATTTGCGAATATCCGATTATTTGTATTTGTATTTGTATTCGACGAATATCTGGATTTATTATTTGTATTTGTATTTATAATCTCGAATATTTGTAAATACGAATATCTGTCGGATATACGAATATCCGGCGGATATCTGTATCCGTACCTGAATCTAAATTTTTTAATGTAAAAAATATAAAAAATGGATTTAATAAAAATCAATAATAATCAAATATTATCTAAAATTAAAATAAAAATCACACAACAACACAAAGATATATATAATATAAATAAAAACATTAAATCTTCACATCCATCTCCAAATCAATTATTTAAATTTAGTTTTGTCGATAACTCTACTAATATCGTCAAATCACCTAAATAATGAAACAATTCGCTAGAATCCAATCTTGAGTACAAATTAAAGCTTTAACAATATTATTTATTTGAATGCATTTCATATTTTAATCTACCAATCATAAATATATTCCATATAAGTCTATATATTTATATAACGAATGTTTGAAATTAATAATGTTTTTATACAATTTGATAATTAAAATTAACTTTGTTATATATAT
>CM071867.1:37243179-37267355 GCA_036759665.1 Gynandropsis gynandra
GTGTCTATACCTTGAGAGAGGGTAGATATCATATTAAGATCGTGGGAAAGGATTAAACAGGTACAAGCACAACACATGCGAAAACACGACGAACATCTTCTTGGTTCAGGTTCATCGTATTCCATGAAGTGATCAGAGCTTGAGGTTTTCTCATAGTTGATCCGTATTTCCTTCTTCTCATTCTCTTCCTCCTCTTCATCTTCTTCCTCAGGAACCCTTTTGAGAGTATGTTCTTTAGGATCGAAATCAGAAAACAACAATGGTGATGGCTCTCTCAATCCACCATGGCCAGAGACCCTCCCAGGAGGAGGAGGCAGTTCTGACATTGGATTTCTGGTTTGGATTTCATCAAAATATCATGATTGTCCCTCGGATGCTGGATGAAAAGATCACTTTCTACAGATCTTTTACGCCAAATCAAGGCTGTCTCCAAACAAAGTTTTGCCTTAATTTATTGTCGGCTCTCAATCTTAATGGCTAAATATAGCCAATCCAATTGTACGGTTCTGCAAATACTCCTTAACTTATTTGCAATCTTATACTATAGTTAAGGCAAGTTTGTTACGAAATATTGGATATCAGTCCTTAATTAATTTTATCTATACAATTTAAAACAAATCTAAACTATTTAATTAGTTTTTAAATTATTTAAATCCAAACTTATTTGATATGATATTAAATTTATTTGATATGATATGTGGTATTAAAATGATTATATATATTAATAGGTTGAATTTAATCCAATCCATTTAACTATATAATCGATTGAGTTTATTGAATTAAATGCGTTATAGAGTTTAAATGTATTGCATATGTTATTAATGTATATATTGATTATGTTGTCCATATATATATATATATATATATATATATATATATATTATAGCATTTTATATTTATAAGCTTAAGATTTAGTATTAATTATATAACAGAAAATTTTAGGATATCTTAACTTAATTTCATCTCGGATAGATATTATATTTTGCATTGAAATTCGAATATGAAAGACACGAATACTAAAATTATAGATATCCGAAAAACTATCTGGTTATCCGTGAGTATTCGAACTATATTTGGACAAATAACGAATATCTGCGAATATCCGACTATTTTTATTTGTATTTGTATTCAACAAATATCTAGATTTATTATTTATATTTTTATTTGTAATCTCGAATATTTGTAAATACGAATATCAGTCGGATATATGAATATCCGACGGATATCTTTATCCGTAACCGAACTTAAATTTCTTTAATATACAAATATAAAAAAGGGATTTAATTAAAAAAATTAATAATCATCAAATATTATCTAAAACTAAAAATAAAATCACACAAAAACATAAATATATATAATATAAATAAAAAACACTAAATCTTCACATTCATCTCCAAATCAATTATTTAAATTTAATTTCATCGATAACTCTCCTAATATTATCAATTCACCTAAAATTAAAGCGTTAACAATATTATTTATTTGATAGCACTTCATATTTTTATCCACCAATCATAAATATATTGCATATACGTTTATATATTTATATAACAAATGTTAAAATAAGATTAATAATGTTTTTTATTTACAATTTGATAATTATAATAACTTTGTTATATATGTATCTATATATGAAATAAATTGTCTATTTAGTACTTACGGATATGAATAGTTCGCATAATTGAGTCTACTATTTGTATTTGTATTTATATTTGTCGAATATTTGTTTTTTAATATTTGCATTTCTATTTATACCAACGGATATTCGAATTTTCGATTCGAATATGAAACGAATACAAATATTTCGAATATTTTATCTAGCCCTAATTCGAACTCATTAACAGTACACAAATATGTTATATATATACACACATTATTTAGCGATATAATTTTATGAATATTTTTTTGTTTGCCTTTAAATTTAATAAATAAAAATTATTTGATACATTTTAATTCGTCCTTAAATTTATGAACAAATTTTAATTGTATCTTTAAATTTTAAAACAAAATTTGTTTCTTCTTTATATATTGGAACAACATTTTGGATACTAAATATACGAACAAAATGTTATAAAAAATTGTTTCGTCCTTAAATTTAAAAACGAATTTTGTTATGTGCATCAAATTAAGGAAGAAATTTTAGGTACGGATTTCAATTCATCTTTATGAAATGTGGTTGTCGTTAAATTTGGAAAACAAAAATCCATCTCTCTAAATTTAGGACAAAAATTTATTGATGAATTTTAGTTCATCTCCAAAAAATTATTGACAAAATTATTTCTTGTTTGAATTTATAGATAAAATATTAAACTGAAAATAAATTAAAATGAATTAAACTATTGGATGAAATAACTTATATCTATTTAATAACAACTAATAGAAATCTTTAACTTCCTACTCCAATATATTAAAAAACAAATCATTTAATTAACTAAAACATTTTTTCTAATGGATTGGATTAAATCACTACATCCAACATAATGACATCTCCAAATCAAATATCAAAGATCTTAGAGAATATAATCATACAACACACCAAGCCACATAATTTGATTTCTCCAAACTTATTATTAAGTCAATGAACTACATAAACAAAAAACAAAAATAAAAACGATCATAGCTTTCCTTGTCTGTCTTATAAGTAACGAGATAAGTACTCCAAACAGAACACACTATACTATTATTATACACAAATACCAAACAAAACCCATCAGAATCTCACTGAATCTTTCAAGAGATGGAGAATCTTCGCCTCCTGGGTTTGGTTAGGTCGACGTCATTAACATCATCTAGGTTCGAAGTATCCTTAGACCCATGTCTGAACGGATTCAGCTTCCCCAAAGTCTTTGAAACCGATGAGAAGAACGTGTGTTTTCCCTTCTTGCTCGAAGAAGAAGCTTCAACTCCTCCAGGGTTCTTCTGCATATCAGAAATATACATCTTCATCTTCATCAGCTCCGTCCTTAGCGCTTCGTTCTCCTTTGCCAGTGACACATCCGTCTGCAATTGCCCTCGAATCGCTAAGGCTTCAGGGACGTCTCTTTCTTCTGCACCACTTCTCAGCTTGAGCTGGTCGTAGTAGAGAGCGTGGAGCACAATGTTGACAGGTAAACGCTTGTTCTGTGATGCGTGGAGACGTGCTTCGTAAGAAAGCTTCAAAGGGTCCATGCAACTGCAGACTTTCTCGCGTTCAATCTCGTCGAGATTTGGGTGAGCTTTCAAGAATACGTCCACCGCACGGTAGAGGTCGTCGTCCACTTTCCTCGCATATTTAGGGATGAGATTCGCGATGCCGTTGAATTTGGAGATGCTTAGTTCGCCGTACGTCGCTATCTCTGCCAAGTAGGTGTCAACAGTCTTTGCGACTCTCAGAAGAGAGGCAGAGCAAACACCTCTGAAGTCGCCGCCATTGAAGACCCCAACACTCTTCTCCTTCTCTACGAAGGTCGAAATGATCCTCCTCACGCTGTCTAAATCAAGAAGACGTTCTCCATCGTAAGTGAAGGACGGTACGAGGAGATCACCCACAGTCACGTGCTCTAAGACTGCAGAGATGCGTTTTTCGAGTTCATTCTTGCAAGAAATCGAGGCGTTGAGGAATATGGCACAGCGGAGGAGGCTACAGAGGAAGTTGATCGGAAAAACACCCTTCTCGGAAGGTAAGAGAGACACAATTGCTTCGACCAGATCTCGCTGTTGGGTAGTCGTTTCATTGAGGTCAGAGGATTTGATTCCACGGCCTGTGTGGTCTCTGACAAGATCTCTCAGAGATCGTTCAGTGTAGGTGATAAGGGCAGAGGCCAAGGTCGAAGTTTTAGCACCTCTTTGCTTCATCCCTGCTAAGATCTCCGCGAAGAAATCTCTGTCTAAAATGCAGAGCTCCTCTGTCCACCAGTTTGGAGGTGATCGGCATGGAAATGTAGCCTCGCTGCAAGCCTTTTCAGTTCAGACAACATAGAAACAAGTTTCAGTGTCAGCTTTAACTGAATAAATCATTATAAAGTTGCAGAAATCCGCATATATCTCATGTATCTATACAAGTATGCGTGCTAATGCAGAAGCACTCAAAACTACTTAAAAGGGTATAAAAGACTAACAAACCTTGGAGCTGATGACGTCGACGCAACGCTTGACGATGCCAAGATCCTGAGCGATGGGGAGAAGAAGCTCACAGGACTTGAGGACAACGATAGCGCCGGAGAGGCTGGAGAGGGCAACCTGAGAGAGGAAATCTTGGGTTCTTCCGGCGAGGTTGTTGTCGCAGTATTTGTCAGTCATCTGGAGGAACTCAGCGGCACAATGAAGAGCCGCAACGTTCTGAACGGTGATCTCGAAGTTGACGCCGTAACAAAACTTGGCCGCTTTCTCGAACATCTCGGGGCCTCCAGGAATATCGGAGAGATCAATTCGCGTGAGATCAGTGTCTTTGGATTCCATTATGAGCTTTCTGATGTAGTTGCTCTTGGCAACCAACATGAACTGCCATAAATACAGACACATGAAATCATAAACGAAATCACCAAAGTCATATATGCTTTTGTAGCTTCTCTAAAGTGACAAGCAAAGTTCCATTCCATACCCAAGTCAGGTGATCTTATTACAAGTTGTTTAAACATGATTAGATCATTTTACAATCGAATATTTGCATCAAGAAACCATATTTAACGATATAATCGCAATATTCAAAGCATTATTATCAATTAACGAATTCCAGTACTGCTATATTTGGAGAAACATAGTGGTACCTTGTGAAGAGAGAAGTTGGCTTCACAGACTTCAACGACAACATCGGTTGGAATATCCTGAGAGAAAACCCTACAAAGCAAATCATACATAGACATAAATTTACTTCAATGGACCGTTTGGTTATGATATTAACGGTGAAGATGTAAAATAAAATGAGAAATACGACATACCATTGACCGGTTCTCGCCATGGCCGAAGACATCATCATGTTTATGGAATTTCCTTCGCTTGCCATTGTTATTGCTGTCTTTCTTTCTCTCTCTCTCTCTCTCTCTTGAGGAAAACGCAGGTGGAGAGAGAGGTCTATATAATAAGGAATGCGAAGTAAGGTGATAACGATATGGACCCATCATGACATTAACTCTCTTTTTATTTGTCTTCGTGTTTTAATTTTTAATTGTCCTTTTGTGATGTTTCATTTTCCTTAATTCTTTATCCGTTTGGTCCAATATTTCCTCCTTTTTCACTTTTTTGTTCCATCCCTTTTCACATTTTTTCATTTTTACTTTTTTATATTTTCACAAGAATATCTAACTTTAATGTGAATTATATTTTTCAATATTGTTTACTCATATCTAATAAAAACAATATTTTTCAAAAACGATATTTTCCACTCACCAATTGAATTATATTTAAAAAACTATTTTTTTTAATTCACATTCCGAGTAATATAAATACATTGTTCAAAATAACTATTCAAAAATAAAATATAAAAGATATTTATATCCTCACCAATAAAATTATTTTTCATATTTAATATATTAGAAATGATTAGAATTATATTTTATGTATATTTATGTATGTATTTTATAGATGAACAAAAAAGGAAAGCAAATTAAAAATTTATATGAAAGATTTCTGACGGAAAAATAAAATTTAAATTCGAAAGGTTACAATTAGGGCATAACAAAATATTTGAAGTATTCGTATTTGATTCGTATTCGAACTGTATTCGATCCGAAAATGCAAATATTGGAAGGAACAAATATAAATATAAATATAAGAAATCAGATATTCGACAAATACAAATAGTATATTCAATTATTCCTAATTATTCGTATTCGTAAATATTAAATAAATAATTTATTTAATATATAAATATATATAATAAAATTGATTTTAATGATCATATTATAAATAAAAAACATTATTAATTTTATTTTAAGACCAAATATAAAATATATAAATAAATAGTTATTATATTTAAAAATTGGAGGACTACAAATGTAATTTACAAACTTTTTATTGGTTGCTTCAAGATTATTTGAAACGTCAAAATCAAAGAGTATGGATTGTGAAATCAGGATTTAAAAAATATTTGTAAGAAGAATGTGAAGAAGATGTTGATAATTTAGATATTTATATTGGTGGAAGGCTACAGGTTCTGAGTATAAAACTCTTTCTTTGATGCCAAGAAATCTTTTGGCTATTCCGGCATCTACAATTGCTTCAGAGTCGGCTTTTAGTACGGGAGATCATGTGATTAGTCCGTATCGTAGTTGTATGACTACTAATATTGTTGAAGCTCTAATTTGCACTCAATATTGAATTCGTAATCCAGGTGAAATGGACAAGTTATGGACATATTGTAAGATATCGAAAAAACAGAACTTCGTAAGTATATAATTTTTACTCTAGTTTTATTTTAATGTATTTGATATTTAATATGATAATCTAATAATTTGTTATGTTGTTTTAGATGTTAGTGACGTTAGTGGAATCATCGACGAAGTTAAATGTAGATGATTGAGAGATTGATGTGATTAGTGTTTCGTTTATTTATATTATGTTTTTTTTGTGTATTTGTGCAATTTGAATACTACTTATGGATTATATTTTGATAATTATCAACTTTTTTATAAGAATTTTTTATTAAATATTTTTAAAAAATTGATTTGGATACGGATACGAATATCCGAATATTTGCGGATATTCGCATTTACGAATTTACGAATACGAATACGAATAGTAAAATCAAATATTCGACGAATACGAATACGAATACAAATAGTCGGATATTTACGAATACTCGCTATTTGTCTAACCTAATCACAATATAAAATAAAGATTTTAACATAGTTTGATTTGGATACATCAAATTGAAAATAACAGTTCTAAAAAAATAGAGATTAGATAGGAAAAGAGGGGTCGGAAGCATGTGAAAGAGCAGACAGGCAAAACGAGTCTCGGGAAGTGACGCGTTTGTGTCTCCCTGTCATTGCAACGAACGAGTGGCCGTCGTATCACCTTCTAAAGCCTTGGGTGCTGATCCGCCATGTCATCATATCCGAATCCTTACCACTTTTTCTCTACCAATCAACCACCTCCACGTGTCCCTATATCTTCACATGTATAATTTTTCTCACCAGACAGGATCGTACGTGCATTATAGTTCTCACCCCTAGTCAAACTTTTGATTCATATGAGTTTGAAGTTACATGCATGCATGTCATGTATATACACATTCTTTTCTATAAGTAATTTTAAGAAAAAATTTCTATTTCCCCTTATATTTGTATATATTGCCTATTCCATCATGTTTCACAATTATTCTATTTCCTGTTATATTTCGATCAATTTTATACTCTCTTTCATGTTTAAAAATTCTGCCTATAAATCTTTCCTTTAAAATTTTATTAAATCTTTCAATTTCAATCCGGTCTTATCCAATTTCGACCGACCCGATTCGATAATTTAGACCCGGTTTAAACTCAGTTTTGATCCGATTTAGACTCAATTTTGACCAGAATTTGAAATCAATTTTGACCCGATTTATGCTTAATTTTGACTAGCATTTAGGTCCATTTTTGACTTGGTTTATACTTTATTTTGACCATAATTTGAAACCAATTTTAACCAAAATTTGGATCTAATTTTAATTTTTTTCGATTAAATTCGAATCAATATGAAATTTTAACCGAACTAAACCTTAATTAAAGAAAAACTGATTCTTATCGAAATTACACCGAAATAGCAATAAAACCCGAATTAATATGAAATTTCAATTGAACTACACCGATTAATCATATTAAAACCCCGATCAATATGAAATTTGAACCGAACTAATCCAAAATTGAAACAAAAAAATTATTTTCTGTTTATTAGAATTATAACCAAATTTAGTCAAATCGAGTAAAAATCTTATTAATTTTCGGGTTAAAATCGAATAAACCGATAAGAATCGAATTTTTTTAAATTTCGGTTTATTTAATTTTTTTTAATTCCATATTGATTTGAGTTTTAATGGTATAAAAATCAAAATTGGGTCAAATTGTACACAATTCGAGTAAAAATCATACTAATTTTGGGTTAAAAATCGAACAAACCGATAAGAATCAATTTTTGTTTAAATTTCGGTTTATTTTTGTTGCATTTCATATTGATTCGAGTTTTAAATGGCATGAAAATCAAACTTGGGTCAAATTGTACACACTTCGAGTAAAAATCACACTAATTTCGGGATAAAAATCGAACAAACCGATAAGAATCGACATTTGTTTAAATTTCGGTTTAATTTTTTGAATTTCATATTGATTCGAGTTTTTAATGGTATGAAAATCAAAATTGGATCAAATTGTACACAATTCAAGTAAAAATCATACTGATTTCGAGTTAAAAATTGAACAAACCGATAAGAATCGATTTTTGTTTAAATTTCGGTTTAATTGTTGAATTCCATATTGATTCGAGTTTTTGATGGTATGAAAATCAAACTTGGGTCAAATTTTACACAATCAGAGTAAAAATCATACAAATTTCGGGTTAAAAATCGAATAAATTGATAAGAATCGCTTTTTGTTTAAATTTCGATTTAATTTTTTGAATTTCATATTGATTCGAGTTTTTAATGGTATAAAAAATCAAAATTGGGTCAAATTGTACATAATTCGAGTAAACATCATATTAATTTCAGGTTAAAAATCGAACAAACCGATAAGAATTGAATTTTGTTTAAATTTCGGTTTAATTTTGTTGAATTTCATATTGATTCGGATTGGATTTGGATAAAAATCAAAATTGGACCCAAATTATGAGCAAAATTGAGTCTAAACCGGGTCAAGATTGAGTCTAAATCATGTCAAATTTGGACCTAAATTCTAGTCAAAATTGGTCTTAAACTGGATCAAAATTAGGTCTAAATCGGGTCAAAATTGATCTTAAATTTGATCAAAATTGGAATATTTAATGGAGTTTAAAGGGAGGGAGATATATAGAATTTTTAAACATGAGGGGGGATAGTATTTTGGACGAAACATGGTGAGAAATATGATGAATACGAAACATGAGGGAGGAATAGGATGTTGGCGAAACATGGAAAAAAACGGGATGAATATGAAACATGAGAGAGAAATAGCCAAAGTAGACAAATATTATGGGAAATAGGAGTTTACCTGTAATTTTATCAGATGTATTTTTATAAACTTTTTTTACCAAAAAAGTTTATTTTTGTCATTATTTAAAAAAAAGTTTTTTTTCTAATGGCATGGTTATAGCTCTTTGCAGTGTCAATATCTAAAAACGTATATTAAGAATATCTAATATGTTGAAGATATAATATATAAAAGATAAGTTCTATTTATCTACTAATTTAATGATTATTTTAGATTATATAGAGATGGTATTTATTTTATATAATATTCTCCGAAATTATATATATATATTAGTTTATACAAAATAATATATATATATATAAGGAAATTTAAGTAAACTAAACTTTGAATGATAAATATAAATTAATAAAAGATAGTATCTAAACTTTAAAAATGAGATAGTAAAATTGGTAAAAGTATATGAGATTTTATTGAAGGTAATGAATTCAAATACTTAATTCCAAATTTGCATTTTATATTGACACATGTGTTAGAGTTATTTAAATTGTATCAAAAGATAATAATTATAGATTTCTACGATTATAAAAAAAAATATAACTTTTAGAATACAATAGTTATAGTGTGTGTGTCTATAAATGGATAAGATAGTACAAAAAGATGGTCCCAAGAATCTGAGATATAATTTAAATTATTCATTACAATGGGGAAGATGGGATGAGAGGTCGTAATAGGAATGACGTGGCAATTGGGCTCCAACAAATGCGGGCTTTGGGTCAAATGGGAGAAGCTGAGTGGTCCACTCTTAAATGAGTTGGGTTACTGTAGTTATCATAGCCACACCCCTAGGACGAATTGTAATTCAATTATAATTACCCATGCATGATGCTTACCTACACCACCACGCATTTAATTTGAGATATAAATAATAATTTTTTTAAATCTATATATATATATTAAAAATACAATGTTTTCCTCAAGTCAGCCATTCTTGTTTCTGATGGTTCTACATCAATATATTTATACGTCATCAATAAAAAAATAAGATTACTTTTAAATTTAAATGCATTTCCGTTTTAAATTTAAAGCATCCATTTCAATTTCATATTTGATCACAACCATGAATGAAATCTATGTCATATATTAGTTGCACCTGAAAAGTAAAATCTTCTGTGTGTTGCTTTATATCGAAGAGGGATGACGATGATACAGTGGTGCGGTGCAATGACACGACGATTGATGCTGACATAGTGTTCGTCTGCTTTGATGTCATGTTTTGCGAGGGTTTCTTCGTTTTCTCCGGCGGCTATGACTTCGACAACGACAGAGATGGAGGTTTGCGGGAGAGTAGACAATAAAACGAAGAAGGGGAAGAGGTTCAAAGGATCGTTTGGGAATGCGAGGAAGAAGAAGAAGAAGATCATACGAATCACAGACAAGGTAGAGGTTTTCCAGTCTACTCTTTCACCTCTTCCTTTCAAGCTCATCTGAGATTTCTCTTTTTAGGGTTTTGTCTGCTCCTATTTTCACCTTTTCAGTTGGGATCATGAGATTTCTCTTTTTAAGGTTTTGTCTGCTCCTATTTTCATCTTTTCAGTTGGGATCAAAATCTTAGGAGACGTTATTATATACTTCCAAATGAATTTTTGGGTAAAAAAACTCATCAATTCTATAACGAAATGAATTAGATCATAAAATATGGGGTTTTCTCTTCTTCGATCTTCTTCGGAATGAATTCTCCACTCGCCTCACACATGACTACATACCATCAGATTATGTTGTGCTTGTACAAACTGAGGTACTTCGCCCACCGATTCATCTATCTTTCTCTCTTTTGTGAGATGCGGTTTCACAGACGGCGTTGTCCATCTGTGGCCACCTATCGTATTCCAGGTACTTATACTAAATATCATCGGAATCACAACGCTTGGATTGAATGATGATTTATCTATCCCTCGAGACGGTGGGTGGCGATTGTGATACCTAGGTACTATCATCGTCTTAATCATTGGTTTCGTTCGTCGATTCATATCTCTTTCTCTCTTTTCATTCATCGATATTCCTCTATTCTTCATGATAATCGGTGTTTTGATAATGCCAAATGTTTTCTTCTCTCCTCCAGAGATCTCTCAGGCTGCTACTAGACTTAGAAAACAAGAGAGTCATTGTACTGCATAATCAATCGGCGGAATCAATACCCTTGGATTGGTATTGCACTTTGAATCGGTAAAATCGATACCCTTGCACTACAAAAAAAACTCGTTGTTTCCAACGGACGGACAACGGATTCGTCCGTTGGAAGAAGTTATCAATGGATTGCAATGGATTTGTTGATATTTTCAACGAGCCGGATTCCGTTGCAATCCGTTGCAAATTTCAACATAATTATAACAGATATTTTTCGTTGCTATATCCGTTGAAATCCGTCGCGATTTTTAACGGATTGTAACAGCGTTTATCCGTTGGTAATATCCGTTGGAAGACCCGTTAGAATCCCGGAAAAGAATTGCAACGGGTGTCCGTTGGCAAATGTAACGGATGCCCGTTAATATTGACAACGGATGTGAAAGTTATATGCCTGTTATGTAATATTTGGATAGTCTCGAGTTAAAAGTGTAATTATTAAAAGTTAATAATTCTATTTAAGAAACGAAAATTAGGTTTTCGATATAAGATTACAAAATCACAAAACCCTAGTAGCCGTCAAAAGAAAAAACCACGAAGAACGAAATAGTTTTCGTTCATCGAGAATTCCGCACCAAACGTTGAAGGCAGAATCCGATCTCGGCGTGGATACACGTAGAGGACTTGTACTATCAAGTCTATCATCCGATTGTTACAGATTCAACGTTACAGGTACGAAATTGTTTCTATATTTTTTTATCGTTGAAAATCCCGAAAAACTAATCTGAATATGACTAGATCTAAAAATTCGGGTTGATAAAACACGCTTCCGCACCCAAATCAACCCAACAGTGGTATCAGAGCGTCTGGTCGTCTGTTTAGATTAGTTTTTTGAAATTTTTTGGTGAAAAACGAATCGGAAAAAACGTAACGCGCGCAGAAGAAACAACGCGCGACCCGCGAAGGAGGAAACCTAGACGCCGCCGGAACCCTAGCCGCCCAAGCGAGTGTCAGTTCGGCGAAGGTCGGGGTCTGGGCGAGCGTCGAGGAGATATGGCGAATGGCGGTGCGGGTTGGGTTTTTCAGAAACTAAATCGTTCCCGATCGTTTCTTGCTCCTCGACCGAGCAACCATTTTGCAGTCGCCGGAGCCGGCATTTCGCAGCCAGCCGAGTCGTCGGCGTCGTCGCTCTGGCCGGCGGTCCTTCACACCGAAGAGGGTGACCGGAAAATAAGGGCGGTGGCAAAGGGGGGCAAAGGGGGCGGTGGCTAGGGTTTCCTAACCCTAACCCCAATCCCTTACCCTAACCCTACCCTAACCCTAACCTTAACCCTAATTTAAAAAAAAATTGTAAATTAAAATTATTGAATTTTAATTTAAGATTATTGAATCATAATTTAAAATTAATAATTAAGTTATAAGACGATAAATAGTTTATCGTTAAGTTTTTCCTTTACCGTAGACGTTTTGAATAAATTCTCGTTTACATGGTACGGCCTGACTACCAGGAGGCATGTAGTTCGAGAATTCGATTCATACGCCTATGACATTAGATGTCTAGTGGGAGGAATCAATTAGTTTTTTTGTATACGCCTGGACTATCCGGGGGACATAAACTTAATTGATATCCGACCATGAGCTGAAGGTTAAACTCGTCTATATCAATAGGAACGACCTGACTACCAGGTGACTATGTGATATAGAGCTATATTAAAATTAAGAATTTTGATTAATAATTGAGTTCTAAAACGATAAATTGTTTATCGTTAGGCTTTTCCTTCATCGTAGATGTTTTGAATAGGTTCTTGTTTACATGGTACGGCCTGACTACCAGGAGGCATGTAGTTCAATAATTCGATTCATACATCTACGACATCAGATGTCTAGTGGGAGGGAACAATTAGTTTTTGTATACGCCTGGACTAACCGGGGGACATAAACTTAATTGTTATCCAACCATGAGCTGAAGGATGAACTCAACTATATCGATAGGAACGACCTGACTAACAGGTGACTATGTGATATAGAGCCGATTAACTATAAATTTTATGCCGATAAAATTTATAAAGAATCTCTTTTATATGTTTGGGAAACGTCTTGACTACCAAGGGGCTCAGGCATATAGTTATAGATTGATGCTAATTGGAAATAAGATTTCTAATGTTATCGTAACATTTATTAGCGAAAAATATCATATAGATGAAGTCCATGTCTTTATGATATTTACGATGCCTAACTCTCTGCTGTAAATTTTTCCTTTCGTTAACAGATCTCTTGAGAATGTCTCAATTCAACTTGCATCCAATTCTCGAGACCAACAAGCTGGTTGGTGAAAACTTCGACGAATGGCAACGCAATTTGCGCCTGGTACTGACACATGAGAAGCTGATCGATGTGATCGACAAACCGGCTCCTCCAGTGCCAGACCCAACGAACGACGAGGCTTTCAGTGAATACACAAAGTACGAGGAAAAGTGTATCACTGTGAAGTATCTAATCTTGGCGTCAATGAGTGGCGAACTCCACAAGCAACACGAGCATATGGATGCTAAGCAGATCATGGAACATCTTAAGAAGATGTTCGGTGAGCAGAGTGGGACGGCAAGGTCCAAGCTGTCAGGGACTTTGTTCAAGTCCGCTCTGAGTGAGGGATCTCCTGTGGGACCCCATGTTCTTCAGATGATTAGTCTGATAGAACAGCTTGAGAAGCTGGGGTGTACCTTCTGCAAGGAGATGCAGCAGGAGATGATCTTGCACTCACTTCCGGAGTTCTTCTCCCCGTTCATAGTCAACTACAACATGAACAAGCTGGACGTTGAGTTGCATGAGATGCACAACATGCTCACTGAGTATGAGAAACAGATGTCCATAGGGAAGAAAGGATCGAGATATGTGCTGATGGTTGGGCAATCCTCTTATCAGAAAAGGAAGTGCAAGAAGAGGCCCAGGACCAAGCAGAGCGCGCCTAAGACTGGTGTGACCAGGGCAAAGGGTGGCACCACCAAGGCCAACCAATCAGAAGCCGAGTGTTTCTTCTGCAAGAAGAAAGGATATTGGAAGAGGAACTGCAAGGAATACCTGCAGTCTCTGAAGGGCAAGAAGCAAGGTAAGATTCACATGAAAAATGTTTTCATGTTATCCTTGACTACTATTGATTCATCTAGATGGGTATTAGATACCGGTAGTAGCTTTAACGTCTGCAATATGTTGCAGGGGCTGAGGATCAGTAGGAGGTTCAGGAAGGGAGAGTTCAGTCTGAAGGTTGGAAATGGCGCAAGTGTTGCTGCTCTAGCCGTAGGATGTATTTCCCTTATCATGCCTACGGGCAAGACTTTGTTGTTAGACGACTGTTATTATGTTCCGAAGTTTGTTTCGAACATAATCTCTATTTCTATGCTTGATAGACGTGGATTTCGAACAGTTTTCAGTAATAACATTTGCTCTATTTATCATGGTGATGATTTATGTGTGAATGGTTATTTGCAACAAGGACTTTATATCTTACCTGATGTTAATGTAGAACAAATTAACATGCATGTTTCGGGCCATAAGAGAAAGGTAGATGATCGTCAAAGACAGACGTACCTTTGGCATTGTAGACTTGGTCACATCGGTATTGCTGTATTATTCGACCACCATAATCCCAACAACATGTATTATTGGAGTGTTACTCTGTACAAGTAACTAAAAATACATTATCCACTATAATCCCAAAATATAGAATATTAAAATTTGATAGCTATATTAAATCTTTTACAATCACATACTATGTTTTTTAGTATTTATTTTAATTGTTACGTAAATAATTTGTGAAATGTCAAATCGTTGTCCGACAAAGAGCATCGGTGCCGAATTACATCAGCAAAGTTGCAACAACTAATGGAGATTCTGTTGGTGAGTTGATATGTAAACTATATTTTGTTCAACTCTTTACATATAACTTCGAAAACAATAATTATTATTTCCCGACAAGGTTTTTATAGACACTAAATATCTTTATAAAACAATTTAATTTATTATTTAATATCATATAAATAAGATGTATATCAGTCTAAATTCATTTAATAAGACATTAAAGTATTTAATGTATAAAACAAGTCTATATCTTGATAACCAAACTAATGAAAAAAAAATTATGCATTATTATAATCGAGACACACACGAAAGATTTAATGAATGTACACTTATAAAAAAAAACTTATAATACATTTCTGAGATATGAAATAGACGTGCTATAACTTATAAAAAATTATGCAATATATTTATATTTAGATGAATCTAAAAACAAAATTATTTCTAATTCGGGTCAAAGAATGTTAAAATATTATGCAATAAATTGTTTTAAAAAAACCGTTTAAAAAGAATAATAATTGAAAGGTACACGCTATTTTGAAGGGTTAATACTGTTCTCATATTTTGCATACTTAATTTATATAAAAAAATTCAAATTTCTAGAGTGAGATTTCTGTCTTCGCTTTGTCATATCTCTTACGATTTTATTTATTTATTTATTTTGCATTTTTTAGACAAAGGGCTTTTTCTTTAATGGAGAAGAATAATTGTTTTATCACATTATATATATATATATAACATATTTTTACTTAGCAAAGTACATTGTAACTTCTGATTGAGATATTCTGAAATCGGTATTGAACTTTTTAACTTAAGATTATGGTCAGCTTTAATGACATGGTTTGCATATGATATGATAATTTATATAAGATGTATATATATATATGCAGCTTTTCAAAATCAAACTCATATTGGATTCAATGTGCAGGTATGTATTCCGGAATTAAAAATGGATTATATATACTTGCAAGATATTCATTTAATTCCTTCTTTTAATATAATATATAAATTATCACTATATCAACTTAGATTATATATATTTTTCGTTTTTTATATATTTTTAATATTTATAATTTTCTAGACCATTGAATTTTTAACGTTTATTGTTTATAATTAATATAATTCACTTATTTAATGAAAACAAAAATCTAAAATCCAAAGTAATTCCCTTGTGAAAGAACGAGTCCTCATGCATGTGGAAGGCACGAAAAGGAAGACCCCCACTTATTATCACCTTTTATGGCCCCTCATGTCTAATTAGTTACCATTTTGAATTATGCATTTCATGTGCCATTGATATTCACTAATATATATATATATATGTATATTCAGTACAATTTTGTATGTTAAATGTTCTACTCCGTGTTGTTCTAGTTTATGTTTCGATTAAAATGAATATTCTCCAAATATGATTTGAATCTAGAGTATAAGAGATCATTTGTGTAATCCACTAAAGAATTCAACTTGTCCAACTTAATATATATAAACAATAATTATAGTCTAAAATCTTAATATATATATATATATATAAACAATAATTATAGTCTAAAATCATACTGTTTTATAATATTTCATATTTTTATACAGAAATAATAAAGTTTTGAAATGGTTATAAATATTTCAAACCAAACTGAAATAAAATTGACATCATAATATAAATACAACTTCTAAAATTAATTTTAAATTTCATAAGTTATATAAAAAATACATAATTATAATCCTTTTAAAAATAAAATTAAACAAAAAATAATTCAAAATAATTATATATATATATATATCTAAAATTTACGAAAAAACCCGATAATATTCTAGTAAATTTAACCCATTATATATATATATAACTCTGAAAATATAAAACAGATATGATAATGTTTAAATTTTAAAAAAATCCTAAATACGACTATTTTTTCTCTTGCAAATTGTACAATTTTGAAATCGGTTTTTTTGTAACATAATTAATAAGAATGAAAATCAATGTTAGATAACATTTAAAATTGATGAAAAAATATTTCAAAATCGGAAATAATCAGTGAGAGAGAAAGAGAGAGAGAGGGAGAGACAGGAGAAGCAGTATGTGGTCTGTTTGTCGCTCACTCAGTTGGGTCTTGGAAAAGAAGAATACAAATTTATTTGTCTTATATTTCCTAAACATAATTAACATCATAATCACCTAAATTGTAGGCTCTTTATCTAACCATTAATCCTCTCAATCACGTGATTTTTTGTATTAACAAAAAAATCTTTTGCATTTTCTTAATCATTTTATTCATCTTTAATACCCATGAAACTAAAAAAAATATCATAAAATAACATTATAATAGATTTATTTGATTAAATCATATGACCCAAATGATATATTTGTATGTTGATAATATGACAACAAAAATGCTTTCAATAAATCAAATGAAGATTTTTTTTCTGAGGATTTTGGTTTCGTTTTTAAACAACCAATTTTGTGAACTAATATTGTGAGTTCAAAATCATTAATTGTGAGCTCAAAATCATTAACCTTTATGATAATTTTAGATATTAGATTGAATTTCAATTATATAAACCTACGAATCCATATCGATATTAATATTCATCGTCAATCTTTGACGGCAATCGGAACTAGAGTTATGTGAGAATTCTTACTTCCTCTTTATTTCTTATTTCTTCCGAAGAAAAATTATTCTTCTCCAAAATTGTAAGTATACTAATTGTTGGGTTGCTTCATCGGGTGCGGAAGCGTGTTTTACAATCCAGTTATTCGATCTAGTCATGTTTAAGGATTGTTTTCGGGGTTTCAACGAAGAACGTAAAATGAAACGATTTCGATAATACCTGTTACGTTGAAACTGATGACCGGATGTGAGACTTGATAGTGCAAATCCTCTACTCGTATCCACGCTGAGATCGGATTCTACAATCAACGATTGGTGCGGATTTTATGATGAACGAAACTGTTTTTTCGTTCTTCGTTTTTTTCTTTCCGACGGCTATTAGGTTTTAGGGTTTTTGTTCGTGCTAATGAAATCTAATAACGAAAACCTTTTTTCGTTAAATAAATATTATTGAACTTTTCAATAATTACGAGTTAACCCTGTAACTATTAAATATTACGCAATAGACATAATACTTTCAATCTCCACTTACCTTTACATAATATCTCAAATAATCGAAGTATATGTATCTCCATACACATACTTGCACGTACATCTGATGTACTAACCCCAAAAGAAAACCGAATACAATTATATTCTTCGGTGCTAGCGGATGAATATAATTGCATTCCACACTGAATATCTAACAATCACTAGCAGATACCGAGACACTCGTATGCATGTGACCTCGTAGATTCATCACTAAACCGGTAGCCAATTAGCCTCCACTAATTAATTAATCGAGGATGGCATCTAGCAACACTCCTCGACGACCGGATAACGTGAAGAAACATCCTTACTCATTTGAATAATAATCTTACCCAAAACAAACCAGGATGAAGTTGAAGTTAGTATTTCTTTCCATCTTTACAGCTCCGGACGCATCCTAGGCATGGTCATAACTTTCAGCCTTACGGATCATCAACTATGTCTCATGTCAATCACAACTGACTGATGAATGAACCTAAGAAATACCTTTCTTCATTCATTCAATGCACTCTAGCCAGAGATTTGTATAATCATTGTGATTACTGACAACATAGAGCCCAAACTCTTACCAAGAGTTGACGGATCCCATCTTGATCAGTCACTAACTACGCAAATATCTAATTATTCCCAATATCTATTCAACTAGTACCCTAAGATGCGGTTTGGATGAGAAAGTTCATAGATGAACTTGTTGTGGTACCTTCGATAAAGGAAGTCGTTCCTTTATTGTGTGATAACACCGGAGCTATTGCTCAGGCGAAGGAACCAAGGTCTCATCAGAAATCGAAACATGTTCTGCGGAAGTTTCACCTGATACGAGAGATCATAGCGCGTGGGGACGTGCAAATCCAGAAGGTGGATGGAGAGGAAAATGCAGCAGATCCGTTCACGAAGGCGCTTGGGTCAAAGGAGTTTGACAAGCATAAGCTGAGGATCGGATTGAGAGAGATGACTAGCTGGCATTAGTTTATAGACATGTAGCGAGTTGTATTTTAGACATCGATTTTAATTTTATAATATATGGCATTATTTTTCATATGATGAATTTTCATAAGTGTATGATAGAGTCCAAGATTAAATCTGAAACTTGACATTATGATAGAGATCATAATAAAGAGAGTCAAGTTTTGGTATGATTTAATCTGAATTGTTCTTGTTCGTAGGATCACTACTCGGACTACAGTGATCCGGAAAGAACAACATGTATGTGATAAGTTTCTATGGTGATAGAAATCAGTAGATCTCTTTTACTGAATCACATATGTGGGTGATATACATGATGATGTGATCACTGAACTGACCTAAAGGGAGAAATGCTTAATGGTTAAATAACCAATGAACTGTCATAAGATTTCTCCAGATAGTTCGATAGTTAGTTTTTCCTTAGACCTTAGATCAGCATAGTAATTAGCATCTCATTTATTATTCTTTGATTCTGGACACCTAGTATCTGAGAGTACTAGTTGAATAGATATTGAGAATAATTAGATATTTGCGTAGTTAGTGACTGATCAAGAAGGGATCCATCAACTCTTGCTAAGAGTTTGAGCTCTATGTTGTCAGTAATCACAATGACTGTACGAATCTCTGGCCAGAGTACATTGAGTGAATGAAGAAAGGTATTTCTTAGGTTCATTCATCAGTCAGTTGTAATTGACATGAGACATAGTTGATGATCCGTAAGGCTGACAGTTATGACCATGCCTAGGATGCATCTGGAGCTGTAAAGATGGAAGGAAATCCTAACGTCAACTTCACCATGGTTCGTTTTGGGTAAGGTTGTTACTCAAATGAGTAAGGATGTTACTTCACGCTATCCGGTCGTTGGGGAGGGTTGCTAGACGCCAACCTTGATTAGTTAATTAGTGGAAACTAATTGACTACCGGTTTAGTGATGAACCTACGAGGTCACACGCATACGAGTGTCTCGATATCTGCTTGTGATTGTTAGACAATCAGTGTGGAATACAATTATATTCATCCGCTAGCACCGAAGAATATAATTGTACTTGATTTTCTTTTGGGGTTAGTACATCAGATGTACAGGCAAGTATGTGTATGGAGATACATATACTTTGACTGTTTGAAATATTACGTAAAGGCAAGTGGGAGATTGAAAGTTATATGCCTGTTATGTAATATTTGGATAGTCTCGGGTTAAAAGTGTAATTATTAAAAGTTAATAATTCTATTTAAGAAACGAAAATTAGGTTTTCGACACAAGATTACAGAATCACAAAACCCTAGTAGCCGTCAAAAGAAACAACCATGAAGAACGAAATAGTTTTCGTTCATCGAGAATTCCGCACCAAACGTTGAAGGCAGAATCCGATCTCGGCGTGGATACACGTAGAGGACTTGTACTATCAAGTCTATCATCCGATTGTTACAGATTCAACGTTACAGGTACGAAATTGTTTCTATATTTGTTTATCGTTGAAAACCCCGAAAAACTAATCTGAATATGACTAGAAGATCTAAAAATTCGGGTTGATAAAAACACGTTTCCGCACCCCAAATCAACCCAACAGCATCATATGTTGTGCAACCAGGTTGAATCCTTTAAAGTCGACTACTTTATCAGGCAACTCTGCTTGAATTAACTTATCAATTCTTTGGGTGAAGGATTCTTGAACATGGGTTGTAGTCATATTAGAATATGAGCATGTGGTAATAGTCCAAACAAAGAGTGCATCAAACCATCAATAACAAAAACATTTTCGAAAAAATGTCGTCTTCTTCAAATCGAAATATATATAGATCAAGAGAGTGGATGTATAGAAGAAAAGATCCTATAACTAATGAGATTACACAAGAATTCTTACACGGATTGGAGCAATTCATGAATTTTGCATCGATGCAGCCTTTGTGTCAAGAACGCGGGACAATGTTATGTCCATGCAAAAGATGCAAAAATATGAAGTATCGAAGTCAAGCAATTGTTTGCAAACATCTTTATAAGGTGGATTTCGTTGAAAATTACGAAATTTGGTTCTTTCACGGTGAAAATACGGTGTTAAAGATATTGTGCAAGATGCACAAGTAGATCAAAATGAAGAAGTTATTTATGAAGCATCAACGACCAATCCATATGTGGAAATGGTGTTAGATGCTTTTCCTAGAGCTGTTAATGAACAAACGCATGAAGAGATGCAGAACATCGATGCACGTCGATTCTTCAACCTATTGGATTCGGCGAAACAACCTATATATGAAGGTTGTCGTGAAGGTCAGTCTCGTTTATCTTTATCTTCAAGATTGATGAGTGTAAAAACAGACTACAATGTCACTTAAAATTGCATGGATTCATTTTGCAAAACCATGCGTGAATATTTACCGGAAAATAATCAAGCTCTCGAGACATACTACGAAACAAAGAATGTGTTGAAAGATTTGGGAATGCCACATCAGAAAATTGATGTTTGTAGAAACAGTTGCATGTTGTTTTGGGGAAATGATAAAGACTTGTTGGAATGCAAGTTTTGCGGTGCAAGCAGATTTCGGCCTAAAAACCATCTTAACGTAAATATGTACCATACAAGAAAATGTTCTATATGCATGTAGCAAACAGGTTGAGAAGGTTATATGAATAATAAACCGCTACGGCAATGAGATGGCACGCAGAACACTCAACGGCCGAAGGTATAATGCAACATCCATCGGATGGTAAGGCTTGGAAATATTTCAATGAAATATTTTCTGAGTTCGCGTATGAAACGAGAAACGTTTATCTTTGCTTATGCACGGATAGTTTTAGTCCCTATGGACAATCTGGAAGTCAATATTCTCTATGGCCGGTGATTTTGTCTCCGTATAATTTGCCTCTCGAGATGTGTTTGAAAAGAGAGATAATGTTTCTGATGTTGTTGATTCCAGGTAGGGCTGGACATTACGGTTCGAGTTTTAAATTATCCGATTGGATATGATTATGTAAAACCCGTTGGGTTCGGTTCGGTTCGGGTAACAACTGAAAAATATCAGTTATCGGATAAGGTATTAAAATATATTAACAAAAAAAACTAGCCCCCAAATTTTTCTATCTTCACGCAAGTCTTCTTCTCCCTCATGTTGTTCTATCTCTCTTCACATTCTTCTTCTTCTCTCTTCAGGTTGTTCTTCTTCTTTCCCTTTATTCTCACCCAACGATTTCACCCACTTATCGATTTAACTCGGAGATTTCACCCACCCATCGATTTCCCCAACGATTTCACCAGCGATTTCATATTTAATTACGTTCTTTATTTGGTTATGTCTAACTTTTTTTTACACAAGAGTGGTTCCATCCTAAATTTTGAAGAAACCGAACTAATATCTAAATAATAACTGAAATTAATATCCAATTAATAACCGAATCAAACCGAATTTATTAGAGTTCGGGTTATTTTGGTTATCATTTTTTTACATATAACCGAACCGAACTATTATAAAACCGAACAGAACTGAACCGATTTAAATTTGGTTATAATATGGTTATTATTTATAAAAATCCGAATAAACCGTACCCATCGTAACTGAATCGAAATCCAAACCGAAAACCGATTTGGCCAGACCTAATTCCAGGACCAGAACATCCGAAGAAAAGTTTTGATGTCTTTTTGCAGCCCTTAATTCATGAATTACGACAGTTGTGGAACGAAGGAATCCTTGCTTATGACGTCAGTGCTAAGCAAAATTTCACACTGAAAGCGGTCTTGTTGTGGACAATTAGCGATTTTCCTTCCTATGGAATGTTATCTGGATGGAGCATGCACGGAAGATTGACATGTTCATATTGTGTGGAGGATACAGATTCATTTCGACTAGTACATGGTAAGAAACCATGTTGGTTTGACCACGAAATGTCATGTGTTGGCCAATCTTGTTTACTCACGGCTACACGTTCCACATGTACGAACACGGAAAACATAGAAACACATACAACTATGGCGTTTGCGTAATAGTGATATAGAGGGTGATAACTTCTACGACATTTTGCACCAAATCATACAACTGGAATATCTCGGTCTCGTTGGGTTGAAGGTGATGCTTTTTAAATGTCAGTGGTTTGACCATGCATGCAAATTGGAACACAAACCATTTACGAAAGATTGAACACAATGGGTGATTTACAAGAATCGGTTGAATGCGGTGGAGATCGCGATCCGGCATGACAATATGGTAAGTATAATCCATTCATCACAATAAATCAAGCAGATCAAGTATGTTACGTGCAATATCCAAAAACATTGAAACGTCGAAGAAAGGAGTGGTGGGCTGTAGTAAAAATCAAGCCACGAGGGATCATAAGCTCTGATGATAAAGAAGATCTGTTGCAATCCGATCATCCGCAACCGATTCGTTTAATTGATACAGATCGCGAGGAGATTCTTGCGAGAAATGNAATTTAGATGTTATGCATATCGAAAAGAACTTTTTCGATAACATCATAAATACTGTTTTAAATGTGGCGGGTAAGACCAAGGATAATATACAATCAAGAAAAGATTTGAAGTCAATATGCCGACGACCTGAGTTGGAATTACGAGATGAAAGGTCACCTGTCTCTGTTGAACCGGAAGATGTTGAAGATGAAAACGGCGATGAATTCAATGAACAAGCGAAGGAAGACTCGCCCATCGATGAATCTGTCTCGATATTCAGATTGTCAGGTCCGGCGAAAACGACATTATTAAAATGGTTAAAAGAGGACATTAAGTTTCCCGGTGGATATGCATCAAACATTGCTCAGTGTGTGGATATTGTTGGTTCGAGACTGATTGGATTGAAAAGTCACGATTGTCACGTTTTCATGCAGCGGCTCATTCCAATTGCATTTGCTGAGCTCTTACCACGGAATGTTCACGATGTTATGCGGAATTAACATATTTTTCGGAGATATATGTTCGAGGAATTTAAAAATTGATGACTTGGAAGTAATGAAAAACAATATCTTTGAAGTATTATGTGCATTGGAAAAAGTTTTTCCGCCTTCATTCTTCGATGTCATGGAGCATTT
>CM071867.1:37267454-37283359 GCA_036759665.1 Gynandropsis gynandra
ACATATTTCAGCACATTTTATTTCGAGTCGCATATTCAAACGAAAGAACGTCGTCATACAAATGATCAAACAAACTATCTGTATCAGTATAATCCGCAGTTTGACACAATTCCTGAAATGTTTACACCGATTGGACGTACATGAGGTAAATCCGATGAATATTGGTTAACACCAGAGGAGTATAATCACGTCCACACATATATACTACTAAGTTGTTAAAAGTTATTACCGTTCGAAAAGTACGTACATGGTACATATTAATTTCAATCTTCTACATATATATGTATATATATATTAAAATGTAACGTATTTTCATTATTTAGGATATTTGATGAAGAAGTACTTGGTTATAATAAATGTAGATGATGCGTAATGTAAATGATGTGTAATGTCCATGATGTGTAGTAATATATATGATGTGTAATGGAACAATCGAAATGTTAATAAAATCGAACAGGTTATATAAATGATGTTTTATGTATTACAAATTAAAATTATCTAATACTAACGAGCATCCGTTGAAAATATTAATGGATGCCCGTTGAAACACGAACTCGCCCCCACACTTAGAAAAAATTTCTAAGTTTTTCACATTTCCAACGGGCATCCGTTGCAAGTTTTCTAACGGACACCCGTTACCAATATTCCAACGGGCATCCGTTGGAAACTTAACGGTCGAAAAAATTCTAACGAGCTTCCGTTGGCATATTGTAACGGATGACCGTTAGAAAACTTGCAACGGATGACTGTTGGAAATCGCAACGGATGCCCGTTGAAATAGGTAATGATGCCTACCCTAGCTTGCAGAATTTCCAACGGGCATCCGTTGGAAATCGCAACGGATGCCCATTGCAAAGGGAGACGAGCCGCCATTTAGCCGTCCGTTGCCTTGGGAACACGCATTCCCAATGGGCATCTGTTGGGAATTCAGCACGTCACGCCAATTTACTTCATCCGTTGAGATGACGTGTTTTCCAATGGGTATCCGTTGGAATTCCCAACGGATGCCCGTTGGAAACTTTGATATATATAAACCCGTTGAACAGTTCTATTTTCAACACAAATCACAATCTCAAAAATCCTCTTATACTCATATTTCACCCACAACATCTTTTACAATCCATAGAAAAACAATGAGAGCGAGACGGTTTGTTGGCTGGTTCCGCGGGAGCTCCTCCCCCGCCTCCACCACCACCATATCGTCCTCCTGAACTCAAAGAAATAGAAAGTTTAACATTATGGCTCGTGTTTGAGAGATTACGTAAGTACTCGTGTACACATCTATTTAAATTAATTGCATATAAAAGTATTAATTACCGGTACCACCGATATTTGATGAAGAGGACTGATGATCGGAAATTCAAGCTATAATATTTTCTAGACCACTCTACCGCAAGTATACGGTTCATAAAGTACTAGGGTCGAATTCTGCGGACTAATGCAGCCTATTCTAAGAATGTGACTAAACTAAGACGAGATGAAATAGATGATGACGTGATGTAAATCTCTAAAACACTAAGATAAATGGTGACAACGATGGAAAGATGCGGAAGACTTGACAATTCAGAACACTACGGGTTTCGGGATACCGGGAATTGCAAGGATGTAACAACAAGGGATCATAAACCTAACGAACTATCTTGACAACGGGGAATTCATGCTCTAAAATGAGGAGTGATTCTGCCAAGCCTAAACCTCCTAACCATAATTACGTGCAATCCTACCTTCCAGCAGCGATTAACTCGTGACTACGGTAGCATTAAGCGCGTAATCCTAATTCCTAAGACGATTAACCGACCGGTCAGATTCTCATTAATCAAACTTAATCTACAATCAACAGTTCCGGATTCATATTTTAATCTTCCAGCAAAACACGAATTCCTAAATTACTGAGCGTGCAGGACTAGTATGAACGTTTACGATGTTGATTGTAAAACCGGTTATCAAAAAAAGTTCGATAAATCTAAGCATTAACGCATAATTCGCACATCCATTACAAAACCGATATCCCTAGCCCATAGTTGGGAATCTACTCACTCATGGATTTTACTGTCAAACAAGATAACACAACCCTAAACATGATAAAAACTAGGAAATACGATGCCTCGATCTTCCCTATCTTGTTACCGAAGTCCGGATTGATGCTTCTCTCCTTCTCCAGCTTCTTCTGAGCCTTTCCTGATGAATTCCAAGCCTTTCCTTGCCCTAGCTGTCGCCCTATGGTCTCTGGAACTGATATCTTTCTCTCTTTGCTCGTTCAAACTCTAAAAACAAGTTGTTGCGAGAGAGGCGGCCCACGCGGGCACAAGTTGCACCCGGTCGTGCAGCAGTCAGCCCGGTCATGTACACCTATCAGCCCGATCGGGCATGCGTACCCGACCATGTGGTCTACCAGCCCGAGTCGTGTTCTGTTTCGGGGATTTTCAGTCTTAATTGCAGCCCGAGCGGGCATGGTCACCCGACCATGTTCACCTTGTGCCCAGGTCGTGTGAAATCTTGTGTAATTATCCCCGTAACTTTTGTCCGAGCGGGTAGCATTCTTGCCTGAGCGGGCTTGCTTCTTTCCGTGCGTTTGCTCATTTCGTTCGATGCTCGGGTGTTCCATTTTGTTTCGTGGCCTGAATTTTGCTCCGAGTGATTTGTATCTTCCAATGTGTGCGGTTTAATCCAGGAATTTGCGTTTTAACGCTCGCTTGGGCCTTGTCGCCTTAAAACCTGAAAACCAACAATAATGGCGTATATAAAGAACCTTCGTATCGAATTTTATAACTCGTGCTATGAAATCTATGCGAAAATGATACAAATATCTAGCCTAAAACTGATACACTCTACGTGTTATCAAACTCCCCCAGACCTAAACCTTTGTTTATCCTCAAACAGAACTAAAGCCAAGCATAAGAAGAGCTCAACAACGATGGATACTAGCATGAAAAATTCGAAGGGTTAGTCATTATGCAAAACAACGCGTCACATGAACGTAAGCCTAAGCGTACCGAGTTTAGACTTATATCAACCGAAAGTCACGAGCCATACAATCCTACCAATAATCTAAGTCTATGTCTATTTCACAACCCTAAACAACATCCAAGCGATCTCCATACCAATTCCTCTAAGCTTAAGATATCATAAAACTCTTATTCTCGTTCTTATTCTCTTTTCTTTCTTTTTTTTCTTTATTTTTCGATACTTAGATCCACGCTTGGTTTCTAGGACGTCGAAGTCGAAGAGGGATGGCTTTCTACTTAGACCCAAGCTGCCTATGGCACACTCATAAGGTCGTATAATCTTAGAGCAGTGAAGAGGTGCGTTATTGAAGAACATTTTTTTGATAGATTACACATCTCTCTAACCCTTAGGACGTAGAATAGCACATCAACCCACCACTTAGACCCGAATCATAGATCTCGATGTACTCATTGAAATAGTTAGAAACTTTTCCAAAATGACAGTGGAGTATAAGCGTGTGGAATCTAATAACGCATGAACGGTAAAGTTTATCAAACAAGCAAGGGACAAACGATATACACGGAGACATGGATACTTGGTACTGAAACCTAGGGGGTGAATGCAACTATAGATCATGGTTTCAAGCACAACTATTCGACTAATCGGTATCCAAAAGACTTCTAAGCAAACCTAGACTGTTGTTCACGATTCGAAAAGGTCGCAAATAATGACTAAACTCGAAAATTCTTTCTAGGTATCCATCTATTATTCCTAATCCTAACCCTAATCGCAAATATGTCACTAAAAAAAATCGTATCACTCAAAAGAGTACCCCCCAGACTTGAACAGAACACAGTCCGGGTGTTCGAGATCTATAAGAGGTACCCGCATGCCAAAAACTCGAGAGAATATAAAAAATAAAAACGAGTACACCTGGTGTAGTTTGCTTTCTCAAATTTATGATACATCCGAATGTTATACTCTCTTTCTCTATTGCGGGTGTTATCGTGAAGAACCTGTGATAAGAATCATGCAACGCAAAAGCAGAGAAGAAAGTACTACATCAATAAGTCCGATAGAGCGTACATAAGCGCGAAAACGAAAAAGAAATAAAATAAGAAAATAGGTCCATAAAGCAAGAAATAGAAAAAGGAAAAAAAGAAAAGGAAAAAAGGAAAAAGAAAAGTGATGGCTTAATCCTCTTCCTTTCCACCACGGGTGGTTGGAGGGTCTGCTGGCTCAGCGGATGTCCCTTCCCCAGGTGGGAAGTAGAATGACTGCAGCTCGTACGGGATGTGTAGGCGGTATGGAATAGCACCAGTGTGGTAGTCCTGCGGAATCGGCACGTACGGCTCCGAATAATGCTGCATGCTCAGCTGTTGGAATCTGCGAACGAACTCCATGAGATAGTACGTGTGTTGGATGGACTGCTCCTAAAACTGTTGTTGCTCCGCATATCTCGCAGCCTCGATGTCGTACCTTGCCGCCTCGAGATCGTACCTCTGCTCTGCCATGAAGGACTGATATCTGCTCTCCTCCGCAACATACCTGAAAACATCGGAGACACCTTCCATAGAAGGGAAGTCAGAGCGGTGATGACGGTAGTCGGGGCGGGTACGAGAATGAGTGGCGCGTCGGAAGCACTGTCGAGACATCGATGGTCCTGGTGCAGCGGATGGGGCTGGATCTACCTCATCTAGTCCCGGACCAGTGTGCCCGATGGCTTGGTCGATCCTGAAGCGTATACCCTCCTCGTCTAATCCTGGCATCTGAATCTCATCGAGATCGACCTCCAAGGTTCGACCGTGTTCATCCTTGTAGCTCCAAATGACTCTGTGTCGATCGATAGATATTGCCCGTCGATTGCGCAAGTTCTAGAGGTTCAGCTCGGGCTCCTCATCAATCTTATCCTCCGTCATGATGCCAAGGTTGATCCCAACTCTACATGCTATCATTGTGACTATCCCACCACAAATAATCTTCGTGTATGTGCTGCATTTCTCGGTGGCAATGTTGTGGAAGTGTCGCATAACCAGCGATGCCAAGTCGACATCGAGTATGCACCATTCGTCCTCATCGAAGTCTGTGTGTACCGCACGCCTAACGTATGCCAACTCCATGTGGTTCACTCCGCCTTGTGCTCCTTTCCTAAGATAGAGGAAACTAGAAAATAGTGGAAATACCTTAGGGCGGGATGGCGTATGTGGCTGGCCTTGGACTTCGTTGAATAGTCACCATACGTTATCCGGGTCCAGAATTGCGCTTGACGGCTCTTGTTGTGCTCAGACATTTTGGTGAAGGTGCGGTGCAGAGCATCAAGCACGATTGCAAACTGTCGCGCGCTAAACCGGTAATTTTGTCCCAGCAGACGGAACTCCATAAATGCCATCTCCCGTTCTCTTGACTCGGGGAAGAATGCCGTGTACGACGCAAAGAACTCCGCTGTAAGGTTGCGGTACGTGTACTCCCATGCCTCCCGCAAACCTGTCCACCCCAACGTGTTGAAGATGGCGTCGATGTGCTCCTCGATGTGAAGAGCACTCATGGCTTCCGCGGATAGGAAGCAGGATGGGTGTATGCGCGGCTGTAGCTAGGTGAACCTCAACTTATGACCGGAAAAAAAGGTTGTTTTCCGGTAGTTGTATTGTTGATGAGACGTCGAGATTGGCGTGTACGGTGTTAATTCCGTGATGGCATCCGACTTTGCTGGCTATCCGTGTTCCGGATCGTAGGCATCAGATCTTCGTTTCTTTGAGCTTTGAAATAGTTTTGGAGCCATCTGCAAAACAATCAAAGAAGAAAAACGAATGTTAGTCACTGCTTGCACAGTGCCCGCGCGGGTAGCGGATATAGCCCGCTCGGGCTTCAATTCAGCCAAAATTCCCCGTAGGTCTCATCCGACTCGGGTGTTACCACTGCCCGATCGGGCTCGAAACTACTCTACCCGACCGGGTATAAACACTAACCCGATCAGACTGGTTCGCGAAATCGCGACCTGCAATCCGATTTCGTGGTTGAACTCGCAAATTTCACCTTAAATCTTTCTAATCAGACCTAATTCTAGTCCAAAGCAGTCGAATACACAAATTTTGTTCATGAAAATACCTGGATTTCGAGAGGAATTTGAAATTTTTCGGCGTTATTTGCGGGTGAAGAGGGAGAGAGAATATTTCGAGTAACCTGCGCCGATCGACTGTTTTCCGGTGTGAAAAACCGGTGATGATGAAGAGTGGCGGCAGCGTGTGAGCAAATTCCGGTGGCGTGAAGCGTTGATGCTGTGGAGCACGTTCAGGTCGAGTTTCAGTGTGAGGGTTGTCGCTCGGGTTACTCGAAATAAAATACTTACCTCTGCAGGTGATACACGGTGCCCGCGCGGGTCACCTGAACTCGCCCGATCGGGCGACTTTGAATCTGACCTAGCCCACTCGGGTAATTTTGTATGCCCGATCGAGCTGTGCTGCATATCTGAAAAAAAATCACGAGTAAAACCATGCAACAAAAAATCATAAAGGCCACTAAAATCCTAAATCCTAAAAAAAATTGTCCATGTCTTAAAGAAAGTTCGAAAGTAGAAATAAAATGAAAATGACAAAAAAATGACACGAGGCTCGGATTACCTCCCGAGAAGCGCTTGTTTACAGTCTTTAGCTTGACCCTAACATTTTCAAACGTGTGTGGGATCGGAGAGAGGAGGTACGCCTCTTCCGTCCTTTAACTGATTAGCATAGCATGGCTCGAACCTTGGAGCTTTCTTCACTTTCGATCCTCCATTCTTCTCGTCCAATCCTACGACTCCATGGTATCTCCGTCGGATTCGATTTTGGTTGAGTGTCTCCTCGGTGTTCCAGACGGGATAAGTGTGCATGCGGGCCATCGAGGGAGATAAGGTGTATGGTCGACGAACCGTAACCCGCGTTGAAGTCTCGGTTAAACCGTGCGGATTTCGGTTCAGATCAAGTGCCTGATCAGGCTCATTCTTTGCCACGCTCGGGTTCCTTAATGTGTCACTTACCCCCCGTGAGGGGTGCCCGAGTCGGGCTGTGAGGATGCCCGGGCGGGTTCTTTTCTATTTGCTCTGCCCGATCGGGCTTATTAACCCATCCGCTCGGGTTACCAATTTCACCATTTATCCCCGAGAGTGCTACCGAGTCGGGCTGTGTGGCCGCCCGGGCAGATCTCCTAAATCTGGTGCAGCCTGCGCGGGTTGAGGTAGGAGCACGTGCGGGTTAAGTCTCGTCTGAGGGATATTTAGGTCCTCCTTGAGTTGTGTGCATGCGTCAACATCATGGGGTGATTGAAATTGGCTCCCGGTGCACTCAGACAGTGGTATCTCCACGGGATGGACGTCGCGATGTTCACGTTGAACTTTGTCTGTTGGTGCATCCATCGTGTTAATATGCAATACGGGTTCAGTCATATATAGTTTCTTGAGTGCATCATCGAGCTTGAACTCAATAGACTCGTCTCCAAACTTCATGACCAATCTGCCTTGAGCGCAGTAAATGACCATTTTTGCGTGTTGAGGAATGGTCTTCCCAAAATGAAGGGGATCTTCGGATTGATCTCCATGTCCACAACTACAAAGTCCGCGGGGAACCAGAATTCTCCCACTTGTACAGCTACATTCGTCAATATGCCTACGGGACTCCATACGGATTGATCGGCCAAGGTGATTTGCATGCGCGTTGGCTGTAGATCTCCTACTCGATTGAGCTTTTCAACAAGAGACAATGTTAGCAAGCTTACACTCGCTCCGATGTCGATTAGTGCATGCTCAATCTCATAATCGTAGATCTTACAAGGGATGACAAAAGTTACCTGGATCGGGCATCTTCTCGGTCATGGCAGGGGGTTGTATGAGGGAAATTGTGACCATCACTACCTCGTTGTCTACGGTTCTCTTCCTCATTATAATGTCTTTGAGGAATTTTGCATAGGATGGGATTTTCATGAGCGCGTCGTAGAACGGAATGGTGACTTGCAGCTTCCTTACGAGTTCCACGAATTGGGCGAATTGAACATCGTCGCTCTGCTTCCTTTGGCGTGTGGAAAGGGTAAGGGTGGTACCCTCGGGGAGGTGCTACGTAGGGCAACTCCCTCTCTTCTTTCTCCTCGGTCTTCTTCTCTTCCACGGCTTGAGTGATGGGTTGTTCAATTTTATTACTCAAAGGCTCTCCTCTTGCAGCAGTGGAAGGCATGGGTTGCTCCACCGTATTTCTGCTCCTTAGAAAAATGGCATTTACTTGCTCCCGGGGGTTCTTCTCGGGTTTCTCGGGGAGCTGTCCGGGCTGTCGGCTAGACCCTTGGGCTAGCCGTGCCACTTGCATTTCCAGGAGCTTTAAGTGTGTCTGGAAACCGTCCATTCTCTTCCTCATGTCCTCCTGTTCAGCCCTAATTCCTCCAAGCGCAATTTTCTGTTCTAGATACATCAATTGGAGCATAGAAAGAATTTCGGAGTCACCTGAAGGTTGTGTGCGAGGCTGATAGCCGTAGTTTTGGCCACTCCCTCTCGGCTGGAAACCTTGGTTTTGGTTTCTTGCCATCATCCGCGGTTAGAAATTCTGCGGGTTTGCTACATTACTCGTATTCCCATAAGAGGGATTGGGATGGCTCTTGATGTAGTTTTGCTGGTAGACCCGATTGTTGACATAGTTTACTTCCTCGATTCCTTGACCTACGGATACATCTTGTCGATCGACATGAAGGCCTGCCATCGTCCTGTATATCTCACCAACTTGATGCTTCAAATCCGTTAATTCCGAGTTGGCTATGCCTAACTCATTTACTGCCACTTTGGATGGGTAATCACGGTTGTAGTCTCCGACCTTCTTGCCCCTTCCCTTACCATGCTCTCGATCAAGTTCTCGAGTTGATTGAAAGTGAGGTTGCTGAGGGAACCACCAGCCGCTGCCACCATCATGAAGCGTGTGGTCTCTTGGAGACCTTGTATAAAGCTCGTAATAAGGTACTTCTTATCCATTCCATGATGTGGAAATATTCGTTGACAGTTATTAAAGTGCTCCCATGCATCGTGTAGAGTCTCACCTCTTTCTTGTAGGAAAGAATTTATACGATTCTTGGCGAGTAGCGTCCTGTGGTCCGGAAAAAATTGCTGCATGAATCGTTGTTCCAGGTCATTCCACGAATTAATTGACCCAGCAGGCAAGTTGAACAACCAACGTTGCGCTGCATCCTTGAGCGAGAATGGGAATTCCATCAAGTATAGATCCTCCCGCGTGACTCCCGTGCCAACATTGGTGGTGCTGCAGAGCATCTTGAAGTCCGTGAGATGGGAGTTCGGATCTTCATTCTCCATTCCTCTGAAAGCTGAGTTATTGAGCATTTGGATGAAGTCGGGTTATAGCTCAACCTGATTCTCTATGGGGCGGGCCATGCACGAAAGCAATTGAGTGTGCTTTGGAGCGGTGTAGGCTCCGTAAGTTTCATCAGCAGCAGCCATTTCGGGGTTATTTGCGTGACTTTCTCCGCTGCTTGCGATGTCGATTCCTTCCTCTTCGGAAGCGTATCTCTCTTGACTGCGCTCTTTATCTACTTCGGACTCAGAATCTGCTAGTCCAATCCTCCTCTTTTTGCGCAGGCTTCGTAGTGTTCGCTCAACCTCGGGATCGTATATGAGTAGCTTTTGTGTGGAGCTTCTCATACAATGGTGCCTACACAACAAGAGACGAACTACCAAAGTGCATATCTGAAGTAGATAAAATAGACTCGATAAAAGAAAAAGAAAAGAAAATGCTGAAAAATGACTAAGACTCCGGAAAGGACTAGATCTTAATCTAGCTAATTCCTAATCTAGGATGGAATTAGTTCCCGGCAACGGCGCTAAAAACTTGATATGTAAAATATCAAGCTATAATATTTCCTAGACCTCTCTACCGCAAGTATACAGTTCGTGTAGTACCAGGGTCGAACTCTGGGGACTAATGCAGCCTATTCTAAGAATGTGACTAAACTAAGACGGGATGAAATAGATGATGACGTGATGTAAATCTCTAAAACACTAAGATAAATGGTGACAGCGATGGAAAGATGCGAAAGACTTGACAATTAAGAAAACTATGGGTTTCAGGATACCGGAAATCGCAAGGATGTAACAACAAGGGATCATAAACTTATCGAACTATCTTGACAATGGGAAATTCATGCTCTAAAATGAGGAGTAATTCTGCCGAGCCTAAACCTCCTAACCATAATTACGTGCAATCCTACCTTCCAGCAGCGATTAACTCGTGACTACGGTAACATTAAGCGCGTAATCCTAATTCCTAAGCAGATTAACCGACCGGTCAGATTCTCGTTAATCAAAGTTAATCTACAATCAACAGTTCTGGATTCATATTTTAACCTTCCAGCAAAACACGAATTTCTAAATTACTGAGCGGACATCACTAGTATGAACGTTTACGATGTTGATTGTAAAACCGAATATCAAGAAAAGTTCGATAAATCTAAGCATTAACGCATAATTCGCACATCCATTACAAAACCGATATCCCTAACCCATAGTTGGGAATTTACTCACTCATGGATTTTACTATCAAACAATATACCACAACCCTAAACATGATAAAAACTAGGAAATACGATGCCTCGATCTTCCCTATCTTGTTACCGAAGTCCGGATTGATGTTTCTCTCATTCTCCAGCTTCTCCTGAGCCTTTTCTGATGAATTCCAAGCCTTTCCTTGCCCTAGCCGTCGCCTTCTGGTCTCTGGAACTGATCTCTTTCTCTTTTTTGCTCGTTCAAACTCTAACAACAGATTGTTGCGAGAAAGGCGGCCCGTGCGGGCACAAGTTGCACCCGGTCGTGCAGCAGTCAGCTCGATCGTGTACACCTATCAGCCCGATCGGGCATGCATACCCGACCATGTGGTCTACCAGCCCGAGTCGTGTTCTGTTTCGGGGATTTTCAGTCTTAATTGCAGCCCGAGCGGGTTCCCTGTTGCAGCCCGAGCAGGCATGGTCACCCGACCATGTTCACCTTGTGCCCGGGTCGTGTGAAATCTTCTGTAATTATCCCCGTAACTTTTGTTCGAGCGTGTAGCATTCTTGCCCGAGCGGGCTTGCTTCTTTCCGTGCCGTTGCTCCTTTCGCTCGATGCTCGGGTGTTCCATTTTGTTCCATTGCCTGAATTTTGCTCCGAGTGATTTATATCTTCCAATTTATGCGGTTTAATCTAAGAATTTTCATTTTAACGCTCATTTAGGCCTTGTCACCTTAAAACCTAAAAACCAACAAAAAGGACGTATATAAAGAACATTCATATCGGATTTTGTAACTCGTGTTATGAAATCTATGCGAAAATGATACAAATATCTAGTCTAAAACTGATACACTCTACGTGTTATCAAGGACGATATGGTAGATATCGATTCCTTGATCGATGATTTCAACTTATTAGTTATATATGTTATAAAAATAAAATTTTATAACATTTTTTGCAGCGCTCATACAGATGGCGGCGAAATGATACGTTGCGCATCTACACAGCATGGATGCACGACATGCAGGCGCGGATGCGCCTGATGATGAACAACGCGAAACGCAACTACTACCCCAACAATCACAAACCGAAATGGGCAACGGACGCGGTCTTCAATAAAATGATTCAGCATTGGGAGTCTGCAGAATTCAAGGCCAAGAACGAGATGTCGCTACGGTGAGAAGGTTCCCAGAGATGGTCCGGATCGCCATACTTCGGGATCAAAATCCTTCCCGAAACGAAAACACGAATTGGTAAAAAAAATTTATTTAAAATTTTTGTTTATTTAAATATTTATCTAACTAACTTTATTTTATATTATAGATGCAACGGATAGGAAGAGAATCGACTCTTCTTGAGCTAGTATTAGAAATTCATGCCAAGAAGAAGCCGGTTTTCGGGGAAGAGGTCGACGAACCCGAACTCGTCGATCCTCGAGCGGAGTGAACCGTGAGAGCTGTGACGAAGAAAATCACACAGCAATCAATAGCTTGCGGTTCAACCCCCGACGAACTCAGTCCTTTACCAAAGGACAAAACTTATTTAGAGGTAAAAGTTAATTATTTTATTTTTCGATTATTAATAAAATAATTTGTAAAAATTTAACGTTACTTTTGTTTGTCTTGTAGTCGGTGAGACCGTATAAGGGACATCTATACGGTCTCGGGGCGCTTCAAAATCGTTGAGGATGCCACGAAGGTACCTCCCTCAGTGCAAGAGAGTTTCACGCAATAACGGCGGATCGAGGAGCTCGAAGCCAAAGTTCAGCACTTGGAGGGCGTCATCGAGTTGATGTTTGGCCAAGGCAGGGGATCAACGTCGCAGCAAGGACAGGGTCCCGATTCAGATGCAACGCCATCTAGAGATGGTGGCGATCAGAGAGACGATATCGACTCAGCTGATCTAGATGAAATGTAATAGGATAGGAGTAGTTTTAGTTTTAATGTTTTTTTATAAACAGTTTAATATTTTAATTAAAAACTTTTTATTTTAAAAAATATTATTATTTTAAAAAAAATTTATTTTGTTTTATTTTTTTACAATATTTCCAACGGATGCCCGTTGGAATTTCTAACGGGCATCCGTTGGACGGTATTTCCCACCAAATGGTAACGGACGTTCGTTGCCCTTTCCCGCCAATTGGCAACGGAAGTCCGTTGCTATTTCCCACCAGTTTCCAACGGATGCCCATTGGAAAGGTAAATTTCCGCTCATTTTTCCGCCTGGATGGCAACGGACGTCCGTTGAAACATTTTAGTGGGCGTCCATTGCCCTTATTTCAACGGTTGTCCGTTGCAAACTTGCCACGGGCATCCGTTACAAATATCTTCAACGGGAGTCTGTCACAACTTTCCAACAGATTTTTCCGTTGGAAGTTCTGTTACAATTTTGCAACGGATATTATCCGTTGCAAATCCGTTGTGAATTGCAACGTATCCGGATTTCCAACGAACGATTCCCAACAGGCATAAACCCATTATCATCCGTTGGAAAGAGCCCTTTCCAACGGATTTTAGGAATTTTCCAACGGATATGTCCGTTGGAAAATGTCTATTTTTTGTAGTGTTGGATTAAACGAGGATTGATCTATCCCTCAAGAAGGTGAGTTTGTTCAAGCTCTTTAAGGCCTTGTTAGCCGAAAACAATGGTTGGATGGAAATAACCGACTGAGGTGAAGGGTTAAGGTTTTGGTTAGGGGGAGAATATTAAGGTTGTGTGATTTCAATAATGCATTGGATTAGTATGAATTTTGGTTTCCTTTCACATAACATACTATATCCCTGAGTGATTAGTTTGTTGTGTTTTATTGATCAGTTTGACAGAATTGGATTCACATTGTTAGTTTACTTCATATTTGAACATCATGAGTCTTTTATCCATGTCTTTGTCTTAATTTCAAAGTCCTTAGGTCATAATTATCTACTGTTGAGAACTAAAACTTGGATGACACCTTTTCTAAAGATCTGTTACTGGTTGAGGTCGAAATGCACTCATTTCTTAGTGCCTTTGTGTGTACTGAAGTTGTTCTATGTTTCTTTGTTTAAGCCACTTCCAATTTTTAGTTCGATCTCATTGAATTACTATATTTTAGGTTTGGGATCTCATTGGATCTATCATCAAGATGAAGCTCTACATACCGAATTTTAATGTTATGAGTTGTGTTTCAACTTGGTTTATTCGGATCAATTATGTTTTATCTAAATAAATGTGTTAATTCACCAAAAAGGGATCGAGATGATACTTAAATCAATGATACAATTTATTTTGATGAACAATTCGTTGGAAGAGTGCAGATATGGGAAGACTCTATAGAATCCAAAGGAGCTGAAGAGCTTTCATCGAAGCAAACTCAAAATCAAAGCTTTTGACAATATCCAATTCGAGTCCAATCATAGCTACGCCATTGATATCAGATGTGTTAGCTAGAAACAGAGAAATGGAGGTCATGTGTGGAGCAGAGATCATAAACAAGACAAAAGTTCTAAAGCTATCGAGTTCTCGCTGGAGGATAAGACATTAAGGATTTACCAGATTGATGTGTTGGGTTCTTGCAGAGTCGTCGGAGATCTCGGGATGAATTTAACCGTTGCATCGCTGGACTTGAGGGGCATGAAGCTGAAATCACGGTGGGCTAAGGAGTTAAGATGGGTTCTTGAGCAGAGTAAAAAACTCAGAGAGAGAAACTATCAAAGACTGGTATCAAAGACAAAGTTGTTGTGTATGTTGTTGTTGGACTGTTCAAGAACAAGAACTTGTAGAGTTTGTATGTCGATGGGAACATGTTTGGTGGAGTTGGTGTGGAGCATTTACTTTGTCCATTGACCAGATTCACTGCTCTGCAACTTCAAACCAACATTTCGTTAAGATCAATAGCATTTGGTGGCTCAAAAAAGAAAATAGGAATAGATGGTTAACGATTGTTCAGTTTGAGATACACGATGATGAAAGTTTGAGACCTAATGATTTTATAGAAATTATCAAGACCTTGGAGAAGAATGCCTCTCTGACATGCTTGTCCTTGCAATGCTCTAAAGGGCTACGAGGAGAAAGGGTATTACAAGCATTAACCGAGACTTTACAGATCAATCTTTGAATCGAAGATCTTGATCTCTCAAGAACTCCACTTCAGATTTCAGCGAATGCAGATGAGATTTATCAGAGACTGGAACATAATGGGAAGAACTATACCCCAATTAGAGCTAAATATTTTTCGATTTCTAGAGTAATGAGATAAAAAAACTAAATTTTATTTGAACATTTCGAGTTGGATTATTCAGATAGTTTTAATAATTTAGTCAGGTTATTTATATTATTCGAGTAATTTAATTGGATAATTCATATAATTCGGATAATTTAGAATAATTTAGATCAATATTTTGATAATTTAATTTTTAACTAAACAACTAATTTGAGTTGTTCGTTGAATGAATTTTGAATTTTGTAATCAAACAGATTCTACAAATAAACCATATTAAATATGAATCATTTTTTTCGAATCTATTTGTGTCGGGTTGGATGGTATAATTTAATATTATCCCTAACTTAAACCATTTGTATAATAGTATATTTATCTAATTTATACTACTAGAAAAATATTCGCACGATATAAGAAGATTATGAATGATTTTATAGAATGAATATAACTGTAATCAAATGATGATCAAATCAAAATGTCTAAAAATCTTGTCAATGTTTGTAATAATATTGTATAGAATGAATGTTAAATGTAAAATACATTTTTATATGTTGGTGCAAAATTTGACATATATTATATTACCTATCTTTAAAAAATGACGAAATCATATTAATGAAAAATTTAATATAGTCAACATAAAATCATAAAAGGCATAGAACTCATGCAGGCCGCAAAATTCATATTGAGATTAATTAAGGTATTAATTTATTAAACAAAATATATTCTCTTTTCTATTTAACTAGTCAAAACCCTAAATTTTTGGCTTTCTATATACGACAAACACATCTTATGACAAACCCTAAAACATAATTATCTATTTTTCCTTTAAAATCAGAAAAGCTGAAATTATAAATTTTTTACCAATTATATTACCCAGTTGCCATGCATTTATTTATAATTTTGTGATTAAATTTGTTAATGCAGTAAAAATAGGATCGAATTTTATGTATTTTGTTTCAGGTGGTTGAGAACATTGAGGGAGTTTGAATTTAAATTGAAGAAGGCTGGAACGAGTCAACTAGAAGAACAAGGAGAAGAATAAGGAATGATTTGAATCGACCGGATTCAATGCTGGAGACTTTCAGCACAACGGCGCAGCTGAAGACCAGGAGGTGGTTGCTGAGCCGTAAGAATGACAGATAAATTGATCTGAAATTAAAAATGAAGATCAACAAGTCTGTGGAGTATCGGGGGAGTGCATGAAACAGAGAACAGGAAAGTTCAGAGTTTTAGGTGCACTTAAATAGATACTGGGTTGAAAAG
>CM071867.1:37287839-37307653 GCA_036759665.1 Gynandropsis gynandra
CATGAAACAAAGAACAGGAAAGTTCAGAGTTTTAGGTGCACTTAAATAGATACTGGGTCTAAAAAGGGAAACAGTTGTGAGTTGTATTTACACATTTAATTCAGGGGGAGTTAAATGGGTGGGAATCTTTAGTACATTGCAGAAAACAACAAGTGTACTTAAAGATTGAAAAGTAAATAAACATTTACTGTTTGATACCTTCTTGTCCGATCTATTATTTACTTATTAGTCATCTTCTACAAGATTTCAAAATTTTAAATAACGAGTCTTATGAATTGAATTATCTGCTCTAGTGGACGCTGGTACTTTTGACTTTGTAATTAAAGGTACCATCTTTCCGATTTTCCACGCATTAAACAATTTATATATGGAGGAAAATGATTAGGTCTATCATAATATATGATTGAGTTGTAATCACTATTTGACACCGGGTTTCGCACGAATCCAAATTTATAATATCAGAGACCCATTAAATATTTTTTATAATCATAGAACCCGTATTAAAACTTGGGTGTATATTGGACAATCTCCAATATCTATATACTATAATATTATCACTTGGCTGTATATTGGACAACCCATGAGACATGAGGATATAGAATCGAATATGAGACTTCCAATAAGAAATCTTTAAGCCATCCTCCGTTACCATCCGAATTATCGGAGAGTTTTCATGCCGATCAATATATTTATTTTTATTATCTTATATGACTTTTTTTATATTTGAAATGTAAAATATTTGTTTTAAAATTTAAAGTGAAGATAAAAAATATAAATTTTTTTAACATATACTAAACGTGAAAAATTTTCAAAACATTGATGATATAAGTTGATAATCTAATAAATTTTTTGAGATTTTATTTCATACACATACTCTTTCAGATATATTGACACATATGTAATGTGTATCGGAAATTATATTACAATTTAATATTTTATATCAATTTCAATATCTAAAAATCTAGAAAAAAAAAGTAAAAAAATTATGAATAAATATTTCAAATATTTTTATGATAAGAATCTACAATCTTAATTTTTTTGGGCACAACTTTGGTAAATATTCAAATCCGTAATAATTTATGAATTATACAATTTAGAGTGGTTAAATAAGCTGTATAATTGTGGGTTAATTTTATATATAATGGTGGATTGGTTAAAAAAATTCAATTCAATGAATTCATATATAGTTATTTAAAAAATTTAATATTACACAAAGTAAGATGGATTGGTCTACATTGAAAATTTATAATCTTTATAAAATATGAATTGGATTGCATTGAGTTTAACCCATTTGTTTTTCAATTAAAAAGTAAAATGTAAGCCTTCTGCCATATTTATATAATTTCGATGAATAGTTTGTAAGCCTTCTGCCATATGTCTATTGTCTATATTTTTTTGTAATCCTCGAAGTTGAATTTGAGGCTTGATTTACAATTTAGTAGGTATGTGAGATCTTAACACGTTGCACTTTTGTAGCATTTGTTTATTTAAACAATACAAAGTATGACCGAGCAAAAAACCATAATGAATAATTGTGAATTTTTGGTCCATTTGTGATAAAAAGTCCACATTCTACAATTTGCTATTAAAATTAATAGTAATATATTATAGTAATATTTTTATTTAAACTTCAATTTGTTCTTAGTATACATGTGTTCAAGGTTCGTTTCTCCCGACTCAGATATATCTTCATAGGGTTAAACCGCTTCAAAAATACTCTTCCCTAAAATAATTATTAAATCGAAAGAAAACTGAAGAAAAGACAAATTTGCCCTTAATGTTCGAACGTGAAAAAATTCACGTTCTGCAGTTTTTCGACGTGAAAAACTGTCAAAAGCAGGAAAGCCGAACAATTTTTCGACGTAAAACATGTTTCAAAGTTTAGAGAAATAAAGAATAAGTGATGTCGAACTTAAGATGGATCGATTTGAAGTTGGCAAGAAGGAAAATGGCTAGAATCAGCAGCAGCAGTGAAGAAGAGAGCACGAGTCAATCTTCAATGGCGTCAATAAGTGTAAGTAGAACTATTTCTAGAGTTTTGAAAGCTTTCGAGTCACAAAATGGTTTATTGATTTGAAATGGGTGAGTGTCAATGAGTCGGTTCGCAGGAGTTGCATGACCATCTTCGACTTAGTGAGTCGGTTGAGTCGCAAGGTCGCATGAGTTGCATGACCATCTTCGACTCAGTGAGTCGGTTGTCTCAGTGAGTGGGATGGGTCGCAATGGTCGTTTGAGCGTCGGAGGCAGTCCAATGGTCGTTTGAATTGCATGGGTCGCTTATGTCACTGAGTTGATAGGGTCATTTGCGTCGCAAGGGTCGTTTGAGTCTCAATGGTCGTTTGAGTTGCAAGGATCGTTTGAGTCGCGTGGGTCGCTTGATATTATGCCCCATGGGTCGGTTGAGTCTCAATGAGTCGGTTGAGTGTCGTAGAGAGTCTGAGGGTCGTTTGAGTCGCATGGGTTGCACGGGTCGGTTGAGTCGCATGGGTCGCTTAAGTCGGTAGAAGTATAATGTACTCTTAATTGGTCATTTTGCAGTGGCGCCAAAGCCGAAGTTTGTGTATAAATTCAAGCACATGGACAGAATGCCGAAGATCACCACCAAGTGTTATCCTCACGAGACAATAACGACGCTGAGAGGAATCTTAGATGAATATGAGTTGCATTACTTCGAGAAGGAGTCACAATTTATGCATTTATTCCATTTACAATATGACTCCACATTGATGAAGGTTCAAATGTCTATCATACTAAATCACTCTGTGATTATACGGACAAGACAGAGTTGTGGTTCGTCTACTCTATAGTGGAGCACACACTAATTTTCGGATTGAAATGTGGACCATATCCTAAAGGATGCGAGTCCATAAGGGGTGTCACATTCAGGCTGAAGAATTTCGGACGTGGAAGGTGACCCCTGCACAAGTCAGTGAAAAGCTTGTGAAGGCGAAGAATTCCGACGACCGGAAGAGATTGGCAACTTTGATGTTGTTGGCACAAGTTATGGCTCACAAGCCTTCAGCAGAAAACCCTATCAGCCATGATCTCATTGACATGGTTGATGACTTGGATTTTTGTGAAGGCTTTTCATGGGAGCGTTACACATTCGAGAAGATTGTGGATACTTGTCGCAAGTATGTTAGCTGGGAATCACCGCAACCAAAATGGTATTGTGGCGGTTTCATGATTCCACTAATGGTAAGTTGTATATATTATTCGAATAACTTGAATGTTTTCGTACTTTTTGCATTCTTATCATTTTGTTTTAATGTTTCAGTTACTTCCGTTCGGAACCATCCTTAGTTTGGACGGAAAGGGATGGTATGTTGAGGTTGTGGATGCGCATCGATCATGTCCAAGAATATACAAGAAGATGGTTAAATCCAGTTTTAACCCAAAGTATGTAGATGTGATAAGGCAGATCAGAGATTCTAAGGTAACAATTACACAAGGGTCACAAGGGAAACAAGGGTCACAGAGGGTAATAATGATTATTTTTTCTTTTTCAGGATATTCTAAGTATTCTTCGTGCTGAACACGAAGAGGAAGCTTTACTTTCTGATCTGGAAGATTACGGGAGATGTGACGATCCCGATGTTCAGATATGGATGGAACATTTTCGTAGAAATCTGAAGGGTATTTGTTGGGAGGATATCCGTAAGCAAGAACTGCTGACACGAAAAGCAGCTCTTGGTGATCAAAAAAAGGGGAAAGAAAATGGGACTAAGAGGAAGGAGAACGTGAGTGAAAAAATAATAGAGGTCAAAGATGATGCTGATGTTGATGCTGATGGTGATGCGGATGCTGATGTTGCAGTCCTTCTGACACTGGAGCAGAAATTAATAGGGGAAATAAGGAAGTCGGAGAAAAAAATCATCAACGCCGTAAGAGACCTTCTAAGGGATGTCGAGATTCATATACCTAATCCAAAATCAAAGGCTGCCGTGAAAGTTGCGGGCACTGGAAACCAATATTTCGACACTATTAGTGATTATGTTTTTGAATTCCTTCGACGTCCAAATCCAGTGTCAAGAAAAGAGCCAAACGAAGACCCGGTTGACTCTGGATATGGCTCTGAAGAGGATTTGGCAAACATTCTCCTGATGGAGTTTTACCAAGTAAGTAATATTTAGTGAAAAGGTCATTTAAGAGTCAATTTCCATCGAGAGTCGGCATGGGTCGCAAGAGTCGGATTAGCCGCAGGGACATATAAGTCGTAGGGTCATTAGAGTCGTATGGGTCGCATGAGTTTCATATGTCCCATGGGTCACTGAGTCGCGAAAGTCGAATGGGTTGTATGGATCGCATGTGTTACATAATCAATGTAACGAATGATGAGTCTAATGAATGAAGTAATTTTATGCAGATTGTCCAGTGAATTATGTCGAAGAGGTGTACACTAAAGATACTTTAGTTGGTCGTGTCGATGACGTCGCCGACGAGGTTCCTGCCAAGGATACTCCAGCAGTGGGTCCTGTCCAAAAGGTCACCGTTATTGTCGAAGTACCACCAAGTAAGTACGGTCATTTGAGTCACAGAGGTCGCATTGGTCGCATGGCTCGCATAGGTCGCATAGGTCGCATGGTCGCATAGGTCGCATGGGTCGCATTGGTCGTCATATGTTTAATGAAATAAATTTTATGCAGGTGCTGGACCTTTATCGAAGGAGTCTGCGCCATATGTTGAACCTCCACCGGTGAAAAAAGCAAGAACAATACGAGGGAGTGGGCGAGGGAAAGATGTTGGTGGACTCTAAGAACCCGAAAAGAAGGTTGTTCAAGAACCCGAAAAAAGATGGTTCAAGAACCTGAAGGGGAAGAGGAGTTTGTGTGGAATCCCAAGGGATTAGTAAAGGGCTTGATAACCCAATTTCCTTCGTTCCTTGATGCTAGCGGTGAAAAGTTGACTAATCTATATCTGTTCCTGAAGATACCTCGACATGAGCGGTGGTGGAAATCTAAGCTAGATATTCCCTAGGGGCCAAAGTTTTGGGAGACTATATTAAAGGCCAACGTATGACTTGAAGATGATGTAAGTTTTTTTAAACCCTTAGTCTCACATAGTTTTGTGTAATATGTATTCATTTGTGTTAATTTTTTTGCAGCAATTGGATGAGGCGTTGATGGTGTTGTCTTCTCGCTCGGGATTGAATCCCATCGCGAATTAGAATTATTATGTTTGTCTTGTTGCTTTCATGCAGACGCTCTCGCTATGGATGTACGAGGATATGGAAACTTTACCGGAAAGTCTTAGTGATTTTTTGAATGCCAAGTATCCATTCAGAAGTACGAAGACACCAATTAGTGATTACGAAGGTTTTGCCTCGGTTCTAAACATTCCATCAGACAAAAGTCAATGAGTAGGATGTCATTGGGTAGCCATCAAAGCGGATTTCAAAACCCGATGAATCACGATATACGACTGCCAGAGCAGATTGAAGGAAACACATATCGATCTGGTGATTGAGAAGATAAAAAAAATTGTCCCCAAGATGCTCATTCTCGGAGGGTTTCCTTCTTTGGCTTCTGGAGAAGATGAGTGGAAGTATGAGTATTATGAAGGTCTGTCACAGAACCAAAGCGGGAATGACTGTGGTATTTTCTCCTACAAATTCGTTAATGAGAATGAGGAATATTTTTCACTTAATTTGTGACGACAATGTTACTTACATGCGTGAGAAGATGGCGACTAATATATTTAGTAATGAAAAAGGTATCTATCCACCCGAGACTAATTTGATATTTGGTACATTATTTTTTTGGAATGGAAGATGTAAACATTTAGTACATTGTTATTTTTTAAATATTTGGTACATTGTCGCAGGGGTCAAAGGGTCGCAGAGGTACAAGGGTCGCACAGGTCCAAGGGTCACAGAGCCTCATGCGACCCTTGCGACCCATGTGGACATTGCGACCCTTCCGACCATTACGACCCATTTGTCCATTTCAACCCTCTCGACTAGTCTTTTCAATGTCAGACTACTGACTTTTCCAGGTGCTAGGTATGCTTTTTATTTTACCAATGCCACATTCAAGACCATTAGGACACGTCTCTGTTACCCATATATTAAAAGGTTCATCAAATTTTCTAAGTCTCACCATAACACCCATTTGAGATGAGAATGAATCGGGAGAATCCTATCTCTCTCCTCTCTTCTTCTAAGTCTCTAACCCTAAATTCTTTGAAAAATCCTTGTTACCTTTGTGATCATTTTGACCTTCGTCATGAAGGTCACATGGTGGACGCATGGCATCGTGTTGTCTATTTGTTACTCAAGGTCTTGGTAATCGTCGGACTCGGTCTCTATGCAGATACACACAAGTACTAACAACGTGGATGAGAAATTTGTGTTGTATCTGCACTACATAAGGTCTTGGTAATCCACGAACTCAGACATCAGGCTATATCCGCATTATCTAAGGTCACAGTTGGAGGTCAACTTGGAGAAGGCGTTGAGTTACACACGACTCTCTTTACGGCGGAGGGCTCCGATATGTCTCTAAAGTCGGAAAATTTGACCTTTATGACCTTTGAGACCTTATGTAATCTTTTTTCCTTTTTCTTCTAGTTTTTTCTTTCCTTTTTTTTTCTTTAACTTTTTTCTTGCGTTTTTTGTAACCGTTGTGACCTTTGAGACCTTATGTAACCCTATGTAACTTTTTTGTAACTTTTGTGACCTTTGTAACCTTTGTGATCTTATGTAAGCAATATTTAAACGTTGAAAATGTCTTATTTTTCATCTATTGTTCGAAAGGTTATGACCCATCCGACTCATGCGACCCAATATGACCCTCAATCGGATTAAATTAGAATCAAATTTAAACGGGAACCCATCTGACGCATGCGACCTCATGCGACCATATATGACCATGTACGACTCATGCGACCTATACGACTCATGTGACTTGTCGTTTTGCTGTCAGACTCCTGTCATCCGACCCATGTGACCCTTCCGACCCATTTGACCCTTCCTACCCATGTGACTTGTCGTTTTGCTGTCATACTCCTGTCTTCCAACCCATGTGACCCTTCTGACCCATGTGACCCTTCCTACCCATGTCTATAAGTTAAAGTCTAAGTATTTTCTCTTAGTTTGCATATCTAACCCCAATTTCTATGAAAAATCTTTTTTACCTTTGTGATCTGCATGCCGCAGTCACCATTGTCGACCCAGGTCTTGGTAATCGGCGGACTCCGTCTCTATGCAGCCATTGACGAGTTGCGGGGGTGACTTAGGTGACGGTGTTGGGTCACTCTTGAAATGTGACTAGGAGACGAAGTACATGGCACGAGATAACTCTGGACTGCAATACCAAACAAGAAGAATACAGAAGATTGGAAGACGGAAACAGACTGCGACCAAGCGACCCATGCGACCCTCAATTGGCATTAATTAGTTTGACGTTGTAAATGTATTGTTTTGATTGGTTTTTATCATCTTATCCTTATAAACTAGTAAATTCGTCGATTTCGCATCTATTGATCCATATATGCGACCAAGCGACCCATGCCATTATCAATATATTTGAGTTGTATATGTCTAATTTAGAATCAATATAGATAATAATATAAATAATATCGACATTTGAACAAAATATTAAATGTATTGTTTAATCATCCGACGAGTTCTTAGAACACTACTATCACTTTTGAAACACAGGCATTGGTTATACACAACTCAATTAGGTACACATGGGTCATAATCTGTTTTAACCGTTGATTGACGTTGTAGATGTATTGTTTTGATTGGTTTTTGTCATTTTATCATCATAAACCCGTAACTTCATCGAGTTCGCATCTATTGATCAATATATGCGACCAAGCGATCCATGAGACCCATGCTACCCTCAATTGGCATTAATTAGTTTGACGTTACAAATGTATTGTTTTGATTGGTTTTTGTCATTTTATCATCATAAACCCGTAAATTCGTCGAGTTAACATCTATTCATCAATATATGCGACCAAGCGACCCATGCGAACCTCAATTGTAATTAATTAGTTTGACGTTGTCAATGTATTGTTTTGATTGGTTTTTTGTCATTATGTCATCATAAACCCATAAATTCGTCGAGTTCGCATCTATTAATCAATATATGCAACCAAACGACCCATGAGACCCATGCGACCCTCAATTGGCATTAATTAGTTTGACGTTGTAAATGTATTGTTTTGATTGGTTTTTGTCATTTTATCATTATTAACTAGTAAATTCGTCGATTCGCATCTATTGATCCATATATGCGACCAAGCGACCCATGCCATTATCAATATATTTGAGTTGTATATGTCTAATTTAGAATCAATATAGATAATAATATAAATAATATCGACATTTGAACAAAATGTTAAATGTATTGTTTAATCATCCGACGAGTTCTTAAAACACTACTATCACTTTTGATACACATGCATTGGTTATATACAACTCAACTAGGTACACATGGGTCATAATCTGTTTTAACCGTTGATTGACATTGTAGATGTATTGTTTTGATTGGTTTTTGTCATTTTATCATAATAAACCCGTAGATTCGTTGATTTCACATCTATTGATGCATATATGCGACCAAGCGACCCATGCCATTATCAATATATTTGAGTTTTTTATGTCTAATTTAGAATCAATATAGTTAATAATACAAATAATATCGACATTTGAACAAAATGTTAAATGTATTGTTTAATCATCCAACGAGTTCTTAAAACACTACTATCACTTTTGAAACACATGCATTGGTTATACACAACTCAACTAGGTACACATGGGTCATAATCTGTTTTAACCGTTGATTGATGTTGTAGATGTATTGTTTTGATTGTTTTTTTTTTCATTTTATCATTATAAACTCGTAAATTCGTCGAGTTCGTATCTATTGATCAATATATGCGACCAAGCAACCCATGCGACTCATACGACCCTCATGCGAACCAAAATTCCCGCCGAAATTTTCACCAAAATTTGAAAAAACATATCGAATTCTATCTGACGGCGATTCTATGTCAGGGTCATGTCTTTTTTGTATTCCAGCCGTTTCCTTTTTTCGAATAATGACACACACACTCTCTCTAACTCATCATCTTCCATCCATTTTTTGCCGAAAATGCAACATTTCCCTACTTTCGTCCAAATCATTCTTCCGAGCTTTTTGGAGAACTACCTCGTAATATTCTTCATCTCTCTCATTCGGTATGTTAATGTAGAGAATGCAAAGATTTGACTTTTTTTTTCGATTTTTGTTACAGGACATTCCGACGAAATTCTTCGATGAGCATATTTACGGGAAAACGAGGGACGACGACACAAGAACGCTTAAATCGGATGTGTCGAACAAAACATAGGAAGTCAAGGTGGATGGCTCAAGATTCGCTGATAGATGGAAAGATTTCTCCAAGGACCATGATTTTCGTATTCGAGATTTCTTAGTTTTCTGTCACGAAGGTGACATGGTTTTTCACGTCACTGGTTTCGGAGATGATATGTGTAATCTACAATATGCATCATCTATATCATCATCATCATCATCATCCGTAGAAGCAGGGTCATCTTCTTCTCGTCAGAGGATATTCACGGTACCAGTCACGCGTTCAAATCTGGTCGTAGATGGAGTGGTAAGTGAACTCAAACCGATTTATTCGATTCATCAAATATGGCCGTATATGCATTAGTTTGGCGTTGTAAATTTATTCGGTTATCGCAGACACTTCCGATAAAATTTGTGAGGTCGAGTGATCTTTGTGGTAGACGAAGTAAGATTGATATGATATCCAATTACGTACGGATTTGGGAGGCACATCTAAGGCCCATGAAATGCGGTGGCGTTAGCATCACCAGGGGTTGGATAAAGTTTTGTCACGATAATGGTTTTAACGTGGGTTGTACCCTCGAAGTCGAACTGCACGCCGTTCTTGATGATGTAGCTTGTCTACTGTTTCCCCTCTATTAAGGCTTATAATCAACATAGATTGAATTTCGTTGTATTTTGATTGCTTTGAACCTCATTTGAACAACAAAATTCATGTTTGTATCTGGTTGGTTTTTTACTATTATTCAATAGAACGTATTATTGTTAGTATCAATGTTTTTGTGGATTTACTATTATTATAATAAGGTTCACAGAGGGTCCAGGGGTCGCAGGGGACAAAGGGTCGCAGAGGTACAAGGGTCGAAGGGAGATAAGGGTCGTAGAGGTCCAAGTGGTCGCAGAGGTCCAAGTGATCGCAGAGGTACAAGGGTCGAAAGGAGACAAGGGTCGAGGGGGACAACGATCGCACGGTCCAAGGGTCTAAAAAAATGTTTACTCTTTGATTATGGAAGATGTAATTTGGTACATTGTTCTTTTTTAACTTTTGTAAATAATTTTGGAAATGAATAATTCAAAATTGTATATTGTTATTTTTTAAAAAATTATTCATATTATTTGTAAATAATTATTTAATAATAAAGCGTAAAAGGTCTCAGGGGTCCAATGGTCGCAGAGGTACAAGGGTCGCACCATTTGTCCATTGCGAACCTTTTACCCGTTCGACCCTTGATCCTGCGACCCATTTACCCATTTGATCCTTTTACCCCTGCGACCCATGTGACCGTGTGGTCATGTCTTTTCGAATTCCATCTAACGTCGATTCGATGTCATGTCTTTTCGAATTCCAACCGTTTCCTTTTTTGCAATACATTTTTCCTCTCATCATCTTCCATCCATTTTTTTTCGAAAATACCACATTTCCCTCATTTCTTCCGAAAGATTCTTATGTAACATCTGTACTACCTTGTAATCTTCTTTAAAACACTCTATCGGTATGTTACATTTAGAGAATGTTACAGAAAATTCTGAAGATCTTCTTCAATGAGTATATTTACGAGAATACGAAGGAAAACAACATGACAATGATTAAATCAAATGCGTCTAACAGAACATAGGAAGTCATGTTGGATGGCTCCAAATTCACTGATGGATGGACAGATTTCTACAACGACCAAAACATTCGTATTGAGGATGTCGTACTTTTCCGTCACGAAGGTGACATGGTCTTTAACGTCACTAGAGCCACTCTTTATGAGAAGGTTTTCATTGTACCAGTCACACGTTCAAATCTGCCTCTAGATTCATTGGTAAGTGACCTCAAACCGATTCATCATATATAATTTGGTTATTTATTGGACTTTTATTAACTTATACTGATGTAACTTGGTGATGTCGCAGACACTTCCAATAGGGTTTGCGAGTGAGAATGGTTTTTGCCGTAGACAATGTCATGTAATGATGTACCACGATTGCAGAATCGATCGCAGAACGTTCGATTTTTTGCTAACAGCTTTAAGGCCCGTGAGTCGTGGTGGCGCTTACATCAGCGGGGGTAGAGAAAGTTTTGTCAAGAAAATGGACTGAACGTGGGTTGTTCCCTCATAGTAAAAAAGTTCTCCATTGTAGGAGATCTCGTGCTTCGATTTATCAGCAACATATTTTGATTTGAGTTGTATTTTGATTTCTTTGAACCTCCTTTTAACTTGAACTTCATTTGATCTTGTGGATTTACTATTATTCAATTGTTAGTGTTATTGTTAGTATCGATGTTTTTGTGGATTTACTGTTATTCAATTGTTAGTGTTATTATTAATATCACTATTTTTGTGGATTTACTATTGTTGTAACAAGGGTAGCAGATGGAAAAAGGTCGAAACGGGGACAAGGATTGCAGGGGTCCAAGGATCGCGAGGGACAAGGATCGCAGGGGTCCAAGGGTCCCAAGGGACAAGGGTCGCACGGGTCCAAGGGTCGCGAGGGACAAGGGTCGCACGGGTCCAAGGGTCGCGAATGTACATACTCGTAGATATTTGAGTCAATTATTTGTAAATAACTTGATAAATTATCATTTTCAAAATTTTATTCATATTATTTCTAAATAATAAATTATTTTTACTATATTGTTAGTATCGTTGTTTGGTTGGATTTAGTATTATTGTTACAAGAGTCGCAGAGAGACAAGGATCGTAGGGGTCTAAGGGTCACAGAGGGACAAGGGTCGCAGGAGTCCAATGGTCGAAGAGGTACAAGGGTCGCAGGGGTCCTAGGGTCGAAGAGGTCCATCTGTGACACTTGTACCTCCGCGACCCTTTTATCTCTTCGACCCTTGGAACCCTGCGACCCTTTTACCTCTTCGACCCTTGGACCCCTGCGACCCTATCCTAAACCCTGCGACCTTTTACCCCTGCGACCCTTTGATCCTTTTGCGACCCCTTTACCCTGCAACAGTTTTTCTGTAGAACCTGTTTAATTGCAAACTTCTTTGTTGACAATAAACGATTTCAACCTATTGACAACGAATCTGATGTCGATTTCAAGCTACTCTCGCCGAATATGTCGTGGTGTGAGAGAACAATTATTTCTGCGCCACAATAGGGAGAGAAATCGAGATACTCTAGAGGAAAGAGAAAAATTATCGATAAAGATAATATAAAATTATCAATATTTTAAAGTATTTGAAGTTGAAACTTTTTGTTTATAGGAAAAAATATTTTGGAAACACTTTTAAACTCTACAAGTTATTTTTGGAGTTCTCCCGTTTCTCCCACTCTTTTCTATTATATTGTATCTACCAACTGCCAATATTAAATGATGTTACAACGACATAGATAAACCCAAAATGGATGACGTAATATTATTTACAAAAAAAAGACAAGACAGCATTCGCGCGCCACCACCGGGAGCTGGGGAATTGTGGAGGCGGCGGGAAGATTCAGACGACCAGTCGCTCTCCATCGATGAACTGGTCAATATTTCAGACAAGAACTCAAAAATGTCGAGCAACAATGATGTCTCATTTGTCAGGTCTTTTACCAAATACTACCAACTTCCCACTACGGCGTTTTTAGCTTTTGTTTATCTCCTTCTCTCTTCATGAATTTCCTCTCAATCTAATCATCACAGGCTGAGAATCAAGATGTTCTCTCTGAGGGTTTCGTCCTCTTCTTTTCTTCTTCTTGCTCTCCTCTCCTTCTTCTTCGTCGCTCCTTTTTCTGCTCAAGAAGCCATCACCGACCCTGTAGAAGGTTTAAGCTTTTTGTCAATTCCTTCTCTCCAGGGTTTGATTTCAGATTGTATGTTATGCGATATGGGTTTCTTCGTCTGATACGCTCGATCGCTCTGGTGTTTATACTGTTGGGTTCAGCGAGGGCTTTGCGAGACATAAGAAGTAGTTTGAACGACCCCTTTCAGAGATTGAGAAACTGGGAACGCGGAGATCCGTGCACGTCCAATTGGACAGGTGTTCTCTGTTTCAATTCTACTATGGATGATGGTTATCGTCATGTCAGAGAATTGTGCGGTCTTCTTCACCATTGCTCTTGTCGATTCATCTTATGGTTAATTCTGCTGTCTGGTTTAATGATTCTTGTTTGAACGAATTTCTGGGTGTTTTACATACAGACAACTACTCAACATGAATCTCTCAGGGACATTGTCCCCGGAGCTTGGCCGGTTGTCTCGCTTAAGAATCTTGTAAGGACAAATTTGTTGGTTACTCTCTCTTTTTGTCTTTAATCTTACATGGTTTCGATGCCAACTAGTGACATGTTTTTTCTTTGATTATGAAAATACACCCTAATTTCAGAGATTTCATGTGGAACAAGTTATCTGGAAGCATACCAAAGGAAATCGGAAATATCACCTCCTTGGAACTCTTGTAAGTTGCTGGACTCTGAGTCTAAATCTCATGTTTTATATATTCAACGCGCCTAAATTCGTTAGTACTTGGCCGCCATATTGTGAAAGTATGCTTCTTCTTTCTTGGCTCCTAACTTATTGTAGCATCATATGATTTCAGGCTCTTAAACGGGAACCAATTAACGGGTCCCTTGCCCGATGAGCTTGGCTATCTTCCAAACTTGGACAGAATACAGATTGATGAAAACCATATATCAGGACCAATACCAAAGTCATTTGCAAATTTAAACAAGACGAAGCATTTGTGAGTGTTTTACCATTTTTGTCGCATCTGCTGATAAACACTAAGCTTCCTTTCTTTAATTATAATTGCTTCCTTTAAATACCTTACACTAATGCTGTCTTTATTCACCTTATCTTCTGCAAGTCACATGAATAATAATTCGCTTAGCGGACAAATTCCACCAGAGCTTGGCAGATTACCGTCACTTGTTCACCTGTGAGTCGGTGGCTAATTGCTCTTACTTTCAAATGTTGCATTTTGTTAATAAGAAACTTTTTTTTATCTGTTTGCAGCCTTCTTGACAACAACAATTTATCAGGCTTTCTTCCTCCTCAGTTATCAGAAATGCCAAATTTGCTTATTGTGTACGCTTCTTTCTTGTTTGGAGTCACAAGGGTCACACCTTCTGTTCATGCTATTCTCTCCCGGAGTCTATCTCCATAGCAACTGGTGATCTTCTTGTGTTCTTTTTGCAGTCAACTTGATAACAACCATTTTGATGGGACCACAATTCCACCTTCTTATGGAAACATGGTTAAACTTCTGAAGTTGTAAGTGGCACTAAACTGATGTTCCTTGCAAGTCAACTTAGTTTGATTCTTTGAAATTTGAGGCACAAAGCACTATTATCTTCCACTAATGTGCTTGATAATTTAACATGAGTCAATTGTCTGTTGTGAAGTACTTGATGCATATTCCAACCTGCATAATTGAAATCAGTTCCACTTTATCTAATTAGAAAATCACATTTCCCGTTTTTTGATCATTTCAAACGGTATTCGTATTTGTCGTTGCAATGCCAAGCCGTATGTACTTTCCTTCTGTTTGTTTGCAGGAGCCTTAGAAACTGCAGCTTACAAGGCCCAATGCCTGACCTAAGCAGGATACCAAACCTTGGTTATTTGTAGGTGTCTTACCTTATGTAATCACTTCCTTAAAATATCCCTGCAATGTCATCCTACTTGGTTGCATCATTTTCTGACCATCCTAATTGATTTCCAGGGACCTCAGTCGGAATCAGTTGAACGGAACTATACCAACAGGGAAGCTTTCGAATAATATCACAACAATGTAGAATCTTTGCTCTTGCCATAACTTTTGGCCTTCTTGCTAAATTTATAGCTATATATCTATGTTAACTATTCTTCAAATGTTCTTGACATGGCTGACTTCTCACTATTGATATCTTTTGATGAATATACGTGCAGCAATCTTTCCAACAACAGTCTATCCGGAACCATTCCAGCAAATTTTTCAGGCCTTCATCGACTTCAAAGATTGTGAGTATTATTCTTGCTCCCTGTGTAGCAAGCGTTACGATTTGCGAAATGCAGATCTTCTGTAGAAGAATGTAAGGCAATAATGGTTTTGTTGGCAATGTTGCAGGTCACTTGCGAATAACGCTTTGAATGGTTCCATTCCCTCTAATATTTGGCAGGGCAGACTGTTAGACTCAAACGAGAGTCTTGTCGTGTATGACTTTTAACTACAACAAGCATGTGTGGAATGTCTTTATTTGTCAGCACGCCTTTTAACAGTTATCGTCGCTTATTTTGAAGGGATCTGCGAAACAATGGGTTTTCAAATATTTCTGGCAATTTCAATCTCCCTCAAAATGTGACCGTCTGGTTTGCTTCCATGCTTGCTTTCTTGTTTTTTTTCTTTCTGGTGGTATGTGTTGTTGCTTCAATTATATTGTACATTGCAGGCTCCAAGGCAATCCATTATGTTCATCTGCGAATCTGCTTCGATTCTGTGGATCTCAAACTGAGGGAGATGATAAATGGGTTTCAACAAATTCCACTGAGCTTTGTCCTCCTTTTGGATGCCCACCACCTTTTGAATATGCTCCTGAAGCTCCTGAACCTTGCTTTTGTGCTGCTCCTCTTCTCGTTGGTTATCGATTGAAAAGTCCTGGTTTTTCAGATTTTCGTCCTTACATAAGCCACTTTGAGGAATACTTAACCTCTGGTCTGAAACTGAATCTGTATCAACTGCACATAGAATCATTCCTATGGCAAAAAGGGCCTAGGCTTCGCATGTACCTGAAGCTCTTTCCTATAGTTCCTGCTAGCACCAATGGTTCTCGCATGTTCAATACTAGTGAGGTTCGACGAATCAGGTCTTTGTTCACAGGATGGAATATCCCTGACAGCGATGTGTTTGGTCCTTACGAGCTTCTCAACTTCACCTTGATAGATGTCTACAGAGATGGTCTGTCCAAGAACCTTCATCTTATATATATATATGTGTGTGTGTGTGTGTGTGTTAGATTGCAGTTAACTAGTAAGTAGAAGAAATTGAAGCTTTTTCACTTGGCTACATCAAAACCCACAGTGTCATTTGTTTCAATGGCAACCGAGCATTCTCCCCATTGTTATTCTCTTTCGAGATAGACTCTCGTGCATACCTAACCTTTATTTTATGCTTATCATATGCTCAATGACTTTGCAGCTATTCCCACTTCAACATCTGGTGTAAGTAAGGGTGTGGTGGTAGGAATAGTTCTCGGTGCAGTTGCAGGCACAGTCATTATAGCTGTGGCTATTTCCTTGGTCATTATGAAGATGCGAATGAAAGGATACATCGCAGTTTCTAAAAGAAAACGATGTAAGCTTTTCTTATTTGTCGAATAAAGTTGGCAAACTTGAAATCTTCTGAAGTTGAAATAATTCATGTGCAGCTTCCCGAGCTCCTCTTAAAATCGAAGGGGTGAGGAGTTTCACTTACGCCGAGCTGGCTCTCGCTACTGACAATTTCAACAGTTCCACTCAAATTGGGCAAGGAGGCTACGGAAAGGTCTTCAAAGGCATCCTCAGTGATGGAACGGTTGTTGCAATCAAAAGGGCACAAGAGGGGTCATTGCAAGGGGAGAGGGAGTTTCTAACGGAGATTGAAATTTTGTCAAGGTTACACCATAGGAACCTTGTCTCTCTGGTCGGATTTTGTGATGAAGAAGGCGAACAGGTAGCTATCCCAATTCCTTCATGTTTCTACCGTTGTTTTGCTACTACTTAAGCTTGTTGCCATTCAAACATGCAGATGCTAGTGTATGAGTTCATGCCAAATGGTACACTGCGAGATAACATTTCTGGTACAGTTTTGCCTCTTTCTGGCTTGAATTTCTTAACCATATGACCAACAGATACACACTTTTTTGTTCCCATTTCGGTGTTTCTGTACATGCATAGATATCAGAGAGCAGCATGGATGGTACCCTTTTCTGTACATGCATGGATGATACCCTTATCTGTATTACCCTTTTCTCTGTTCATAGCAGTGGGAACTGATGTATGTATGCATGTTATGATATGACAGTTTGGTCGAGAGCATCTTTGAGTTTTGCGATGAGGCTGCGGATTGCATTAGGTTCAGCCAAGGGAATCTTGTATTTACACACAGAAGCTGATCCTCCGATATTTCATCGCGATATCAAAGCAAGCAACATATTGTTAGACTCCAAATTCATTGCGAAGGTTGCAGATTTTGGACTGTCTAGACTTGCTCCGGTTCCTGACATTGAAGGAAGTGCACCAAATCATGTGTCCACCGTTGTAAAGGGAACTCCGGTAATAATCATGATTGCATCTTCATTTTTCTCTCAGATAAACGCCATGAACAGCCACTTATCATCATCAAATTCGTATTTCAGGGATATCTAGACCCAGAATATTTCTTGACTCATAAATTGACAGACAAAAGCGACGTGTACAGTCTCGGTGTCGTGTTCTTGGAACTCTTGACTGGAATGCAGGCCATCTCCCATGGCAAGAACATCGTTCGAGAGGTAACACTGTCATGCCACAACCTCATTCGTTGTTTTTGCAATGCTAAACTTGCTTGACCATTTCTCTAAACGATTCATCCGATTCAACCAATATCAGGTAAATACTGCGTATGAATCCGGTATGATATTGACAGTGGTCGATAAGCGTATGGATTCGTGCCCCACTGAGTGCGTAGAAAAGTTTGCGACTTTAGCTCTAAGATGTTGCAGAAACGAGACTGATGCAAGGCCTTCAATGGCTGAAGTGATGAGAGAACTCGAACAGATATGGAATATGATGCCTGAATCTCAGGTTGCCAAAACAGCAGATTCGTCTGAGATCGATAGCCGAAAGACGATGACGTCAACGAGTCCACCGTCATCGTCATCTTCAACGTCAGTCATGAAGCATCCGTACTCATCAATGGATATCTCAGGCAGTGATCTCGTAAGTGGAGTCACTCCCTCCATAACACCTAGATAGATGATAGGCATAGTCATGTTTTATACAGTTGAAAGACGTGTTTTGTCTGAAGTTATCTTGTTCTTGTACAGTCTTTGTGTGAAGAAATATGAGTAGATTTTTGTACTGTGCAATGAACGTGTTTTTTTTTTGTTTGGGGCTACGACAGGGTTTCAAAATTTTAATGTTTTTTTTTTCAATTGTGCGAATGATTATGACAAATTGTTTAATAAATAAATGTATATCTATTTGTTTAAAAAATGTAATCAGATTAAGATCCAGTCTTTGATTAAAATTAGATCGATTTTAGATTAAAATCAAATTAATTTGGATTAAAAAGAGATGATATTTCAGGATTTTGATTCCTAATAATAAGAAATAATTTAGATACTTTTTATAGTCGAAAGCAAATAATATTAGTATTACAATTCGAAAAGAATTGGAGATGTATCAAAGGGAAATCGGATTTAAAACAAAATTTTGAGAGAAAAAATGTTCTTTTTTCTTCAAAATATTTTTATGCTATTTTTTAATATTTCTGAAAGTGATATATATTATAGATCTTAATAAGTTGTGGATAGATTCATTAAGGATATTCAAATTAATAAGTTGTGGACTGATACATTAAGGATTTCAAAATTAAAAAATTTACAAATTATAATGATTAGGGTTTTTTTATTTGTATTTATTGATTTAATTTAGGTGCTGAACTTGAATATAAAATATATTATCAAAAATAAGTTTAAATCTGTTTAAATTCCAAATTCCTATTTTAGCCATAACAGTTCATTAACTATATTAAATAATTTTAGATATTCATTCTTTCAAATTTCATAAAAGATAAACCAATTAAAAAAATTCTAACTAATCAATCCTGATTCTGTGCGTGTGTGCATATATATATATAGCTTTCTTAGAAAAATCACATTGACAGCAAAAATTGCACACCCAAGGGTCAGAATGGATCGTGGAGTATAGAACGCTCGATACTCGCCATCATCTACATACTCACGGACCTCTTCATCTTCGTGCTCGGCTTCTACAGTTTTTGCTTTAGAAGAAGCAACCAAACCCATGAATCTGAAGACTCCGACGTCGAGAAAGACTTGTCTGTCGGGACGAGCCAGAAACTGATAAATATATGACTACATTGGAATAAGTCGAATCAATTCTCCATTCATTCTATTAATCACGAAATACGTTTTTATATAGTATACAATATTATATGAAAAAGGAAATATAATATCGCAGAATATTATACAATCTTCGAAAATCTTACGGTATTAAATAAGATATCAGAAAATATCCAGAATATCTTGTAGAATATTATCAGAATAATCCGTGTGATCTCGGAGAATATTCTCGTATCAATCACACGGATTATATCCGTTAATACCCTCCCTCAAGTTGGAGTGTGCAAATCGTGGACGACCAACTTGGAAAAAAACGCTCATGGGTCGATACACCGGAAGGCGTCGGGTTCGGTACGCCAAAGGGCGTCGGGTTCGATACGCCATATGGCGTCGGGTTCGGTACGCCATAGGACGTCGGGTTCGGTACGCCATAGGCGTCGGGTTCGGTACGCCATAGGGCGTCGGGTTCGGTACGCCATAGGGCGTCGGGTTCGGTACGCCATAG
>CM071867.1:37313380-37342088 GCA_036759665.1 Gynandropsis gynandra
GTAAACGTATAATCATTAAGAAATAGAAACAATCATTAAAAATATATAAAAAACAATCCGTAAACGTTTTAACATGATTCATCATCAGATTCACACAATTGTTCCGTCGACTCTTCTGTATTTGATTCAAATTCGTCATCTTCTTTTTCTTCTATATCTTCAAAAAGATCATCTTCATTTCTTTCGATTTCCTCCATTTCACTGTGTGTAAGTTCTTTAACGCGTACATCGTCAATAGCAGTAATCTCGGTCGTTTATTGTTGCATTGGCAATTGTTGTTGTTCTGTGTTGTCGATAAATTTGTCCCTCGGAAGTATCTTCATTGCGACACGCCAACCTGAAGATCTTCTAATATACGGATAGGAAACGTAACAAACTTGATCGGCTTGTGACGCAAGAATAAAAGGCTCGTATTTTGCATATCTTCGTGTGGAGTTAACTTCTACAACGCCTAGTTTGTTTACCCTTGTTCCGCGAACGATTATTGGATCGAACCAATCACATCGAAATAACATCACTTTTAAACCGACATAACCTACAAAAAATATCAAAATATGAGTCAATATCCAAAATGACATACGTGGTAAGGATAACATTGTTTTAAACTTGTTTTCTATACCTGGATATTCCAATTGCAAAATTTCCGATCTCTAGCCAACGGGTGATTGTCCATCTCAACCTGCAGTACATGTACAAACTTAGACACATCGTCAAAATATTATAAAAGTTATTTATGTAAAATTTCATTACTTACATATTTTCTGATCCATGTGGATAAATCTTTTTCTTTAAGTTCTTGGAGTTGAGAATCATCAATGTTCGTATATGTATTCTTCGATATATCATCAAATGTCCTGTATAAAAAGAAACAAAATATTACAAAAATAAACAAAATTGTCATTGTGATAACCATAGTTAATTATGAGATTTTACCTTTCAAAAGGCTGTAGATATTCGCAGTTTAATAAAACACATGTATGTGCGATATGGAGATCTCGTTGTGATAACCATATATCTTTCGCCTTACCAGCAGATCGACCAATTCCGCAAAATATGTTCGGAACATCTGGTATTAGATATGAATACGTCACACCACCATCAAAACATCTGTCTGGATTTCTAGTCCGCGTTTGAACATGTGGCTCGAAGTAGTATGAAGTGAAGAACGATATTTCCTCATTCACGTATTGTTCCACAATTGAACCCTCCGGTCGAGCTTTTTGTTTGGTTTTTTTCTTTCAGATGAAACATAAATTGCTCCAACGGATACATCCAACGGAATTGAAATGGACCTCCTAATGCGGCTTCGTGCGGTAAATGAACTGTCAAATGCTCCATAACATCGAAGAATGATGGTGGAAAAATCTTCTCTAAGTTACAAAGTATAGTTACTATGTTATTTTCGAGTCGACGAACCATATCCATACTCAGATTTCTCGAACATAAATCTCGGAAGAATAGGCCAATACCTATAACATGAAAGTATTATATTAGTGTATTTAACAAATATTCACACTACATATTAATATAAAATCAACCACATACCTCCAATTGCTTCGTGTGCATGTTTGTCCATCAATTCAGAAAAACATATCGGAAGTAGTCTTTGCATGAATACATGACAATCGTGACTTTTCATCCCTAATAACTTTCCTCCTTGAATGTCAACGCACCTTCCAATGTTAGACGCATAGCCATCGGGAAATTTTACATCTTCTTTCAACCATTTCAACAATTTATATTTCTTATCATTTGAAAATCTGAATATCGGGACCGTTTTACCGTCATCACTTATATGTAACTCCCTTCGTGAGCAATACTCTTCTAGATCCTTCCGTGATTTAATATTATCTTTCATCTTCCCTGTGACATTTAGTATTGTATTGATGATGTTATCGAAAAAATTCTTCTCTATGTGCATCACATCAAGATTATGTCGAAGTTTCAGATTTTTCCAATACGGAAAATCCCAAAATATGCTCTTCTTGTACCAGTTATGAGTAATTCCATAACCACCAATTCTCGGATGATTGTTCCCTCTGCAATCTATACTCCTCGGAATACCCAAAGCAAGAAGTCGTTCATACAAAATCTCTTCGCCGGTCAAAACTCCAGTCTCCAATCCGTGCCTAATTAGGGACGGAAATTGTAGTACCCAATCCGTCCCTAATTAGGGACTGGAAAAGTAGTCCCAAATCGGACTCCAAAAATTGGAAACGGAAACTAGCGCCGTTTCCAAATTGGAAACGGATGGAGCCGTTTCCAAATTGGAAACGGCACTAGTTTCCGTTTCCAATATTTAAAAAAAAAAAAATTTTGTCCATCCATGCAATATGGACAAGCATCTGTTTCTTCCATGCAATATGGACAAGCCAATCGACCATGCGTTGTCCATCCAGATAACATACTATAAGCTGGAAAATCACTTATTGTCCACATGAGAGCACCTCGTAACATAAAATTTTGTTTCCTCGAGACATCGTACGCTTGAACTCCATTCCATAATTCTTTTAATTCTTCAATAAGTGGTTGAAGAAATATATCCAAACTTCTTTTTGGATGATTAGGCCCGTGAATCATTATTGTTAAGAACAAAAATTCCCGTTTCATGCACATATCCGGTGGTAAGTTGTAAGGTGTCACTATAACTGGCCACAATGAATTCTTTCCAGACATCCCAAATGGATTAAAACCATCGGTACAAAGACCTAAATAGACATTTCGACTCTCAGCCGCAAAATCAGGTTATACCTTGTTGAAGTGTTTCCACGCCTCACCATCTGAGGGATGACACATCTCTCCTTCACGACTTGAATGCTCAGCATGCCATCTCATGTCGCTTGCGGTCTCCACAGATTGATACAATCTTTTTAATCTGTCTATAATTGGTAAGTACCACATACGACGATATGGAACCGATTTTCCATTCTTTGTTAAATAAAACCGATCTTTTCCACAAAATAGACAATTACTCATCTCCGATGTCTCTCTCAAAAAAATCATGCAATTGTTTTGACAAACATCAATCTTTTGATATGGCAATAAACCCAAAGATCGCATCATCTTCTTTGTCTCATAATAGGAGTCTACTGCATTATTATCTTCTGGCAAATAATCTCTTACTAATTGCAATATCGAATCTATGCAATTCTCAGACAAATTATTTTCAGTCTTCAAATTCATCAAACGTGCAGACAGAGATAACTGTGATAAACCACTCCTACAACCATCATAAAGTGGATTCCTAGCACTTTCTAGCATTTCAAAAAATCTTTTTGCTTCTTCATTCGGATCTTCTTCAATATTTTCGTTTCTTTCACGGAATACATTTTGCACCATGTCCACATAAGGGTTCATTTCTACATCTTGAGAAGACTTAAACACTTCCTGATGTATAATGCCCCTACTAAAGTTTTCCACAACATTACTAGGTCGTGGTGCAAATTTTTCTCCATGACATAACGACATGAAATAATTCGGGGTAAATCCTCTTAAATAAAGATGCTTCCAAACAGTTCTCTCATTAACAAATTTTTCATTCTTGCATTTGACGCATGGACAAACCAACGTACCAGTTTCTTTGTAAACTTGCTGATTCGTCGCCATTGTCATAAACTGTGTGACGCCTTCTATAAACTCCTTCGATACGCTTTGAGATTCTGGATCAATTCTTCTATACATCCATTGTCTAGAATCGAAAATGTTCGATATTGATGAAGATGCCATTATATCGCAAACACTATAGAAGATATGCGATGAAAAATATGAGAGTTGGTTATGAAAAACGGATCAATGGTTGAGGGGTTAAATAGATTATTTATACACGAATTAGGGACGTATTAGGGACTAAGAGATTAATTTTCCGAAAAATCGTCCCGAATCCGTCCCTAAAACGGTTTTTAAAGTCCTAAATTTAGGAAAGGTCCCAAATCCGTCTCCAAATTTGGGGACGGATGACCTGCCCGTCCCTAAATTTGGGGACGGATGACCTGCCCGTTCCTAAATTTGGGGACAGAGGTCATCCGTCCCCAAATTTAGGGACGGAAGTTTCTGTCGTCCCTAAATTTAGGGACGGGAGAAACTTCCGTCCCCAATTTAGGGACGACTTACTCATCCGTCCCTAATTGGTCCGCAATTAGGGACGGATTAGGGACGACTCTTCTGTACCCAAATTTGGGGACGGATTCGAGACGGATTTCATTTTCCGTCCCTAATCCGTGTATAATCCGTCCCTAAATTTAGGGACGGAAATGTCGGTCCCCAAATTCCGTCCCTAATCTTGAATTTTCTAGTAGTGATATCGACATTAATATAACTTTTAAAACACATGCATTCGATCTACACAACTTGGGACACATGGATCGTAATCTGGTTTAACAATTGATTGACGTTGTAAATGTATAATTTTAATTATTTTTTGTCATTTAATCCTTATAAATCCGTAAATTCGTCAAGTTCGCACCTATTGATCCATATATGCAACCAAGCAACCCATGCGACCTATGCAACCCTCAGTTGGCAGTAATTAGTTTTATGTTGTAAATGTAATTTTGATTGGGTTTTGTACTTTTATCATTATAAATCCATAAATTCTTCGAGTTCACATCTATTGATCCATATATGCGACCAAGCGACCCATGCGTTTCTTTTTTAAAATGCCATTATCAATATGTTTGAGTTGTATATGTCTAGTTTAGAATCAATATGGACAATAATATCGACATTTGAACAAAATGTTAAATGTATTTTTTGAAATTTTCTCAAACTCATATGACGGGTTCTCAAAACACTACTATCACTTTTGAAACACATGCATTTGTTCTACACAACTTGGGACACATGGGTCATAATCTATTTTAACCATTTATTGACGTTGTAAATGTATTACTTTGATTGGTTTTTGTCATTTAATCATTATAAATCCATAAATTTGTCGAGTTCGCATCTATTGATCCATATATGCGACCAAGCGACCCATGCGACCTATGTGATCCTCAGTTGTTTTTAATTAGTTTGACGTTGTAAATGGATTGTTTTTATTGGTTTTGTCTTTTTTATCATTATAAACCCATAAATTCGTTGAGTTTGCATCTATTGATCAATATATGCGACCAAGCGAACCATGCGACCTATACGACCCTCATTTGGCATTAATTAGTTTGATGTTGTAAATGTATTATTTTAATTTGTTTTTGTCCTTATCCTTTTTAATCCATAAATTCGTTGAGTTAGCATCTATTAATCCATATATGCGACCAAGTGACCTATGCGACCCACACGACCCTCAATTAGCATTAATTAGTTTGACATTGTAAATGTATTGTTTTGATTAGTTTTTGTCCTTCTATAATTTTAAATCCATAAATTTTTCGAGTTCGCCATGCGACTCATGCGACCAAGCGACCCACCAAGCAACCCATGCGATACTGTAAATGTATTTTCACCATATGACTAAGCGACCCATGCAACGCGGTAAATGTATTGTTTTCATTATGCGACCTATAAATTACTTTGGCATTGTAATTGTATTATTTTCACCAAAATCCCCGCCAAAGTTTTCACAAAAGTTTGAAAAAACATAACCGTTTGGTCATGTCTTTTTGAATTCCATCTGACGTCGATTCGAAGTCAGGGTCATGTCTTTTTGAATTCCAGTCGCTCCTTTTTTGAATAACGACACACTCTCTCTCTAATTCTCATCATCTTCCACCCATCTTTTTTCAAATAAGAACACACACTCTCTTTAACTCTCATCATCTTCCACCCATTTTTTTGAAAATACCACATTTCCCTCATTTCGTCCAATTCATTCTTCCGAGCTACTGGAGAAATATCTTGTAATCTCCATATGTCTCTTTATCGGTATGTTACATGTAGAGAATATACAGATTTGACTTTGTTCATAGTTTTTTGTTACAAGACATTCTGAAGATCTTCTTCGACGAGCATATTTACGAGAAAACGAGGGACAACAACACGGTAACGCTTAAATCGAATATGTCTAACAAAACATGGGAAATCAAGTTGGATGGCTCTAGATTCACTGATGGATGGAAAATATTCACAAACGATTATGAATTTCGTATTGGGGATTTCGTGGTGTTCTGTCACGAAGGTGACATGGTTTTTCACGTTCTTGTGACCTCTGCAGCTCAGAGGATTTTCACAGTACCAGTCATGCGTTCAAATCTGGCTGTAGATGCATTGGTAAGTGGCTTCAAACCGATTTATCATATATCACATCATTCATTTTTATTTATTTCTACTAATGTAACTTGGGTAATGTCGTAGACACTTCTGATAGGGTTTGCGAGATTGAACGGTCTTTGCAGAGACGATGTAAGATACTGCTGAAAATCAATTTTGGAAGGGCGTGGTCGGCAGATTTAAGGCCCGTGAGTCGTGGTGGCGCTAGCATCAGAGGGGGTTGGAGAAAGTTTTATCATGAAAATAGACTGAACGAGGGTTGTTCCCTCAATGTCGAACTGGTCTCCAATGGAGCAACACTTGTGCTTTTGTTTGTCCCTCAACCAAGGCCTAACAACAACATAGTTTGATTTCAGTTGTATTTTATTTCTTTGAACCTCCTTTGAACAACAACATTCCATTGAACTTGAACTTCATGTTTGTATTTGGTTGGTTTTTTAGTATTATTGTTAGTATCGTTGTTTTTATGGATTACTATTATTGTAACAAGCGTCGTAGAGGTATAAGGGTCGCAAGGGTCCAAGGGTCACAGGGATACAAGGGTCACATGAGTCTAACGGTCGCAGGGGTCAAAGGGTCGCAGAAGGGTACAAGGGTCGCAGGGCTCCAAGGGGCGCAGAGGTACAAGGGTCGTAAAGGTAAAATGGTCACAGAGGAATAAGGGTCGCAGAGGGACAAGGGTCGCAGAGATTTGAGTCATATTTATTTGTAAATAACTTGATAAATTATTATTTTTAAAAGTTGATTCATATTATTTGTAAATTATAAATTATTTCTATTATTTTTTTAAATTTGATTCATATCCAAACAGTCCCAACAATCGTAGATGTATAAGGATCGCAGGGGTCCAAGGCTCACAAGGGTACAAGGGTCATCAGGGTCAAAGAGGGTCGCAAGGATCCAAGGATCGCAGAGGGATAAGGATCGTAAAGGGACAAGGGTCATATATTTTTTAGTCATATTTATTTGTAAATAAATTGATAAAATATTTTTAAAATTTGATTCATATTATTGGAAAATAATTTTATTTGTAAATAATAAATTATTTTTATTATTTTTAAAATTTGATTCATATCACAACAATCACAACGGTACCTCTGCCACCCTTATCCCTCAACGACCCTTGTACCTCTAAGACCATTGTACCTCTGCGACTTTTGTACCCCTGTGACCCTACCCTGTGACCCTTGAACCCCTACGACCCTTGAACCTCCGCGATCCTTGGACCCCTACATCTCTTTTTTATTATTATAAAAAATAATAATTTCTTATAACTCAAATCAAATTATTTACAAATAATATGAATAAATTTTTTAAAAATAATAAGGTATCAAGTTATTTACAAATAGATATGAATCAAATTAGTCTCGAGGTATAGGGATACATCTTTCATTCCCAAATAAATCAACAACCATCTTCTCATGCATGTAAGCAATATTGTCGTTGCAAATTAATGGTAAAGTTTCACGTCTTTTCATTACAGCGGCTTCTAAGAATTTGAAGGCGCAAACACCACAGTCACTTCCGCTTTTGTTCTGTGACAGACCTTCATAATACTCGTACTTCCATTTATCTTCTCGAGAATCCAAAGAAGAAAACGCTCCGAGAAGGAACATCTTGGGGATAGCTTTTATTATCATCTCAATCAATGGATCGATATGCGATTCCTTCATCCTGCTCTGGCAGTCATATATCATGATGCATCGGGTTTTGAAATCTACTTTCATGGCTACCCAATGAACGGGTACATATCGACCAAGCCATCTTAACGATTCACTGGTTTGTAGTTACTTCTGAATGGATACTTCCCATCAAAATATTCAGTAAGAGTTTCCGGTAATCCTTCCATGTCCTCGTATATCCACAGCATGAGTGTCTGCATGAAAGCAATATGAAAAATATAATAATTCCGATATATGAAGGGGAATGTGCTCATGCAATTATACAACTCCAACAACGGCTCATCCAATTGCTGCAAAAAACAATTAAGACACATGAATACATATGACACAAAATGACCTCTATGACCTTTGTGACTAAGGGTTATAAAAACTTACATCATCTTCAAGCCATAAGTCGGGCTTTAATATGATCTCCCAAAACTCTGGCCCCTAGGGACAATCTAGATCAGATTTTCACCAATCTTGGCGAGGTCTCATCATAAACATATATAGAGCATGCAATCTTACACCACTAGTTTTAATGAACGAAGGCTCTCGAGTTATCCCGCCCTCTCCCAATCTCTTAGGCTTCCACACAAAATGCCGATTCCCTGCAGGTTCTCTAACCACCTTTTTTACGGGTTCTTGAACCACCTTTTCTACGGATTCTTGAACCAACTTTTTACGAGTTCTTGAACTACATTTTGTGTGGGTTCTGCATCAACAGCTTTCCCTCGTCGTCTCCCTCGTCCTATTTTTCTATTTTTGTCGATGAAGGTTCAACATATGGCTTCTTTCTTGCCTTCTATGGTCTTAAAACTCGTTTAGTTACCGATAGAGGTTCAACATATGGCTTAGAATCCTTCGATAAAGGTCAAACATATGCATAAAATTTACTTCATTAAACTCATACGACCCATGTGACCCATATGACCCTACGACCATGCGACCCATACGACATATGCAACCCTGCGAACCATGCGATGTATGCAACCAATGGGAAATAACAACCCATGCGACCAATGCGACCTTTTGTTATCCATGCGACCCATGCGACCATGCGACATATGTGACCCTTGCGACCATTGGGAAATAGTGAGCCATACAACTTATGTAACCTTTTGTGACCCATGCGACCAATGCAACCTATGTGACTCAAATATTACTTATTTGGTGGTACTTCGACAGGAACCTCCTCAGCAGCGACCTCTTCGGCATGACCCACTGGAGTATCCTCGGCAGGAACCTCCTCAGCGGAGATCTCTTCGATTGGAGATACTGGAGTATCCTTGGCAAGAACATCCTCAACGGCGACCTCCTTAACAGGATACACGAGAGTATCCTCGGCAGGAACCTCCTCAGCGGTGACCTCTTCGACAGGAGACACTGGAGTATCCTCGGCAAGAACCTTCGTAGCGGCGACCTCTTCGACAGGAGATACTAGAGTATCCTCGATAAGAACCTCCTCAACATCTATATAAAAATTACTTCATTCATTAAACTCATCGTTCGTTACATTGATGCGACCCTTGAGACCCATGGGACATATGCAACCCATGCGACTCTTAAGACCCTGTGACTTATGAGACCCTTACGACCCATGCGACCATTGTGACCCATGCCAACTCTCGCTAGAAATTGACTCAAATGACATTTTTTACTAAATATTACTTACTTGGTGGAACTTCATCATGAGAAACCGTTGTACTAACCTCTTCAAAAATGTATTCAATTAGAGAAATGTTGGTAACAAATGTGAGATTTGCAACTAATCTCGAAATGTTTGCCAAATCCTCTTCTGAGCCATCTCCAGAGTTCGCTTGGCTTTTTTCTTGACACTAGATATGGACATCAAAGGAATTCAAAATCATCATCTCTCACAGTACCGGAAAATTCGTGTCTGGTGCTCATATCTTTCTCGGTAGACTTTGATTTTGCCTTTTCAGCACCTTTTGGATCCGCCGCCTTTGATTTTGGATTAGGCAAATGAAACCCGACATCTCTTAGAAGGTCTCTTGTGGCGTTGATGATTCTTTTCTCCGACTTGGTTATTTCCTTTATTAATTTCTGCTCGAGTGTCAGAGGGATTGCAGCTTCTTCTCCTTTAGCATCAGCTTTATCATCACCTTCTCCTTCAGCTTCAGCTTTATCATCACCTTCTCCTTCAGCTTTAGCATCACCTTCAGCATCACCTTCTCTTTTTTCATCAGCTTCAGCAACACCTACCCATCCTTCATCTTCGTTAGCTTTAGATATGGCTGGAACATCTACAACCTCTATTCCTTTTTCACCCACGCTCTTCTTCCTCTTGGTCCCCCTTCTTTCCCCTTCTTTTGATCACCAAGAGATGTTTTTCGTGTCAGCAGTTCTTGATTACAGATATCCTCCCAACAAATACCCTTCGGATTTCTACGTAGATGTTCTATCCATATCTGAATATCGGGATCGTGGTATCCCTCGTAATCCTCCAGATAAAAAAAGTAAAGCTTCCGTTTCGTGTTCACCACGAAGAATACTTCGAATATACTGCAAAAACAAAAAATAACCATTATAACCCTTTGTGACCCTTGTTATTCTTTTGATCCTTGTGTAATTGTTACCTTAGAATCTTCGATTTGCCTTATCACATCTACATACTTCTGGTTAAAATTGGATTTAACCTTCTTCTTACACATCCTTGAGCATGATGGATCTGCATCCATAACATCAACATACCATCCCTTTCCGTCCAAACTAAGGAAGGTTTTGAATGGAAGTAACTGAAATATTAAAAACAAAATGGTAAGAATGCAAAAAGTACGAAACCATTTTAATTATTCGAATAATATATATAACTTACTATTAGTGGGAACATGAATCTGCCATAATACCATTTTGGTTTTGGTGATTCCCCGCTAACGTGTTTGGGGCAAGTATCCACAATCTTCTCGAATGTGCAAAGCCCTATGGAAAATCTTCACAAAATTCCAAGTCATCAACCATGTTAATGAGATCATGGCTGATAAAGTTGTCTGATGAAGGCTTGTGGTCCATAACTTTCGCCAACAACATCAAAGTTGTCAACCTCGTCCGGTCGTCGGAATTCTTTGCCTTCATTAGCTTTCATTGACTTGTGCGGCGGTCACCTTTCCACGATCGAAATTCTTCATCCTAAATGTATCATCCCTTTTAGACTCCCATTCTTTGGGTCCGCATTTCAATCCGGAAATTAGTGCATGCTCCACTATAGAGTACCAGATAAGAACACCGCTTAAGACGAATCATAACTCCTTCTTGTCTCGTACAATCACGGAGTGATTTAGTAAGACAAATATTTGAACCTTCGTCAATGTGGACTCGCAATGGAAATGAAATAAATACCTAAATTGTGACTCCTTCTCGAAGTAATGCAACTCATATTCATCTAAGATTCCTCTAAGCTTCTTTATTGTCTTATGAGGATAACACTTGGTGGTGATCTTTGGCATTTTGGCTATATACTTGAATTCATACACAAACTTCGGCTTTGGCGGCACCTGGAAAATGAACAATTAAGAATACATTAAACTTCTACCAACACAAGCGAACCTTGCAACTCAATTGATCCATGCGACTCAAGCGACCCATGAGACTCAAACGACCCTTGCGACTTAATGACACTCAAACGACCCATTCGACTCAAACGATCCTTCCGACTCAATGACACTCAAGCGACCATTATGACCATTGAGATCTAATGAGTTGCTTGAGTCGAAGATGGTCATGCAACTCCCGCGATCCTTGCGACTCAATGGACTCGATCAATTCTTGCGACTCAAATGCTTCACTAAGACTCAAGCGACTCCCTGAGACTCAACCGATTCACTAACACTCACACTTATTTCAAATCAACAAACAGATTTGCGACTCAACAGCCTGCAAAACTCTAGAAATCGATCTACTTACACTTATTGACGCCATTGAAGATTGACTCGTGCTCTCTTCTTCACTACTGATTCTAGCCATATCTTTCTCACTTCAAAATTGACTAGGTCTCAACTTGAATTTTCCTTCTTGCCAACTTCAAATCGATTCCTCTCAAGTTCGAAATCCCCTCGTATTCCTTGTTCTCAACTTTGAAACAGTTTTTTCGCGTCGAAAAACTGCTAGAAAGTGTGTTTTTTCACGTAAAAAAATTAAGGGCACATTTCTCTTTTGTTTAGTTTTTTCCTATTTAATAATTATTTTCACGAGAGCCTACGAGGATATCTCCGATATTATGCCTTTCAATCCAATTATTTTAAATTAGAAAATCCACAAATTACAATGACTAGGGTTTTGTTTATTTTGATATGTATTTATTAATTTATTCTAAGTCCTAAACTTGAATACAAAATCTATTATCAAAAATAAATTTTAGTTTAAATCTTTTTAAATTCCAAAATGCTATTTTATCCCTCTTAATTTATTTACTATACTTAATAAGTTTAAATATTAATTCTTTCAAATTTTAAAATTTTCAACTTTTAAATTTCCAATAGGGTACATCAACAAAAAATTGATTTAGAAATTTGTTTATACATTTTATTCTTTTATAAAGGAAAATTCTAAATTGAAAAAGATAAATCAATTAAAAAATTCTAACTAAGCAATCCTGATTCGGTGTGCATATATATGCGCATATATATATATTATATAGTTTTCTTAAACGAAATCACATTGACTGCAAAAAAAAGTATCCCTCTAACTCCAACAAACAAAATCCATTAATACATAGAGAAAATCTTAAGACCCTAATATAAATAACAATAATTAATTCTAAATAAGAAAAAAAAATATCCACCGATAAATAAAGCTTTTTTAAAAAAAATGAATATAATAAACGCGAGATAATTAGAAAATTTCCATTTTTCTGTTTTTATTACTCTTTCCAAATAATATATAACATAGTAATTCTACGAAGAATACATGATATCGTCTTCTTTTGGCTCACGACGATGGATTCTACACCGACGAATTGGATTTCCTTCGAGAATGCAATTGCATGGCTTTCTTCAATACTGGGAAAGTGGTACTATTCCGTTCCCATTTACTTCACTCTTATTACCATCATAGTGATAGCCCTTTGCTTGTGGAACAATCAACCTCCCAACGAAGCCAATGCATCTCCTCACGTCGATCTTGAACAAGGAAATCTCGCACGTGTAACACCCGATGGCCCGGTTTCGACCATCGCGGCGTGGCCACGACCAAACCGCAGGTTCAAAGACATAGGCCAAACCGGAAACACGAGTTGTATCATCTGTCTTGAGGACTTCGTGGATGAAGATAGGGTTGATTCACTGTTTCACTGCAAACATGTTTTTCACAGGAATTGTATCGATTCATGGATCGGCAAAAGCTTTTGTTGTCCTCTTTGTCGAAGTGTTATACTCTCTTCCTCAAAGGACATAGCAGAGTATGGTACTTAGTTGCTTGATTGGTTTGAATAGGAGAAACAAAACCAATGAAAACCCTAGTTCGGATTCGAGTTAGTTAGTTTTAAGAATGTGTTGTCTGTTTTAGGAAACTGTTTGAGGAGATTTATTTGGATAATTGATAATGTATTTTCCTTTTTATTCGTTATTGAGTTAACCGGAAAATATTATTGCTTCTTTTGCCTTATTTTTTCTCATATCTTTTTTTTTTCTTTTTGCATTTTTCCTTTTCTAAAATTAAGTGGGTACGTTTTTCCTTTTCTTATAATTACACGAAACAAGTATATAAAAACACTTAGGTTCATAAGGTTCTGAATTCGTTCATACGATTCTTCTACTGTTATATATCTTTTGCTATAACGACCGCCTCCGTCGTCGTCGTCGGGGGTCGATGCATGGATTGAGTTAGTGCTGGGAAAGTGGTACTTTGTCATGTTTATTAGAGAGGGTAGTTACGTAAATATGTAAAGTCGTATTAGGGTTTTTGTAATGTTTATTTAAATTATGGTTTAGGCCTAACGATAATACACACGAAATTATATTCTTAGCATGGTATCAGAGCCCCGCTCGTAGCCGTCGAACGTGTGCTATTTTTTTCCGACCACCGCCACTTTCTAGCCGCCGCCATCGTTCCATTCTTTGCACGTCGCCCAGCAGCAGCCGCACGCCTTCCAGTCCAGTGCGTCGCACGTCGCCCAGCCGCACGTCGCCCAGCCGCACATCGCCCAGCCGTATGTCGCCCAGCCGCAAGTTGCCCAGCCGCACGCGTCCGTCCGCGCCACGTGCAATTTTGGATCTCCCTATTACTTGCATTCATCGGAGGGGCCGGAAACTGTGATAACATCGGTTCAACTTAGTTGTGATTCTAACTACGAAGAATGGGCCAAACACATTAGACATGCCTTTCGCACGAAAAGGAAGCTCGGGTTTCTCGACGGTACAATTGTTGCGCCGTTGCCCGATTCTCTTGACCGTGAAGAATGGGATCTTGTCAACTCGATGCTGATCAAGTGGTTGTTCAATACCATTGATCCGCAATTGCGCACCAACATCTCCATTGTTGACGACGTGCGGACGCTTTGGGAGGATCTTCGCCAACAGTTCTCCGTCGGGAATGCCGTACGAGTTCATCAGATACGTGCGGAGCTTGCTCGTTGCTCACAGCAAAATCAAAGTGTTCAAGTTTTCTTTGGTAGGTTGAAGAAACTTTGGGAGGAATTGGACGCATATCAATCTATCCGTACATGTGGATGTGGTACGTCACATGCCGTTGTTCTCAATACCGAGCTCATTCGCGATCGTGAAGAGGAGAAGATCCATCAATTCCTCATGGAACTTGATGATGCTATTTTCAGAACCGTTAGGTCGCAAGTCATTGGATCCGACCCACTTCCGAATCTCAATCAAGTTCATTACAAAGTTGTGCATGAAGAACGTCACCGATTGATTGCCCGCGGCCGCGATGATCGTGGATCAGTTGTAGGGTTCTTCGCAATGTCATCTTTATCGGTTCCTTCGCCCGCCTCTTCGACTGCAGTACGAGACAAGACCATCGTTTGTTCGCATTGTCATAAACCTGGTCATGATGTCTCCACTTGCTACCTTATCATCGGATTTCCGGAACGCACTAGGAGGAACGCTCGCTCCCGGCAGCCCAAGCGTTCTAATCATGGTGGACGTCCTCCTCCTGTACGTGCGAATGCGGCTCCTGTCATGGAAGCAGCCCCTGATTCGAAGTCCGACCATGATCTTAATCGTGGTGCTATGCCAGGTTTCAATGATGAGCAATGGTCTACTTTGCTGACATTGCTCAAGCTGAAACCACACGGGTCTGATGACACCCAATCCGGTAAGACAGATTACACTGAATATATTTTGGACTCAGGAGCATCTCATCATTTGACAGGAAATTTACATTCCTTAGTCAATGTTTCGCCAATCACTTCGTGTCCTATTGGTTTACCTAATGGTGATTGTACTATGGCTACGCATACGGGTGATTTGTTGTTGGGAAGCTCGTTTTTTCTTCATCATGTGCCATCACTTACATGCAACTTGATCTCCATATCTGTTTGCTGCACAATAATAATTGCATTGTGACGTTTACTAATCGCTTTTGTGTGATTCAGGATCGTATCGCGAGGACCCTGATTGGAGCAGGTGAAGAATGCAATGGGGTTTACAAGCTTCGGTGAACAGTTGGACCTAGAGCCTTTCATGCTAGCACACTGGTTTCTCGAGATTTGTGGCATCATCGACTTAGAAATCCGTCTGATAAGGTTTTAGATTTTTTTCCTACGGCTTTTGGCATTTCAAAACAGAATAAAAATAAGGCTCCTTACGATATTTGTTATCGAGCCAAACAAACACGTGCTATGTTTTCTTCTAGTTAGTCCAATGCTACACTTTGCTTTGATTTAATTCATTCCGACATTTGGGGACCATATAATGTGCATGCTACAACTTGTGCTGTCTACTTTCTCACGTTAGTGGACAATCATTCCCGAGCTGTTTGGGTTTATTTGATGAGTTCTAAGTCAGAAGTCAATGATCTTGTTCCTAATTTTTGTGAAATGGTGAAACGTCAATTTGATAGTTGTGTTAAGGTTGTCCGGACAGACAACGGGGCCGAATTCATTGTCCTCCGATGGTACTTCCAAACGCATGGCATACTTCACCAAACCTCGTGCGTGTACACTCCTCAGCAGAATGGTCGTATTGAGCGCAAACATCGCCACATCCTTAATGTTGCCCGTACCATTATGTTTCAAGCTCATCTGCCTGCGACGTTTTGGGGGGAATGTATTTTGGGCGCATCATACTTAATAAATCGGACTCCATCTCTGTTACTTCAAGGGAAGACTCCGTATGAGATCTTGTATGGATCTCCACCGTCCTATGATTGTCTTTGCACCTTTGGATGTCTGTATTATGCACATAGAGGGAAGAAAGAGACAGATAAGTTTGCTTCTCGTGGCACAAGTGTATCTTGATTGGATTTCCGTTTGGACAAAAAGGATGAAAGGTGTTTGACATTGAAACTCGTGAGTTCTTCATCTCTCGTGATGTGGTATTTTTTAGCATATTTTTCCATATGCGGATAGTTCTACAGGCTCATCTTCGCGGGAATCGTCTCCAACACATCCGACTCCTTATCCTTCGGTTTTTTATGATCCGCCAGATATGTTCCATCTCCCACCGGTATCGGGTGCTTCGGACAGGGGGCGGTGTGATGTTGTCTCCGATGGTTTGCCCCATGGTGATCCTCCACCTGAGGAATCATCACCTGAGCCGTCTTCATCTCACGATGATCCTACACTTGGGAACTCATCAAACCCCGGTTCTCCTCCAGATAGTGGATCTGGGTTATCTACGATTGTGACATTTGGTCGTGGTCATCGTACCAAGTTTTCTTCAGTTAAGCTTCGGGATTATGTCACGTACTCTGCTCGTTGTCTTGAAGACACCATTCGCATTCCTTCTCCCCCTTCTTCACTGTCCTCAGGTACTGTCTCGTATCCCATATCGAATTAAGTTACTAATGCTAATTTTACTTCGCGACATCGAGCTTTCCTTGCAGCTATTGACATTGGAACCGAGCCTCGTTCCTACTCTGAGGCCACCGCGTCTCCTTATTGGACCGAGGCTATGCAACAGGAGCTTAGTGCTTTGGCGCAAAATGACACTTGGAGTTTGACTACTTTGCCACCGGGGAAGAAAGCCATTGGATGCCGATGGTTTTACAAGATCAAGTACAAATTCGATGGGAGTATTGAACGCTACAAAGCTCAACTAGTTGTTCTTAGCAATCGGCAAACTGAAGGCGTTGATTTCAAGGAGACCTTTGCTCTCGTTGTGAAGATGACGACTGTTCGCACATTCTTGGCCATTGCTTCCGCAAAACAATGGGTGATTCATCAAATGGATGTTCACAACGCCTTTTTACATGGTGATCTACATGAAGATATTTACATGAAGGTTCCTCCTGGTCTATCGTGTGACGACTCGACTCTTGTTTGCAAGCTGAAGAAGTCTCTCTATGGTTTGCGGCAAGCTCCTCGTTTTTGGTTTGACAAGCTTGCTAACACACTCCTTGCGTATGGTTTTCTTCAATCCCGGTCTGACTCGTTCTTGTTTTCGTTGGTTCGAGATACGCGACATCTTCACGTTCTTGTTTATGTTGATGACCTTTTGATCGGTGGAAATGATGTTGACATGGTGGAGGTTTTCAAGACATATCTTCGGCACTGTTTTCATATGAAGGATCTTGGGGTTCACAAGTATTTTTTTGGGAATTGAGGTTGCAAGAACCTCCGATGGGATTTACTTGTCGCAGCGTAAGTATGCGACAAACATCGTTTTCGAGTGCGGCCTTCTTGCATGTCGTCCTGTTACCTTCCCTCTCGAGCAGAACCATCGATTGTCCGATGCTTCTGGGACACTACACTCGGACCCTGAGCAGTACCGCCGCCTCGTGGGCCGTCTTCTCTATCTGACGACCATGCGTCCTGATATCAGTTTTGCGGTCCATACCCTTTCTCAGTTCATGCAGCAACCACGTGAGGCACATTGGCTTGCTGCATTGCAAGTGGTTCGCTACTTGAAGGGTTCTCTTGGGCAAGGTATTTGGTTTCGCTCCGATTGTGATCTTCTCCTCTCAGGTTTTTGTGACTCTGATTGGGCTTCTTGTCGGCTTACTCGACGATCATTTGGAAGATATATTGTGTTTCTTGGCCATTCACCTATTGCGTGGAAAACCAAGAAACAAGCTATTGTTTCACGTTCTTTGGCTGAGGCAGAATATCGATCTATGGCACATCTTACGAGAGAGCTCATATGGTTGAGAGCTCTACTTCGGGATTTTGGCATTCTCCCTTCGGCTCCTATATGAATTTTCTGTGACAATCAGGTTGCTTTGCACATTGCTTCCAATTCTGTGTTTCATGAGCGTACGAAACACATCGAGATAGACTGTCATTTCATTCGAGACGCGGTTCAGGACGACACCATTCAGACCTCTCATGTTAGTTCGTCAGAACAGGTTGCCGATATCTTCACCAAGGCATTGGGACAAAATTCCTTTCTTTATTTACGTTCCAAGTTGGGCATTCGGGATCTTCATGCTCCAACTTGAGGGGGAGTATTAGGGTTATTTACGTTGAGGGTAGTTACGTAAATATGTAAAGTCGTATTAGGGTTTTTGTAATGTTTATTTAAACTATGGCTTAGGCCTAATGATAATACACACGAAATTATATTCTTAGCACCAATCTCCTTCGCTCTTTGCCTCTTGTGCGTGAAACTTATCTTCTACCATATTCAATCTTCCTATGAAACCACCGATTATGATGAATCTTCTTCATCAGAAGACATTGAAGAAGAAGTTATTGATTGTATTGATATCCACATCGTTGTCATGGTCCCAAGCTTCAAGTTCGAAAATATAGGAAAAGTCAATATGCCCTTTGCACGATATGTCTTGAAGATTTCATGGATGATGATTACATCGTCAATCCGTATCCGTATGACCATGTGTTTCACATGAACTGCACTGATACGTGGATCAATCAAGGATTCTGTCAAAGCTTTTATTGCCCCAATTGTCGTAGTCGTAGTCAAATCAAAGAAGATTCCATTGTCAGAGATGGACAGAAAAATTTTGAAGCTTGAAGAGGTTGTTCGTCCTCTCTGGTTCGAGCCCCTTACTTAGATACCGATGAACGTAGGTAGCTGGTGTTCATCTTTAGTATACAAAGCCACAAAGTTTCACCAAATATGGTGTTTTTCTGAATGGTTGATTCAGTTTTACTCCACAGTGTTGATTACTATTGATTAGTTAGCGATAACATGAAAACACAATGATTTATAATGGCGAAATCTTTTCGGTTCTTGCAGAATCTTGGTTTTTTTTTAAAACAAGAAAATTTCATGTTCAATAGTTTCTCTTACAATTCTCAAAGCATGGTACTAAGATTATATTACACTATATTTTCCAGACAAGATTTGGTCCAATAAGTCGAGTGAAAGTGAATTCTATAAATTGCTGAAAATAATTAAAAAAAGAACTAATTCATAAGGTTAATATTGTACAACAATAAATAAATTAATCCACGACTTATACATTTAATCACCAATGCGGGAAAACACAAGAAAATCCAAAATCCTTATATGTGACTACACAAATAGCATTGTCAAACATATACAATCTAATGAGTTGCTAATTCCATTGTTCAATATATTATCAGTTACTTTCTAGGCTAAGAAGATTAAATGAATGCCTATTTTGCATGATGCATATCGACAATTTACAGAGATGAAAGAAGATATGTTTCAAGCAAGGTGATTTAAATTTCTAGATATTTAATAATAATAATAATAATTTTCAAGGTATTTAGTACATTCATTTTTTGGTACATTATAATTGATTTTCAAAATTTTGGTTAAATAATAATAATAATAATAATAATAATAATAATAATAATAATAATAATAATGTAAAGAAAAATTCATAATAAGTTTTTTAAAAATTTTAAACTCACAATTTTTTTTGCATATTTTAATTAAAAACTTGTCAAAATAATACATTAACTTAATAAATTACTTCAAATTTATATATAGATTTCTCTCAAATAATGTTAACATGTATGATAGGTCAGGTGTTCATTTTAATTTAAAATTTGTTAAAATTATGATATATTTTTTAAAGTAAATATGTTTAATAAATTAATATATTAAAAGTTGAATAATCTCTCTTCTCTTCTCATGTATTCTAACCTAATATATTAAAATTTGAAACTATTTTTTTAACTAGGAAAAACCCCGCGCGATACGCGTCATGATGATTTTTTTTGTTTAATTAATTTAAAACATTAGGTATAATAAGTAGAAAACAATATATTAAAATAAACATCATTAAAGCTTAAAGAAATTTCTAAAATAAAGATAATAATTAGCTGTTGATAATAGTGAAATAGTTTGGCGATGCAAGGTCTAATGATAAAACAATAGGCCTCACTCTTATTAAATTTTGATAGAAAAATGATTAGCAAAGTTTTTATCCAATATTCTTGGTTAACGTATTTTTGCATGATCAATTTTTTAATTTATATTTGTATTTGTGAAATAATTGTGTTTGAAATTATATTGAAATAACAAATATATTATTGAAATTGTTTAGGATTCTGAGTTTAGGAAAATTATATCGAAGTAATAAATAAAGACATATATCATTGCAATGTTTAATTGTTTCTTCTCAATGAACTTAGTTGTCTCCAACAAAGAAAATGCCTATATGCATTTATTTTCATAGAAACCATAATAGCGGCAAGATTCAATGGATGGAAACAAAGGCGAAGCCTTTTTTCCATCTCTTCAAACTTGTAAAGACATACATAATAATTTACCTTTTACAGTAAGGTTGCACAACAAAAAGGCCCAATGGGGTTATCTATCGAACAGACTGATTTTTGGATGCAGTAACCTTTCACTATTAGGCTCGTTTCCAACTTTAGGATGAAACAGTCCTCGCCTCAAATCTTAAAGATCATGTGAAGAAAAGTAACACATTATTTACATCCTTAAGGACTAAAAAATTACCCATATTGGTTTATTGGAGCATTTTTTCATACAATTGATGGTCAAGCATTTTAAACTTACATGGGTTCACCGAAAGTGCCTGGATTCAAGCCGAAAACGATGGTTTTGGGATTCAAGCCAACAACGATGGTGTCGAGATGATCATCCACGTTATCATTCGTGTCGCCCTCTTCGTCTTCGTCGAGATATAAAGTTCCTTACCTTAAGGACCAAGACGAAGAAGTGGAGGTGGATGAGGAGCTTCGAGATTCGCTTGCCAAGCTTCAAGAGTTCGTCTGCCAACGATAAGCTAGAACATGAATTGTATCATTCACGTAGTGATACAAAGCATTCCGAAAGGCGACATGGGGAGAAACAAATCTATACCTTCTCATATGTAAAAGGGACAACTTGATCGGTTGGAATCCGACGATCATTTGAAGCTCCGACATAAGGAGAAACGAATCCATCATCTCCTTTGATGAGTGTGAGGATTCGATTTGAAGAGTAGTGGAATTTATTGGTTATGGTTGATCTTGGATTAGGTTCGATTCGACGACTGCGAGAGCTCCATCTTGTAGAGATGAAGAGAACATAAGGAAAAGTCGGTTGAACTTCTAAGGGACGAAACATGTTTTATTTTTACTCGTCTAATTGTTTAGTTTTTTTGCTTGTTGAACTTTTTAGAGATAAAAATGTTTAAATTGAAATTTTGTTTTAACTCGTTTAATTGTTTAATTTTTTATATGTTGAACTTATCATACATAAAAACATTTAAAATTGATATTTTAAATAATAAAAAATTTAGTAAAGAATGTTTGGATGAAGATTTAAGGTGATGAATGAGGTGACTTTTTGTATTCCAAAATAAAATCAAAATAAAATAAAATTAAAATAAATTATATATATTTATATAATTTTTATATAATATATTGTTATAAATAATATATTAATATTTGATTAAGTATAATAAATTTAAAAACATTTTAAATATTTATATTTATATATGTATAATATATATAATTACATTAATAAGATATTAAAAGAGATATTTAAAAATTTTAAATCATTTAATTACATTAATGACAATATAATTATATTTTTTAAAAAATTAGTTTAAAAAAAAACTTGTTTAGGTGGCTTCACCACAAGCCTCCTTTTGCAAGAACTTTTATATATATAACTAGAATTGAACCCGCGCGATGTGCGGGTAATTATATTATTTGTCACTATAATATAGTCGTTATATTTATCAATTTGGATGTTATGTTATAAATATTATCTTGCATATAATCGTATAACACTAAATAATTATTACAAAATTGAATAAAAAAATATTATATATAGATTAATTTTAAAATTAAATGTATTACATTAACTGACATCGTTTAAAATTTCAAATTACATAATCAGAGAAAAAAAACATGAATGTGTTGTAATTGATTCAAATTACGTTATGTTTTTATCTACTATGTAATTTTAAATAGATACTCTTGAATAAAAAAAACTTTAATTTTAAAGCTGTAATTTTAGTTGGCGCAAATACAAACTTATCTCTTTGATATAGAAAATAACACATGAACAAATATCATTTTTATATAAGTGAATGAGGATCCTTTTTCAAACAAAAGAATCTTACAAAGAATCCAAAACAATAATAATAATAAAAAAGAATCTTACAAAGAATCCAAAACAATAATAATAAAGTCTTAACTCAAAATCTCGTCAGGTGTCGAATCATCAGAAACACGACTTCTTCTTATATGATTGTATTCTTATTAGCAGGAAGAAAGTACTTCAGAAATAATGTCCCAACATTGCAGTTGAACATTTCTGCAACCTCTCATCGAAAATCTTTGTATGTCATCTGCTCGCCTAGGTTTATGGCATGAGCAGCACCACCCTTGTAAGAAAGAGAACCACACTTCTCTGTCTAAAATTCCCCACCAGACATACAAATTGATATGATATGTTTCCCCACCATATCCTGTATCACCCGAACAAAAATACAAACTTTGACATCCCTATTAAAGCTTGTATTCTCCGAGTAAATTGACAATAAAAATATTAACATACAGGATTTACACGGAATCAAGGTTGCAATGCCAACGTATAAAACAACAAAACATATCAAACATCTCGATTCAAATAAATTGAACCTAACCCAAGCCTTTAACACAAAAAATCCTTAGCGTCAAAAGATTTGGAGCCAAATGCTTTAAGGATATCACCGCTATAATAAAACTTATTCTCTTGGCAATACAAACAGTTTCATGTCTTCAAAGATTTAAACCGAAGAAACATATGATTCTGTCAAAAGTAAAAAGAAGTTCTATCCATGCTTTACTACCTTACTGAAAAGTCTTAACCATTGCTTGAATATAAAAAGTTAAGCTACAAGTTTTTACTTGCAGGTGGCTTGTGATGTTCTCTGGTGAGCCATGACACATTCATCAGTTCTAGAATTATCTTTGGATCGACTTCTGTACCAAATCTAAACCCAAAAACATGTGTCAAAAGGAAAATAAAATGAGAAAAACACAACATATCAGCCAAAAAATGTATAAAGGGCTGAATTCAGTTAATGACTCTTCTTCCTGTGATCATCTCCAAATACACAACTCCAAATCTATAAACATCAGATTTATGAGTGAGTTGTCCTGTGAGAGCATACTCAAGTGCACAATAACCGTATGTGATCTGAAACCCTAACATTTTGATTGCCATTTTGCACAGGATCTGTGATCTGAAAACCTAACAATCAAGAAGACTGAAACAAATTTTCATGGCGGACTGAAACGATCTGACAAAGACGGAATCTTTACTGTAAAAACATCGAAAATGATGAATCTTTGCACACAAACATACACAAACCGACCTTCTGTTCCATGATCAATGCAGCTTCAAGACACAACAGCGAAGAACCAACACAAGGAGCGACAATGTCGAATCCTCTGAGGAGGCTGAGTTCGGTGGATATCAACATGCAAGGGAAAGGTAAAAATGAGATGCCATGTGTATTCACCAAAGGAGAAGGACCCAACGGAAGAAGAGTAGATGGTATACTCTACAAGTACGACAAGGAGCGGAGGTGAGGATAATGTGCGTCTGTCATGGTACCTTCTGGTCACCGGCAGAGTTTGTAAAACATGCCGGAGGCGGCGATGTTGATCATCCTCTCCGACATATTGTCGTCGACACTTCTTCTTCTTCTGCTGTAATGTGAGACTGCTAACTTTACTTCCATTAAAACTGTGGATTTGACAGCTCTTCTTCTCAACTGTTTATGTAGGGTTCTTCAGCAGATTTAGTTTACAGTATTAATATAAAGGTTAAATCTTTCCAAATATGGAAACTTTAATTGCAGAGGAAATTGATAATAAAGATTACAAAATATGAGAAGAGTGGCACATGAAAAAGCCATTCACTAAAAGCCCTAAGGTCTGAACTCTAATGGCTACGAACATGATGAACCATGTTTGCTATACAGCTTTAGAGGCCTAGTAACCTTTCGAAAGTTTTCTTCAGTGGTTCAGACAATAGAAGGAACCCACATTGATATGATATTAAGTTGATATGATATTATGCAAACCTGCGAGGAGATGGTATGCAAACATGAGAGGAGATGGTTTCTTGCGACGGCCTTGTAGCCCTGTAGAGGATGGAGATTCCGATAAACGATGCCGTTGCAGCGCCGGCGAAGGAGGACGGCGACCTCACCCTCAACACGAACCCCATCTTCTACCTCTTCTCCCCACTCCGATCAAATGAAATTCCCCTGCGATACAGAAAAGGATGGGAGAACAGCGTGAGTGAGGAGGTTATTCGGTGGACTGGGGAGTGGGGAGAACAAACGACATACGGTGGGTGGAAAGAGATAAAAGCAAAATCAAGGTATTAACGTGAAGAAAAAATTGGGGAAACCTGAGAACGGATGATTTCCTGCGTCGGCCTTATAGTCCTTGTAGCGGATGGAGATTCAGGTAAACGATGTCGTTACAGCGCCGGTGAAGGAGGACGACGACCTCACCCTCAACACGAACCCCATCTCTGCGCCATCTCCCCACTCCGCTCAAATGAAATTCCCCTGCGACACAGTTGCAAAGAAATTCCCCAGCGACACAGAAAAGGATGGGAGGACAGTGAGTGAGGAGGGTAATCGGCGGACTGGGGAGTGGGGAAGAACAAACGACATACGTTAGGGTTTAAAGAGGTTAAATCAAAATCAAAGTATTAACGTGAAGAGAGAACAAATATATAAATTTTTAAAGTGAATTATGCTGACGTGGAGGGTTGTGGTTCTTGCAAATGCAAGAACTTTTATATATATGATTTTTTACTTGTTTAGGAAATAAAATCAACTTGTATTAGAATTTAATATTTACGTGGTATTGATTTAAGGAACATGATTAAATATGTAATTTACTTAGTATTAATTATAGGTTGAAATTTTATTAGGAAAAATGATTATTTTTTCATGAATCAATTTTCTAACTTCTGAGTAAATTGTTATTTCATCTCTATAGAATTTCCATACATGTTATACATACATATATGTATATATATTCACTTAATTGATATGATAATGTCAGAGAATATTTTTCCGATTTTAGCTCAACTAATAATAAATTGTACATAGTTACAAGATTCAAAATCCATAATACTACAGTTTCTATAAACATATAATCCATTATATATAAATTTACAAAAACTAGTACACTAAACCACAAAAAACTTTTACAATATTTCAAGTGTTTGATAAATCCCTAAAGAAAATGACTAAAAAATTTTCAAGTTCCTGTTGTCCTCGCAATTGCTTTGGTGGTTTTCCTTTTATCATGTATTCATCTCACTTCGTTTATATATATATATATATTTATATCAATATATAATGATTTTAAAAATACGAATCTCTGTCAAATAATAATAATAATAATAATAATAATAATAATAATAATAATAATAACAAGCAAAATCATATATATAAAAGGGAGATTTTTTCCTCCCTTCTCAGGCTGCCACGTCAGCCAGGGAGGAAAAAACCCCCTTTCACTCTGAACTTTATTTCCCATTTTCACACTGAACTTTACAACCTGCTTCACCCTCCTTCGTTTCTTACCTCTTCGCCTTCCGTTGCAAGAAAACAAAACCCATACCTCTAGCCGTCGTCCTCCACCCTTTCCTCACATCCAGGTTCAACCACACTTCCCCACCCCACGTTCGCGGCCTGTTGTTATAGCATCGTGGTCGCCTCCCTCCTGTCATCGGCTCAACCCTAAATCTAACCCTAGATCCAAAACCCACGTTGAGCTGTTGCCAACGTCCAAATTTCAGCTGTACCCGATCGGGCACTCAATAACTACCCGATCATCTCACGTTTTGCCCTACCCGACCGGGCACTCATATATTACCCGATCGGGCACCTTCCTACCGCTCCAAATTCTCACGCACAACTATGGCTACCTCCTCCGCTGCTGATGCAACTCCGGCGTTCAACGTCAATGATCCTCATGCAACACTCCTCACCGTCAACATGACAAACGTGACGAAGCTCACCTCCACAAACTATATGATCTGGAGTATTCAGATCCGTGCACTCCTTGAAGGTCATCGGTTGGAGTGTTTTCTCCAAACCGATTCACTTGTTCCCGATGCCACTATCGCTGTTAATGGCATCTCAACCCCGAATCCAGCGTTTGCGCCCTTCAAACAGCAAGATCGTTTCCTATTCTCGGCCATTTTAGGAGCAATATCGCCCCCATTACAACCGATGATTGCTAGGGTTTCATCAGTGCGAGAGGCGTGGCTTCTCCTTGCTCGCACATATGGAAAAGCATCAAGGGGGCACATCCTTCAATTGAAGGAACAACTCAAACGAAGCACCAAAGGAATTCAACCCATAGATGATTATATGCGCACCATCATCAACAAGGTGGATGAATTAGCGCTCCTTGGCAAACCTCTTGATGCGGAAGACTTGTTGCAATACATTCTTGATGGATTGCCGGAGGACTACAAACCAATAGTAGATGCTGTGAATGCCCGAGATAGCATCATTCCGATTGAGGAACTCCATGAGAAACTCCTCAATCACGAAGCAAAGCTACTTCAAGCCGCCCCATTGCTATTCACGCCGCCCGTAAATGCGCTTGCTGTCAACTCTCGTCCGAATCAATCCAATCGCAATCGACAGAATGGTCAAACCCAATGGCGTCGAAATGAGAACAGATCATCATCGGGATACCAAGGTCGCTGTCAATTGTGTGGCATCTTTGGGCATAGCGCTCGTAAGTGCCCACAGCTCGGAACTAGAAACTCTATTCCTGCACCGTCACCACCTTGGACCTCATCACCAAGACCATGGCAGCCACGTGCCCATAACACCACTCTCGCAAATTATGAACCGGAGTCATGGCTACTTGACAGCGGCGCTTCCCACCACATCACATCGGATCTCCAAAATTTGTCCCTACATTCTCCGTACAAGGGAGGTGAGGAGGTGGTAATTGGTGATGGTTCCTCCTTGCCCATCACTCACATTGGTTCTCTCTCGATCCCTACCTCGATAAATGATTCTAGTTTGCATCTTGATCAAGTTCTCTGTGTCCCTACGATGAACAAGAATCTGATCTCCATTCACCAATTGTGTCGGACTAATGACATTTCCGTGGAATTTTTTGATGATCATTTTCAGGTGAAGGATCTAAAAACGGGGGATCCTCTGCTTCACGGAAAGGCTAGAGATGGTGTCTATGAGTGGCCGAAACCCAAACTCACCCAACCTCCAATTGTGGCTCTTCATAGTGTCAAGACCACTTTGTCCGAGTGGCATTCACGTTTAGGTCATCCTTCGCTTTCTATTTTAAAGCATATTGTTTCTAAGAACTGTTTACCATTGTCTAAGTCGAGTTTGTCGTTGTTATGCAACTCTTGTTCCAGTAATAAAAGCCACAAATTGCCTTTTCATGAATCTTCCATCTCTACGTCATTTCCACTTGAAATCATCTTCTCCGATGTTTGGACATCACCAATCATCTCGGTTGATGGTTTCAAATATTATGTCATCTTTGTTGATCACTTCACTCGATATACATGGCTGTACCCTCTCAAACAAAAATCCCAAGTTTGAGAAACCTTTATCACGTTCAAAGCTCTAGTTGAAAAACAATTCCAAAGCGTCATCCGTACTATCTACACCGATAATGGTGGAGAGTACATTGCTCTTGCTTCATTCCTCTCCACAAACGGCATATCCCATCTTACCACCCCCCCTCACACGTCGGAACACAACGGTATATCGGAGCGTCGTCACCGTCATATCGTTGAAACCGGTCTTTCACTCCTATCTCATGCGTTCTTACCTCCTTCGTTTTGGTCATACGCATTCCCAACTGCAGTTTATCTCATTAACCGCTTACCCACTCCCGTTCTTTCGTATGCCAGCCCCTTCACTAGACTTCTTGGCACTGATCCGAACTATCTTAAGCTTCGGACTTTCGGCTGCCTATGTTATCCATGGCTTCGTCCATACTCCGCAAACAAACTTTCGTCCCGTTCCAAACCCTGTGTCTTCCTAGGATACTCCACCACCCAAAGTGCCTACTTGTGTCTTGATCCCATAAGTTCACGAATTTATACATCTCGTCATGTAGAGTTTCATGAAACCGTCTTTCCATACTCCAACTACTCCCAATATTTCACAAACAACGACTTCAACCCTATTCCGCCTGCATCCACATGGTCGTCACCCGTTTGTGTTGTTCCATCTTGTCCAATGCCACTCGTGACACCGTCTTCATCCGTCACTCCTGTAACGGATCCTTCACCAGA
>CM071867.1:37343315-37359864 GCA_036759665.1 Gynandropsis gynandra
GTAACACTCTCTCTCTACACGCCTTTAGTGATGCAGATTGGGCGGGAGATCGTGATGAGTATATTTCTACGGGGGCATACATTGATTACCTTGGCAGCCATCCTATTTGTTGGTCTTCCAAGAAACAGAAATTCACTGCTAGATCATCTACCGAAGCAGAATATCGTGCTACCGCAGACACAGCAGCAGAACTCCGATGGATCACGTCTCTCTTAACGGAACTCGGTATTTCTACAAGTATTAACGTGAAGAGAGAACAAATATATAAATTTTTAAAGTGAATTATGCTGACGTGGAGGGTTGTGGTTCTTGCAAATGCAAGAACTTTTATATATATGATTTTTTATTCCTTCATTAATTATCATTCATAAATTATTTTAAAAGAATTAAATATTAAAATTTAAAACAACAATAATAATACTACTTTAAAGAAACACAAAATACAAAATAATTAGGTTAAAACTATTAACTTTTAAACTTTGATAAAATAATTATTTAAAAAATATTCTTTTAATCATTATATTATTTAAAACTAGTTATTTTTATAAGTGCAAGGGACATAAATGTAATTTTGAGTATTAGGGTTTTCATATCTTTTGTATATTGATCATTTATTGTGACAACATTGGTGCAACATATTTGAGCGCAAACCCCGTCTTTCATTCTCGCATGAAGCATCTAGCTTTGGATTACTTCTTTGTTCGTCAACTAGTGCAAGGCGGTATCCTTCGAGTTTCTCACGTCAACTCCAAGGATCAACTAGCGGATTTACTCACTAAACCGCTCGCTCGTCAGCCATTTCTTACACTTTGTCACAAGATCGGCATCACCAAAGGTGCTCCGTCTTGAGGGGGCATATAAGTGCAAAGGACATAAATGTAATTTTGAGTATTAGGGTTTTCATATCTTTTGTATATTGCTATATAACTGATGTAATTATTCATTCAAGGAATATACGAAAACCTTTCCACAATTTTAAAAATAAAATTTATTTTTAACTTATCTTAATAAATAATAAATTTTAACTTTCCATGTTTTTCAATTATTCATATCCACTTTATGATTTTAATTTCTATAGTTACTTTTTTGCACAATTAATAACATTTACTTCCATTTTGTACCCATCTCCAATCACTATATAATCTTTTGGGTTTTACCTTCCAAACTTGCAGATTTTGATAGTAGCATTTCTTTGGATAAAACTTTTCAATTAAAAGTAAGACATATTCCAACAATGCAACCAAGCAAAGGTAAAAATCTTAGTTTTTATTTTTTATGTTTTCACACTATCGATACTTCATGACGGTAGAGATAGCTCCGGTTCTATGAAATAATTGAGCAATCAACAACAAATGCAATACATTTGACACATTTAATAAATCTAAATCACTGAAATACTAATGTAAATTATAACTAATAAATAAAATTTTCACCTTCAAATTTTAAGAAATATTTTTGTTAATTAAATTAAAACTATTAAATTAAGATGATGAAAATTCAAAAAGAAAAGGAAAATGGATACAAAGATTGGGGTCCACGAGTTGCGAGAATGATGGGTGAAGAAAGAAAACCTCGTTGTAAAAGACGATTATAACAACCGTTATGATATCGTAACTAAATTAATTATAATTATAAAATTAAATATTGAAAAATAAACATATAATTAAAGATATGTTTGTTATCCCTTAGTGTTATCACGTGAGCACACAAATGATTGTCAACTCAAAATATTTTTTTCTACTTTCTAAATTTTTAACTTCATAGATAATGGATTTTATTTATCTTTTTTTAAAATGAAATATTTATTTAAAATTTTGATGCATATTATTTTAATTCATTAATATAGATTTAATATTTAATTTTATCTCAACATGTTGCTCGAATTTTCAAAACTAGATCATGAACTTAACGATGACAAATGAAAGAATATTGTTGTAAATCTTATGGAAAGGAGATCTTTGAGGACCAATTCATGATAATGATGATAATTATAATCAAATTAAGTATAATTATAAAATTAAAATTAAAAACAAGTATATAACACAACAAAAAATCAAGTCATTTTCAACGGAATTCAACGAATTTAGAGTCTTTGGGAATTGATCGTTGAAAATCCGCATCTATTACGATTTGCAATGGCAGTACAACGGATAAAATCCGTTGATACCTTTCAACGGAATATAATGGATATATCCGTTGAACGGTAGCAATGGATGCCCGTTACAAACGGTCCAATGGATGTCCGTTGGAGAATTGTAAAGGATGTCTATGGAACGCCCGTTGGAAACAAAAATGGCGAAAAGTTAAAGCATTTCAATGGATACTTGTTGGCAAAAAAATACTTGGAGATATCAATGGATGCCCGTTGCAAAAAAAAGGTGAAATTTAAAAAGTTATTGCTATTAAATCATATAATTATTATTTTTTACTTTTTTCCATATTAAAAGTTATTACATGTAAATAATGATATCATTTTTGACCCGTTAAGTCTCCTAATTTTGATCCGGTTTATGTTAATTTTTGACCCAGTTTAGAACTAATTTTGACCCGATTTAGGACCAATTTTGACTAGAATTTGTGTCTAAATTTGGCTCGGTTTAGACTTAATTTTAACCCGATTTAGATTCAAATTTGACCGTAATTTGTGTTCAATTTCGATGTTCATCTAACTAAAAATCGAATCAGTATGAAATTGAACAAAATTAAACCGAAATTTAAATAAAATCCGATTTTTATCAGTTTATTCTATTTTTAACCCAAAATTAGTATATTTTTTACTCGAATTGGTCCAATTTTGATTTTCATTCAATTAAAACCTAAATCAATATGAAATTCAACAAAATTACACCGAAATTTAAATAAAAACCGATTTTTATCACTTTGTTCGATTTTTAACCTGAATATGATAAAATTCTAAGTCGAATTTGGTACAATTTTGACCCAATTTTGATTTTCATCCAATTAAAATCCGAATCAATATGAAATTCAACAAAATTAAACCGATTTTTATCAGGTTGTTCGATTTTTAGCCCCAAATTGGTATAATTTTGACTCGAATTTAGTACAATTTTGACCTAATTTTCATTTTCATCCAATTAAAACCCAAATCAATATAAAATTCAACAAAATTATACCGAAATTTAAATAAAAACCAATTCTTTCCAGTTTGTTCGATTTTAACCCGAAATTGGTATGATATTGACTCGAATTGAGTGCAATTTTGACCCAATTTTGGTGCAACGTTGAGTGATTCAGGTTTTAATCGATTGAAAGTAAAATCGGATCAAGATTGGGTGCAATTTTGACTCGAATTATGTATAATTCAATTTTGATTTTTACTCGATTAAAAACCGAATTGCTCAAAATTATACCGAAATTCGATTAATAATTGGGTCAAATTTGATTCTAATTCAAATAAAAGGAAAATAATTTGTTTTTATTTACTATTGATTTAGTTCGGTTCAAATTTCATATTAATTTAGGTTTTAATCGGATAAAAATCAAAATTGGGTGCAATTTTGATTGAAATTTTGATGTAATTTTAGTTTCACTCGATTAAAACCCGAATTACTCAAAACTGCATTGAAAAACCGATAAAAATTTAGGCAAAATTGAAAAACCGATAAAAATTTGTTTTTGTTTAAGTTAAAATTTAGTTCGCTTAAAATGTCATATTAATTGTGATTTTAATCAGGTAAATATTAAAGTTGCATCCAAATTTTGGTTAAAATTAAGCATAAACCTGGTCAAAATTGGTTTTGAATTATGGTCAAAATTAAGTATAAACTATGTCAAAATTGAACCTACATTCTTGTTTAAATTGAGCCTAAACAGGGTCAAAATTGGTTTCAAATTCTGGTTTAAATTAATTTTAAACCGGGTCAAAATTGGTTTCAAATTCTAGTTTAATTTGAGCCTAAACCGGATCAAAATTAAGCCTAAACCACGTCAAATTACACCTATATCGAGTCAAAATTGAGTATAAACCAGGTCAAATTTAATTCTGGATCGGGTTGGGTCGAAATTGAATCAAAAATCGGGTTAAAAATTGATGGGTTTAACAGAATTCTAAACGGATGGAGTTATAAGCAGAATTTTTAAATTTGAAAGGGGAATAGAATATTGATCAAAATATGAGGAGAAAATAGGATGAATGCAAAACATGAACGAGAATTAGACAAAATAGGTAAATATAAAGGAGAAATAAAAGTTTCACCATTATTTTTTAAAATAAAAAATACATTAATTTGTATAATAATGTTTTAGATTACACATGACTATTATTTTTGTAAATTTTATTTTCATTTTAATTGTTATTAATAATATTATTATTTAAATATACAAATGCATTAATTTTAGTTATAAAACATTTTTATTATAATATTAATTACAATCATTATAATAAAATGTTTTAGATTAATTCCAAAGCATTTTATCGTCATTAAATCATATAATTATTATTATTTGTTTTATTTTTTTTAAAATATCATAGTTTATTATATTTATTAGTATAAAGTAATAGGAAAGTCAAACACAAAGGACTAACTTCAAAAATATCCTCCAAACGCTATTTTAATTTCAAGTCTAATCTTCTCTAAAAAATAACTTCAAAAATATCTTATAATATTGATATCCCCAAAATACCCCTGCAACCCAGTTCGACCCTATGACCCAGTGCGACTCTGCGATCCAGTGCGACCCTGTGATACAATACGACCCTACGACCCAGTTCGACTCAGTGCGATGGACTCAGTGCGACCCAGCGAGACATAAAATTGTCGGAAATCACCGAAAATCGTTCGGAAATCGCTGGATATCGCTTGAAATCGCCTAAAAATCGCTGGAAATCATTCGAAATTGCTTACAAATCGTCAAAAATCGCTCGGAATCATTGGAAATTGCTAAAAATCGCTCGAAATCGCTGAAAATCGATGAAAACGGCTAAAAATTGTTGGTAATCGCTCCAAAAATGGATGAAAACGCTCAAAATTGCTGGAAAACGCTGGAAAATGGAAGGAAATCGCTCGAAAATGGAAGAAAATCGCTCTCAACTCCCTTTCCCTCCTCTCAAATTTGAAATAGGTTTCGTTTCACTAATAAAAATGTCAAAACCATATGTGTTTTCACTAACAAAATATAAGGGCATGTCTTTTCTCCAAAAATTTTTCCATTAGTTTTACGAAGATATATGTGAAATACTTTAGCCCTACGAGAGTATCTTTGATATTATGCCTAATAGAAAGGTAACAATTTAAGAAAAATGATGTATAGTGAACTTTTGAAATTCCATTCCTCCATAAACTTTAGAAAAACGTTTTTGTTATAATAATGTTATGTTTCATCGAAAAAAAATGTGTTTTAATTAATAAATTTGACTTAATATGTCACATTAATATAATTTAATATGAATTTAACGTATTACAATTTCATATATTTAATATAATACATACCATATATGTGGTTTTGGAAGACATTGGATCTAAAATACATTACATATTAGATCTCAAATAAATTCAATGTCAACGTTCAATTAACCATAAAATGCATTTGAATACAATTACATCAAAATATTAACTAATAAACCCTATAAAATCAATCTACATATGTATCAATTTAGATTTTCAAAATTATAAATATGTAATTATATTTTTTTCATAACTACATTTTAATTATAATTAAAGTACAAACTAAAATTTTTAAAGTAATAAATAATAATGCATATGAAATGTAATTGTTTATATGGTTTAGACGTTTGACATTCACCGATTATTAAAAAAATACAATGCTAATTAATCATTTGTTCTACTATAAATGTCATGTTATTGTAACATTCATTTAATATATATTACAATATAATTCTTTTACAAAAAAAATTGTTTTTCATCATGTATCCATCACTTATCCAAATCATAACAAATTCATCCACTCATTCTTCTAAAAATATTAATATTACCATGGCAATTTCACCAAAAAAAATACAGTAACTTTCAACAAATTAATGATTGGCCAATCCAATCAACGCATCATTTTTTATTTGTTTTGTTTTTGGGAAGCCAAAAACATACAAATGTGGTCAACTAATTGGTATCATTTATTTGTGATTAATAAAAACATATGTATCATTCTATATGCTTATTACAATGTTTCAATACATTTTGTTTAATTTATCTACGTATGCTTACTAGCATAATTTTCTATAAATACCGATATTAAGTTTTAAAAATATTTTATGTTATGTGTTAATATAAATTATTACTCTTTTTGGATTATATATAATTTTTTCTATATCAATTTCGTTTTGATTATGCTATACTTGAATTATTTTCACTCAATTATAATTATATTTCTATATGTTAATATCATTTTTCTTTTAAACCTTCATAATATTATATTTTCACATGTTTGTTTATAAAATAACATGTTTTTAATTTAAACTAACAAAAATTATATATTTCTATAAAATAACAAGTTTTAATTTAAACCAATAATGATTATATCATTTTCCTAGTTACATGTTTCTAATGTATGCTATTTTTTTATATTTAAATCATCAATTGTTAATCACATTGAGCGTGTAGTTTATATATGTTCAATAATTTAATATATATCACTGTTTATTTTTTATATATTATGTATTATTCTAAAAGATGAAACTAAATGTATTTATATATTGATATCAATTAAGTTTAATTTTTTAAGTATTTATTTAAACACGTATTCGTATATTAGTTTTTAATGTGATTTTTTAAATTTTATTATATCTTATTATTATCTATATTACAATTCTTTCTATTATATATTTCTATCAATTAGGTTGGAAATATTATGTTTAACAAGTTAATATATTATTATTAACTTTTAGTATACACATTACATTACAAATTATTTATCGTTTCCTATAGTTACATTATAGATTGTCCTTATATGTGAAACAATCTAAACGTTTTGTGTTATACGTGTTACGTTCTTTTTAGATTAGATTTTTTTTCACATAAGAATTATATTACGGCCGTAAAAACAAAATTTATTAATTTTTCCATAACTTTATAGTAAACCATATATTTTGACCTTTATTTTGAGTTGAACTTGATTCAAGCATCAATATCTTTCAATCTTCTGAACGGTTTCACACGATTTCTTAAAGAACGAGCAATATTTGAGAATAATGATTTCTCAAACGAACCGCACTCACTACAAGAAAATCACGATTAAGGGACTACAGAATCCATCCCTAATCCGTCCCTAACCTATTTAGGGACGGATTAAGGATGACCAGTGGTAGTCCGCAAACACGCGTCACCAAATGTCATCCGTCCCCAATTAAGGACGGAAAGTTCAGTCTGTAAATGGTCCACATTTAAGGACGGAAATTTCAGTCCGCAAACGGTCCCTAAAAAATAGGACCAAAATAGGACTCGAAATTTGGGGACGGATGGTGGCCGTCCCTAAAATTGAGGACAGAAAATGGTTCGTCCCAATTTTTTTTAAAAATAAAATTAAAATAAAGTTCGATTAGAAAAAGCGTGACTCGAAACGACGTCATTAAAGACCATAAAATGGCTGTCAACAGATTAAAGTCTCTCTAATATAAAATTAATTAAGTTTTTTGTTTACGTTAATTAACAAACCATCTATTTGGTTAGTTGTTGTTCGAACGTGAGACAGAAACAAAAGCAGAAAGCAAAGTGAAGTAATGTTGAGATTTCTCAAGAGAGAAGCTTCTGGTCAGAGTCGAGATTGATGATGGTACCTTCATCTTCCATTGACGACAACGATACCTTTGATTTTGTGCTCATTTTCTTCACCTCCTCACTCGAATATATGAATATTTTCTTTACCATCTTACATAACTCACTGAGAGGAACACATAATTAGTTCAATTCAAGATGCAATAATAATATTGTGTAAATTAAGCAGGAAGAGCATTTTCATGACTTACTTCCATGGATCATCGCCTACGAGCATCATATCACCTTCATCATCTGTGAATATCACAACCCATTTCTCTCTTCCTCCAAGCTCTCCTTCGTTCTCAAACATCTTCTCTAACTCTTCGATTAATTCTTCGTACGATTTCAACACTGTTTAAATCGCGACGGCGAGAGAGTCGCGACGGCGAGAGAGAGTCGCGCGGTTGGCGGGGGCGAGAGAGTGAGCTACGGGCGGGCGACGTGAAAAAAGGACAACCGTCGAAAATTTATATACAATTAGGGACGGATGAGCCTCGACCGTCCCCAATTGGGATGGGCTTTATGTATCTGTCCCCAATTGGGGACGATCGCGGCTCTTCCGTCTCCGAATTGGAGACGGCCGAGGCCTATCCGTCCCAATTCCTGGACCGGGACGATGGATCGGGACGATGGATCGGGACGGGATATCCGTAAATGTCTAACATGATCCATAAACGTCTACTCATTAAGAAATAGAAACAATTCGTAAACATCTAATCATTAAGAAATAATCCGTAAACGTCTAATCATTAAGATGGTTTCCTGAAAAGTCGTCCCGAATCCGTCCCTAAAATTGGGACGGAAAGAGATTTCGTCCCTAATTTGGGGACGGAAGGAGATGTCGTCCCTAATTTGGGGAGGGATGTTCGATCGTCCTTAAATTTAGGGACAGCAACACCTTCCGTCCCCAAATTTAGGGATGGCAACACCTTCCGTCCCTAAATTTAGGATGTTCGTGCTCTACCGTCCCAAATCTGGGATGCCCTACTCATCCATCTCTAATCCGTCCGTATTTGCGGACCAATTAGGGACGGCTCTTCGGTACGCAAAATTGGGGACGGATTCGGGACGGATTTCATTATCCGTCCCTAATCCGTGTATAATCTGTCCCTAAATTTAGGGACGAAAATGTCAGTCCCTAAATTCCGTCCCAAATCTTGAATTTTCTAGTAGTGACTCCTTCGTATACGTCAGGAGTCCATTGATGAGAAGGGGCGAGGGAAAGCTTAAACCCAATTCCTACAATGATGAATATAAGCGTAATTGAAATTCCTGGGGAGTTATAAATTTGTGTATTGATAAGACCATTCACTATTTCTTAAAGCTCAATCTCTCCCCCAGATGAACCATATAGCCAAGAGAAACCATGAACTAGAATAGAAGAGCTTGCCCCACCCATGAGTAAATATAAAAATTTCATAATAACCTCATTAGACCATACATTTTTCTTGGTATATCCAGATATTAGGTAGGAGCATAAACAGAAACATTCTGGAGCTACAAAGATAGTTATTAAATCGTTAGCACCACATAAAAAATTCCTCATAGAGTAGCTGTTAATACGAATAACAAAAACTATGTTATAGCCATTTCTGCACATTTAATTTACTCTACGGATAGAGGAATACAGAGAGTTGAACATAGTAAAATAAGAAATTGAAAGATTTCGATGAAATTGTTCGTTTGGAAATTTCCTGAAAAGCTAATCATAGGTTCTTCTCTCCATCAGAACAATAGGGTCTCATTATGAAACTTGTTGAAGAGATGAAATATAACCAAGGTATATCTTTTTGATGAGATGTTGAATCAATCATCAGAAGAAGAATTAGGCCAAAAAATAGGATACATTCTAGGAAAATAAAACTTCCATTGAAGAGAAGTAAATGAAAAGCTTTCATAAAAATTCTCGTAGAATCGAGAATGAAATTTTCATTTCGTACATGTCAGATCATGAATTAGTAACTGCATCCAATCTCAAAGAAAAATCAATTTTTCGATTTTTGGAATGGAGTATTTATGAAATCCCCATGAATGGGATAGAACCTTATTCCATGGTATTTACATGAGATTGCTCCTTCTTATTCTTAAGCAAGTCCCCGAGAGGGCTTAGTTGATCCATGATTTATGTTACGTCTTTTCTTTCCTTTTTCTTTGTTTCGAGAAAGAGATCGATCAATTCCGATTTTTTCCTTTTTCTATTGATTCTTTTCCGATCGAGATATATGGATTGGACCATGGATCTATGTGTCTATATAGATCATGTTCATGGATTAACGAAAATGTGCAAAATCTCTATTTGCCTATGCCATTCTATTAGTCTCTTCCTTGTTACATATGGCATCACCACTCCCTTTGGCAACATCCACTAATTCGGAACTTAATTTGAAAGCCATATTTCGACCCGGACGTTTTCGGGATGCCCCTAATAACCAACGAATGGCAAGTGCTTTTCCTTGCGTGGATCCTATTTCAATGGGAACTTGATGAGTTGATCCGCCTACACGTCTTGCTTTTACTGCTATATTGGGAGTTACTCCACGTATTGCTTGACGTAAAACAGATAGTGGATTTGTTTCTGTCTTTTGTTGAATCTTTTTCAAGGCTCGATAGATAATTTGATAAGCCAATGATTTTTTTCCGTGTTTCAGAATACGGTTAAACAACATGTTAACTAATCGATTACGATAAAGTGGATCGGATTTTGCAGTTTTTTCTTCTGCAGTACCTCGACGTGACATGAGCGTGAAAGGGGTTCAAGAATCTGTTTTCTTTTTATAAGGGCTAAAATCTTTTATTTTGGCTTTTTGACCCCATATTGTAGGGTGGATCTCGAAAGATATGAAAGATCTCCCTCCAAACCGTACATACGACTTTCATCGAATACGGCTTTCCACAGAATTCTATATGTATCTATGAAATAGAGTATGGAATTCTGTTTACTCACTTTTCAATTGAGTATCCGTTTCCCTCCTTTTCCTGCTAGGATTGGAAATCGTGTATTGTAACGAAATTAAATTCAGTAAGATAGAGTACCACTGGTTTCGGAAATACCGAGACAGATAATGGATGTTTCTACAAAGCATGAAATCTGATTATCTAAATCAATGGGGAACTCAAATTTAAATCCACTACCTAGGGAATCAACATTACTCATCTCTCAATGCAGCAATGGAACTTCTAGATGCATGAAGAACAAATAGGGAATTCAACCACTATTATCGGAAGTGACTCTCTCGATGCCTAAATCTACTATCTAAGAAATCAACATACTCATCTCTTGATGCAGTGAATCAACAACCTAGATGCATGAAGAACGATAGGCAACTCAACCTCAATTATCAGAAACAATGGGAACTCAACCTCTATTATCGAAAGTGACTCTCTCGATGCCTAAATCCACTACCTAGGAGATCAGTGTTCTCATCTCTCGATGCAGTAAATCAATAACCTAAATGCATGAAGAACAATGGTGCTCAACCTCAATTATCATAGTTCCTAAATAGATTAACCAGCTGGTGGGATTCTCATTAATCTAATTTATTCTAAGATTAATTTCGAGACTCAAATTCGACTTCTCAGCCTAGAGGAATCTCTAAACTCATTCAAACAGGTGATCAGCAAGTATGAAAACATTAAGGACAACTCATCGAACCAATTGATAGAACAAAACTAAAATCAAGTATTAAGAACCAAACAATCCATTACAAAAGCATCCCTAACCCATGGCAAGGAGATCTACTCAGAAATTATAGAGAAGTAAAGACAAAGTATTTATCTTCCCTATTCTCCAAGAACGGCCTTGAATGAATTCTTCGACTTCCCGAAATTTTCCCTTCAGTCTCTTTTTGTTTCAGCCGCCTCCTCTCTCTCTCTCTTCTACTCAGGTTCGTTCAGAATAGTCTCCTTTCCTTTTGAAATCGATGCTTGTTCCTTCTTCATCCGAGTGGCGCGCCGATCCCTGTAGCTTTTTGATTTGTTAGTTTCCTCCATACCTGACCGTGCACAACAACTAACCCGACCGTGCTAATCTCTTAATAAGGATTATTTCCCGGGCATTGGAGTTACTCGGGTCGTGCATTACTTTCGGGGCATTTTCTGGTTAATGAGCCCGGTCGTGTTTTGTTAGTTGCTCAATCGTGCTATAATCTTCACTTTAACCCGATCGTGCTTTAGGAACTGCTCGGTCGTGCTGCTGACTTTGTTTGCCCCTGTTTGTGCTGCATAATCTGCCCGACCGTGCTGCTCATCACTTCACCCCGATCATGCTTCATAATCTGCCCAGTCGTGTTGTGGACTTTAGGAGCTGGATCGTGCTTCATAATCTGCCCAGTCGTGTTGTGAACTTTAGGAGCTGGATCGTGCTTCATAGTGTGCTCGGCCGGGCATTCTCCTTCCATTCACCCTGCTCATGCAATTGGATGTGCTCGGTCCTGCTGCTCTCTTCATAGTTCGGTCGCATTTGCTTGTGTTTGCTTCAGATGTCTTCCTTTGTTGTACAACACGAGAAATGACAGAAGAAACCCTCAATTATGCTTAATACATCGATAAAGTCCAAGAATCATAACAAAACTAAACCTAGAAAGGATGAAAATACTGGGACGGGTTAGGCGTTATCAGCAAGCGAATTGATTCTTCCACTAAACTCTTTTACATTCTAATTTTCTCCCATTTCAAACTTCTCAAATTAATGCTAAAGAATATCTAGTTGTTCTCTTCACACTCCGAGTATCTTTATGTATTGTCTTAATCGTTCCCTAAGCCTCCTTAGCATATTTCGTATCCTTGTATTTTCTTGAACTCGTCCATATTAACTGAAGCAAATATGACAACCAACGTGTTTGGATTGTAAGTGGCGAGTCTCTTTTCAGTCAGCGTCCATTGTTCAAGTGTCTTCTCCTTCTTAATTCCATGTTCATCGATCACGATTGGAGGATTCCACCCATACTTGATAGCTCTCAATGCGTCTTAATCGATTCCACGAATATTTACCTTCAATTTAACTTTCTAATACACATAGTTGGATCCATTTAGCATTACTAGTTTGCAATACGAATAGATTTCTCGTGTTGTGTCCATCTCTCATAGATGTGTGAGGTTAACTCCTCTGATCCATTATAAGCTCTCATACCAATTGAAAGTTTTAGAGAATAGACACATCACACTCAAACATTGCTTTATTCAGATTTCAAGAGCCACAAGGTATAACTCGGTTTTTCTGTGGGTATACCTAGATTACACAACTCAAACACTCCCCCTGAATACAATATTCATCTTGAATCCAAACTCCAAGCAAAATACCACACAACCCCTTGTGTTAACCGTCTAAAACTATTCTCATAAATAATCTTAGGTTCTCAAATGAATCTTATTTGAATCACTCACTCACAAGCCTCCAAACTTTTGTTGTTTAAGGATTATGTTACAAACGATCTTCTCAAATGTTCTCAAATATTCACAAAAACTTTTTGCCCACTTTCCTCTCTCCCTTTTGAATTTTCACTGCACCAATATGGTTGAGATAGTGGATTGGACGTGCATCAACATCTTCCTTTTAATGTTAAGCTTTTTCCCAAATTGCTCTTTGATTTTTTTTTTCATAGAATTGTCAAGTTGTTTGATTTTCTCCTTTTAAAATATTTTCAAATATTTTGTAAATGTTTCCAAATCTACAAATATTAAACACAATTGAAAACATCAATATTAATGGAAAATATGTCTAATGAAAATACCACAGTAATAATGAAACTCAATAAAAATGATAAATATACGTTATCACACGTTAAAAGAAATCTCAAAAATTAAAATCTCATGCACTAACAATAAAATGAAAATGTCATGCACTAACAGTAAAATAAAAATCTTAAATAAAATGAAAACAGTGATGTAAAAATCGTTTTGGGCGACCGATTAGTCGCCGCCTAGGCACTGGACGGTAAAGGGCCGCACAGAAAACCCTGAAATCGCTCATGTTAGTCGGTCGGCGTCTAGGCACCGTTGAATCGCCGCTTAGACGGCCGACTATGCAAAAATCGCCGCCTGGGCTCTCCTTCCTTTTCTCTGTTTGTCTTCTCTGCAAAACTGCGACCACTCTCAGATCCTCTCGAAAACCTTATATCAGAAGCAGAGACCGATGTCAATGGCGGCCTTCACTCGCCGAGCTATGAGCGTCGCTCAGATTCATTCCCATCGGATTTTAACCCAAACCCCCTCTCGCCGAGCCATGAGCATCACTCAGATCAGATTCCATCCCGTCGGATTCCAACCCAACCCACTCGATGAGCTATGAGCATCGATTCCATCCCGTCGGATTCCAACCCAACCCACTCGATGAGCTATGAGCATCGATTCCATCTCGTCGGATTCCAATCCGAACCCCCTCTATTGCTCAACATTGTGGTCTTGTCGTCGCCGTCGGTATTTCCTTTCTCTTCTCCTCCTTTAATTTCTTTGATCTATCATTCTCTTGTAATACATGTTGGTTCTGTATGTAGTATTTCACATATTATGTTATAAGATTTGTTCACGCGATTGTTCGGTGAATTAGGCAAAAATATATGAAAAGTCTAAATGTTGCCCAGATTCATCGTATTTTATGTTAAGATTTTTTGTTTGTTTCTCTCGTCCCACAAGTGGATATTGTATGTATCATTAATCAAAACTTGCCATTGAATAATTTGAGGATATGCGCAATCTGCATATCTCCATGGACCTCCCAAGGTTAATTTCTGGCAAGAAACCCATGAACCCTGCTCAGTGGAAAGGGGAGCACATACGTATCTTATTCTCCTCATACTCATTATAATTATAACTGAAACGCTGTCTCTTGGCAAATTTCGTGCTTCCATGACCCATAATTTATGTTATTGCAGTTTATGCTCATCTTTCTATTTGGATAGGGTTTATTCCTCTGCACTAGATACAAACTCTGTATAATTTTACAAATTTAATTAAAAAACAAAAAACGTCTAATCGCCGATTAGTCACCGACTAATTCGACTAGTCGCTAGACGTTGACGGACCGCCCGACTAGCGCCTAGCGACTTCTACAACACTGTGAAAATCACGTATAATAACACTAGGTTTGCTAATATGGTAAATCGGTTAGAATTTTTTTAATAATAAAATAATAATAAGAATGAAACATTTTTTTTCCAAAATAAAAAATAATAACTACTACAATAATTTTTAAACGAAACATAAATAATTAATAATTTAAATAAAAGTTATATTTAAATAGATGTTGAAACTCTAAATTCTTTTGATATATATTTTGATGACAACGATAAAAAAACAGAAAATACATTAATTTTGGACGAGTTTATTGGATTTTAGATTTGTGTGTTTCAATCTTTTATTAGGTTTGAGTTTTTAGAAGTTTTATTTAGATTGGTAAATTTTTGCTATTTTCAAATTTTAATTCGAATTATTGAAACAATAATATATTTTAATTAATATATCTATATATATACTAAGAGGCTTGCAGTGGATGAACAGTGCAGCCCAAAGACGTGTCAGGTGAAGGCCCGTTCGATTCGACTAGGCCGCACGTGTACGGCCCAGATTGAACGGATAAAAACGCGGGTCATCGACCCGACCCGTTCCCGCAGCCGTTGGATTTGCATCGTTAATTGCACGCGCGGCTGCATGTTTTCCCAGCCGTTCGATCGGCTGGTTTCTCTCTCTCCAACCAATGGTTGGATCTTCCCACCGACACCTCAGGGCTATTCTGGACCGTCGATTAAAATTTAGGGTTTCTTCCCTCTCTTTCTCTTATTTAAAGGCCTCCAACTTCCCCCTCTCTTCATTTTGGCCATTTGTTTTTTTCCCGGCCGTTCTGCTTCTCAGAATAACTCTTCCTTCCGCATCCCTCCGGTGAGCCATGTGATGGTGACCTCCGGCGGCCATTCAAGGGTCGGTTGTCTCTGGTAGGGGTTCTTCGAGATAATGAGGCTTCTCGGCAGTTTTTCCTTCCGTTAGTTTTCCTTTTTTTTCGTTATTTCTTCGTCCCGGTCGCTTCTCCTCAGCCGGCTGATAGTGGCCTCCGGCGGTCATGCATGTGCCGCCTGTTTGGGTTTGGGGTCTTGCGGGACAATGCCGAGTGCGGGCTTTTCCTTTTTTCTTAGTTTTTTTCTACATTCTCGGTTTTTATACTTGCTTCTGTTTTATATTTTAATTTTAATGTATAATGCATCTTCTTCTCTCCGGTGAATGGCAACCATTATTTGCCTCCGGCTAGCCAGAGGGCAGTCGGTTCCCTCTCGGGGTAATGCAGGTCCGTGCCGATCATCGTCCTTTTTAAAAATTTTTTAATTGCTGGCTTTCCCCGGCTAGCCAGACGGTAGCCGGTTCCCTGTGGGGGTAATGCAGATGCCTCCAGTTGGTTATATGGTTTAGGGTTTTTTCCCCAAGCGTTTTCGTACGGTTTCTCCGTGGGTTATTTGACGGTCGCCATGAACTTACAGTTGTCCCCGGCTAGCCATAGGGCATGCGGTTCCTTTCGAGGGTAATGCCAGTTCATTCGGCGCAGATGTTTAGTTTTTAAGGGTCTTCCCTTATGTTTGGACTAAGGTTTTTCATGAGTTGTTCACTATCTTCTGCATGTTTGCTAACTATCAGTTCTGTTCTGAACCTTCCCCTTTACACGCTGGCCAGCCGTTATAGATAACACTGTATTTCAATGCGGTGCAACGGATCTATGGCTGACATAGCCTCTGAACCCTCCCTTTTACACGCTGGCTGGCCGTTATAGACAACATTGTATTTCAATGCGGTGAAACGGATCTACGGCTGGCATAGCCTCTGAAAATTTTCCGCCTATG